>OY740784.1:63855980-64177582 GCA_963514005.1 Raja brachyura
GTTTAATTTGACACCTAATTCACTCTCATATCTTCAGTATTAAAAAAGTTATAGCCATTTTAATACTCGGAAATTAGCATCTTGTTCTCTATTGCTTTTCCATTGACTTAACTCAAAAGCTGTGATCAAGGACAGTCAAAATCCCATAACTTTCTTAAAAATTAAGAGAACTGAATGAAATTTTCTGTTAATACAGATTGAAGCATTCTGAAACAAATATGAAACCATCTTACTTGGATGACCTGAAATTAACGCATATAATAGTAAGATTAAACAAGAACTTACCAGTTTGAAGTTTGATCTTTATTTTATGAGGAGTCGAGTTGAGGGACTACGTGAAGAACCCCGTACAGCCGTTCGTGCGTCAATCTTCAAAGCAACGGTGTGAAATCACAGCAAATAATAACTGAAGTATAATATAAGATAAAGACTAGAACTACCAGATGAAATCTATGAGGGCTGGGAGCGGAGGGCACGTAGTCCCTCAACTCGACTCCTCATAAAATAAAGATCAAACTTCAAACTGGTAAGTTCTTGTTTAATCTTACTATTTTACTTCGGAGTCACGTGAGTGACTACGTGCAAACTTCAAAGCTCTGTGATTTCATGCCGTGTGAAACGAGTATACACAACCACAGCTGCTTCATTGACAAATGAAGGGAAAACATTCATAATGCATACAGTCATAACATAGATGTAAAACATGCTGATGCTGTTTAAATGAAACAATAATATTTCCATCTCTCACCCAGATGGAACATATAACCAGAACATAAATAGAGTTAACAATACTCCTGGTGCACCAATGGGTCATTACAGATGTTTGGAGATTCATTCGATGGACCATACTCCAGCCGCAACAATGCGACCCAGCGGAACATAAATACCCTTGCTGCTGATGTTGTAGCAGCCCTGGTGGAATGAGATCTGGAAACAGAATCCATTAGTACATAACATAACTCCGTTTTCCTCATCTGGAATGCCATGAACAATACGTTCTCCCAAATTCTTTGTGACTAACAACATTGCTAGTCCAGAACTCCAAGGTTCTTGATGACCTTGACATATGGTTGTATACATGTGTGCTTACCTTATCAAAGGTCCCCTGGTATGCCTGTGACTATTTTGAGACCTGACCCCCTTCTGGTCTGCTCAAGTCTTTATAACATATTATATATTATAATTTACAGACATTATCATCCTGTACCATCACAATTATTTAGCGACTGAACCTGCTGCACTAAACCAGAGCCAGAAGGATAACTACCTAATCCAGCCAAATTTAAGGATATAGTTGCTGCCTCCTGGTGAAATAGTGTTCACAAATATCAACATCGCATATGGCATTATACTGGTCCTGGGACCCATGTTGAAGATATCCTACCCCTTGATAACCGGTGTGGACCCGACAGAGTGAGTCTCGTTTGCTACAGCCAATTCAATGAGGAAGCTCATCGAGCCAATTAATGGCCGTATAACTCCATAAGTAACAGACAATCATTAAGCATGAACTTGAAACATTAGCAATCAATACCATTTTCCATGGAACATAAGCATAACAAACTCTTTCATCTCCTGGAAAAGAAATTCAGCCGTTTGGTGCTATGCAAACACTTTGAACACATAGAAGGATAGATGTAACAACCCAAACCTTAGGCAGTTTGTTAGACCTGCAGAACATAACTTTGAGTTTATCATGCAACATCTGATTTCCGAAACCTCAGGCTGAACAAGCAAATTCAAGTTTAAAATAACCAAAAAGGTTATATAATTATTTGCAACAAATCGGGAATCAATTTGCATAATCACACAATAGGAACTTAAAGCCTCTTAATGACTTTATTTGAAACCTTGATTGATGAGACAAAATGGAGGTAGCCATAAAAGACCCTCCTGCTCCTTTTGGCGAGAATGTATCTTTCACCACTGCTATGCCAAATATTTTGCAACCAGTGAAATAAACATGAAACCAACATACATATGTATACACATATACATATATTCATATTAGGTGTTCCATTGAACCAGAATTTCATAATACAGTGCAATTCAACACCAACTCTGTGTTGCCATTACCCACACTTGATGATTCTCCTGTGGCAACAAAACTATGTAACCATTCCAGTGATTCTTTAACCGATTACACCCTCGTGACTAACATATGCCATCATCACAATGCATCAACCTGAACATGAGCATGACAATATGCTTATTTGTCCAATCACTCTATAGCCCATACAATGCCCGTAGAGTCTATAAATAGTTGATACTAATAACAGAACTTTTTGGGCAAGTCATGCAAATCTGTTCCATCTCCAAACTCGAGATGATCTTTCAGCTACTTGGTAACTACCTTAAATAGCAACTGTGGCCCGATTTCCGAGCCAGTCTAGCAAGACAATCTTGGTCCTTATACTGAACCTGTCCACTCTAATCTGCTTGAAAACCAATATTGTACATTTTACATTTACCGTTCAAAGTAGCTGATAATGTCTCAATCATTTGTACTGTATAACTAAGTATACACCTACCAAACTGCAAGTGGTCCCTTAATTGTAGAGTAGCACAAGTCCAGTGCATGGAACCTCTGGCCAGGTTTCATGCTGCCAGCAACTTCAGTGAACCGCTACTGCCAAAAAAGACATGGGATGCATTGTTGCCAAAACTATGAAACCTTGCTTGTTCCAATAGCTTGTGCTTCGCCCTCCAGGTTACTCCTATGGAAAAGTCTTACCTGAATAGAAGATTCGGCAGCCAACTGTAATATCCCCTGAAAGCGGTGTTCACTGCATATTGTGTTTGGGATGGTAACTTTCTTGCCAGGCCTAGACCTCTGGCACATGCCCCGATCTCTTGGGCATGCTCTATGGCTATACCCTCAGACTCGGCGTTAAACTATACCAATCCCACATGCTCACCTCTTACATGAGGGAGCCATAAAGCAGGCCTGCTACAAAGCCCTGCTGACACCATTTCCCATTTAGGCCATTAGCACCAATTTGCAATAGAATAAAAGGTTTACCTAACAACTACTAGAGCAGTAATGAACACTGTTTGTCCATCATCGTGACATTATTAATTTCAGCTGGCGTTAACAATGACCTAGATGGCACTTACTAATTAACCATTTAACAAAATAACTGTTGCAGGTACTTACACACCTGAATTGCATCTATGCACTTAACAATTAATCCAACGACTATAACTGTTTTATACCAACAACTGTTACCAAAGTCTTATTGACTGCAATCTGTTGCCCAGGCCGGCATCATGGCCAATTGAATACCTAAAAGTAAATCCCAACATCCTACAAATCTATTTGATAGGACTTAATCTAACTGGATAGAGGAGCCCAATTTCTCAAATATAGTTTGAGACTAGACAGCGGATTTTAGCACAAGCGCTTTTAAAAACTGTGTATAGTTTACTTTGAATACTTTTGTCATCATTCTGTTATATTGCCTTAACCTAACAATGCCTCCTCATCCCCCATGATCACTGTGAAAGGGAATACCCTACTAAACTGCTATTCCCATAAAGCAGCCCTAACAAGGTACCCCTGGTGCCCATGAAGCAGCCCCGAACAAAGTAGCTGCTGGCCCGGACTTTCCCATAGCCCAGTATTTGCCATAGATTTGGCATTCTCATCAAGCAGCCCTGAGCAAAGGTGCTGCTGGCATAACCTCTCCAATAGGCTAGCCTACCATAACTTGGCATTCCCTTAGAGCAGTCCTGAGCAAAGGTACTGCTGGCACCGCCTCTGCAATAGGCTAGCCTGCCATAGTTTGGTATCCCCATAAACAGCCCTGATCAAAGGTGCTGCTGGCACAGCCTCCTCAATAGGCTTGCCTGCCATAGCTTGGCATCCCCATGAGCAGTCCTGAGCAAAGGCACTGCTGGCACAGCCTCTCCATCAGGCTAGCCTACCATAGCTTGGCATCCCCATTAGCAGTCCTAAACAAAGATACTGCTGACACAGCCTTTCCCATAGGCTGGCACTGCCATAACTTGACATTCCCATGAAGCAGCCCTTCCCAAAAGTGCTGCTCTCTAAATTAATTCCCAGAGGTGAAATCTCCCAACTTTCCCAATTGTACTGACTATTTTGTCAGTTGTCCCCATATCCTGGGGATTATTGTAGTTTGGGAACCCCATAGGTGAATTTCCCCTCACCAGGAATCCATATAAATATAATATATATATATAAATATATACCCACGGTACCCTCCTGGCACGCAGGCTAATGATTTATGTGAATTAACCCCATTACCTGGGGACTACTGTGGTCTGAGAACCACACATATACCTGGGTTTCCCCTGCACCGGGAACCCAGCCTAACCATTTAGGTTTGTCTTAACCCCATGCGCTGGGGACTACTGTGGTCTGGGAACCACACATATACCTGGGTTTCCCCTGCACCGGGAACCCAGTTTAACCATTTAAATTAATTTTAACCCCATGTCCTGGGGACTACTGCGGTCTAGAACCGCATATGCTTGAGTTTCCCCTCCACCGGGAACCCAGGCAGACCGTTCAGGTCCGTTAAGCCCCATCCCCTAGGGACTACTGCGGTCTAAAACCGCACTATTCTCGGGTTTCCCCTACCCGGGAACCCAACCTGTGGAGTCACTGACCGCGTTATCAGTGACTCCGATCGCGAACCCGACTTTCCCAGCTCTCCGCTTCCGCGGTCGGACCAGGGTTTCCCCCCCCAAAGCCCTAGGCTGGTTCCCTCGTCGGTCATCGCGAACATCCACTGCAAAAACCCCGGAGGTTCCTGCAGGAGACCTAGAACAGGTAAGAAAAAATAACACTTACCTGCAACTTTTTTAGACTTACCATGGAGGAGCTGAGCTGCTCCACAGTCGCCTGCACGAAAAACGTCTGACGTAATGACGCACGAACGGCTGTACGGGGTTCTTCACGTAGTCACTCACGTGACTCCGAAGTAAAATTATATAACTACCTAATTGTAGCTAATAACAAAATGCAATTACTAGATCTAAACATCTATCCATTTCTTAAGAAAAGGTTAACATTTTTTAATAGCCTAAGTGTCCAAATAACATTCACACAAGAATTCACAATTTAACATGATTTTAAAATCTCATTGTCATGAATTTATAGGCCAAATGGAAGAAATTTAGTGTTTAATTCCCGTAAATTAATAGCAATTTAAATCACCTTGCGAGTGAGATTTTGTGGAATGCGATCGATTGGAACGTTGCATTTGCGGTGAATTTAAACCCCATATCGGCAGGAAAAATACTGCTGGTTCGTATGAGGCCTAAGTCACCTTTTCGCAACGTGAAATTTTGATTAAAGGCATCCAAAGAAGCACGTTTATATGTAAAAATAAACGGCATACCTTGCTTTGTCCCATATGTGAGATCCTGTTGTCGGCGTTGACGGCTTTAGAAGACGCTTTTTAATTTACTGCTGCTATTAAATTATCCAGCATAGTTTAAAAAAAACTTCAGAGAACGTATGTCGGAGCGATTTTTCTTCAGCAACTAAACAGCCTGACAAAGATCGATTTGAACAGGCTGGAGAAAACGGCATTTTAAACCCGCCCCCCTCTCAAAGGCGCCAAAGTCACGCACATGGGAAGTGACGGAACTACAGCGCCGCTGAAGGTAAGTATTGTAACATACTTACCTTCTTCAGATCCCCCTTGAGTGAGATCACACATGTTCTGTTCCAGAGCTCAGGGGATGGGGAAATCTGGGGAACGTTCCTGAGGACACAAAATGAGATGCCCGACATGGTGGAGTCCAACTCATACTGATAACTGTAAGAGGATATAAATTAATTTCAAAAATCTGATATAAAAAAAACTGTACCAACAGTTTATTCTCATTCCCTTGCTGAGATACGAATCTGCATGAGCATGTCTCCTCAGCTCGAAAGAAATTCAGCATATATATTTGAATCAGCTTGTTCTAGCATCACATGATGCAATACGAGGTTATGAATTGTCAGCAGGAGTATGAATTTTGTCATTCAAGTTTGTGTCGTCATTTAATATGATTGTGGCTGATCTGATTCTAACTCCACTCCATATTCCCATCTGTGGTAACCCTATCAGAACTACATATATTACATTTATCCTATCAGAACTACATATATTACATTTATCCTGATCTGCTGCTTTAATATTTCCATAGTCTCTGATTTCCCAGAACAATGATTTTGACTGTCTTAAATGGCATATCTTCATTTTTAAACTGATGCTCCCTGTTGCAGATTGTGTCTCATCCTCCTGATATCCATTCTTCAACATCAGGTCCCCTATCTCTGCTACACTCCTGCAGATGAAAAACTAACTGTTAGAATTTTTTATTCTTAGGTCTCAGGAGAGAGTTAGATTTAGTTATTTGGCCTAAAGGAATCAAGGGATATGGGGGAAAAAAGCAGGAAAGGGGTACTGATTTTGGATGATCAGCCATGATCATATTGAATGGTGGTACTGGCTCGAAGGGTCGAATGGCCTACTCCTGCACTGATTTTCTATGCTTCTAAGTCAATCCAAATATAATTCTAATAAACCTGTCCTGAACTGTTTGCAATGAGTTAACATCCGTGGATGTTACTGGAGAGGAACCAGCCTTTTAGCTAACTTGTCCATGCCAATATTTATGCTCCACAATAACCTGACCTACCCATCTTTAACTGCAGCTATTTACTTCAACAATTCTCTGTGGTGGCAAGTTCCATGTTCTTATAGTCTCTGGTGAAAGAGGTGTCTCTGATTGGAGTTATCAATGACTGTCTCACGTTTGTGCTCTAGGTTTGGTTGTGTATAAGTGGATTAAAAAAAACTTTTCTCCTATCTAGTCGTGTGGTATTCTTTTCTTGCATTTTTTTCATGCCTCCAAGGAATTCAAAATTGAACAACTAACGTGTTTTCTTTCCCTTCTAATAAAACGTCATAGGCCTAAAATGTTAGCCATGTATCTGTCTACAGCTGCTGCCTGATTTGCCAAGAGTTTCCAATAATTTTATTTTTGTATCTTCTGTACTTCCAGCCTGCAAAGTCCAGATACTGGCATCGTCAACAGACTGCAGCTAGTTGCTAGTTCTTTATAGAACCAATAACAGGCTGCCAGTCTTATTATATCTCCCCCAAAAAGGAAGATCTTGGTTGTTCCTGCTATATTTGTGTGTATTACTGCCTCTGGTATTAATTAACGTCAATGGGTTAAATTTGAGTAACAGTATAATGTACCGACGCATCAGTTTTGTGCTACCATCAAGAATGAGTTTTTCAGTGATCTCCTCCCACAGAGTTGGACAGAACAGTCATAGGTGGCTGTAACACCAAGCCCATGCCGTCAAGCCCATGCGCCAAGCCCATGCTGACCACTGAGAAACTCATTATCGGTGGTAGCACAAAAGTGTTGCATCAGTACATTATACTGTTTCTCAAATTTAACTCATTGACTTCAAATAATATCAGAAGTAGAGTAAAATGTACAAATATGGCAGAAACAACCACGATCCTACATTTTGGGAAAGATATGATAAGGCTGGCAGCCCGCTATATCCACACTCTCCCCTGTTTACCCATTTCAGGTCTGCAGCCTACCATGCTCTGGCGATTGAAATACTTGTCTAGATGCTTATAAAATTTTCAGTCAGTGGATTCCAGTCTCTAACTGTTATGTATGAAGGAAATCTCTCCTCAGATTTCCTTTAAACCCTCGTGTCTATGATGATTCTTGGTGACATTTTTTTTTGCTGTCTACCCTATATCGGTCATAATTTTAAACGCCTCTATCAGGTGTTGCGAGACCCCTCTACTTCGGGGTCAAGAAATGCAATCTGCCCATTCTCTCCTTATCACCATAGTGCTGCAATCCAGGCAGCATCTGATGAAGAAACAAAGAAATGCTGATGCTGGTTAATATACAAAAGGACACAAAGTGCTGGGGTAACTCAGCAGGCCAGGCAGCCTCTCTGGAGAACATGGAAAGGTGACGCTTTGGGATGAGACCTTTCTTCAGACTGTCGTTTCGGGTCGGCACCCTTCTTCAGAGGAAGGTCAGTCTGAAGAAAGGTCTCGACCGGAAACGCCCTGACCTGCTGGTTATTAGAGTACTTAGCAACTGATGAATCTTCTTAGTACCCTCTCCAGTGCAATCACATCCTTCCACTGTCCCATTTTATTTTACTGGTTGATTGCATAGATCTGGGTTTGGGGTTACAGTTCTAGAATGTCAAACTTCCTGAGTAACGGGCATAGATTTGCTTCATGCGAAGCTTTAAGATTTCTGCAGCCTGGCTCACTATTGTTACTTAATTGGGCCTGTCCCACACGCAATTTTTTCGATGACTGCCAACACCCGTTATTGGTCGTTGCAGGTCGGCGAAAATTTTCAACATGTTGAAAATTCAGCGGCGACCAGAAAGACGCTACGACTCTTTGGGCAACTGAGGAGACTACTCACAACCATACAGGCGATACGATACTCTGGCGGCATGTCGCTGGGTGAAGCCTGTATGATCATGAGTAGTCGCCCAAAGAGCCGTACCTTGTTCTGGTCACCACTGGATTTTCAACATGTTGAACATTTTCGGCGACATGCAACGACCTATGATGGGTGCCGGCAGTCGCCGATAAAGCCCCCTATGTGGGTCAGGCCCATAACTCATCACCTGCAAGAAAAATATGGATTAAAAGGGAGTTAGCCTTGCAAGTACCGGCTCTCATTAATTGACACGTGCCTCAGCCAGATGCTGCAGGTAACTTTGCATAATTTACTAATCATCTGACAATTCAAAGCAAATTGAAACATGTATGCACAAATTTAAACAAATACGGAGCTGTGCAGCTACTGAGGTGTGAAATATAACTGGCAAGATTAGACAACAGTTAGGGGAGGAAAGTTTTCCTGGTATAGTGCATGTTAAGAACCAGTACCTGATGATGTTAGGCACAAGACATAAAAGACACTGCAGAATGTTTGAAAAAATAGATGGGGGACGATTATTCTGAACCCCATTTTCTGAGCACACATGAACACGGTTCCTGTAATGCTCTCCGTTGAAATCCATGGTTCAGTTTAGCATGGAGCATCTCACAGATACCACTAATTATGTCAGAAATGGCCACTTCTGTCATAACTACAGTTCAAATTGCTTCAGTTTTGTTCACCATCTGGGAGGATTCAGCTCGGTTGATGTGGACTGAACATTTGATGAAAGGAATAAAGATTGGTGTTTCTCTCAGACTTTAACCCAATTCTGGGTGGGGCTAAAGAGCCAACCTTGGCTATATTCCTCATAAGACCTCCTCTTTCCAACCACTCTATCTCAACACATTAATCATGCATGTGAACCTCACAAAAATGTGAAAGTCAAAGGGTTAAATGATACAAAGTGTTCGAGAAACGTAGCAGATCAGGCAGTATCTCTGGAGAACACGAAGAGGGGACTTTCCAGATTAGTCTGAAGAATTCTGAAGAAGGGTCCAGACCTGAAATGTCACCTATACATGTTGTCCAGAAATGCTACCTAACCTGCTGAGTTACTCCTGCACTTTGTGTCCTTTTGTCTATTGACCGCATCTGCAGTTCGTTGTTTCCAAGAAAGTGAATGGGGCCTTTGTCCCTACCCAAAATGTCACCTATTCTTTTTCTCCAGAGATGCAGCCTGACTTGCTGAGTAACTCCAGTACTTTGTGTCTATCTTTGTTTGTCAGTTGGATGATTCTTGACAGTCGTTTGAGCAATCTCGCTTTCCATTTCTGTTGTTAGCTAACAAAGTTGCTCAAGGAATTTTTTAAAAAGCATTTTATTTTTAAAAAACACCATTCTCTTGAGGTTATTTTCAGCAATGTCTTGGAAAGCATATTTTAATCCTTTAGAACTTTGGGCCTTCATTGAACAATTTAAACATGAGGCCCATAGCTTAAGGTGGGCAATCGTTTAGGTATGAAACATCAGGACAATGCAGAAAAAACTAAAATCTTATTTCTGCAAGTTAGTAAATGCTTGAAGACAAAGCAGCAGGACATGGCAGGCTCATGACAATAATCCCTTACATACTTCAAAGTTGCTCCCAAGCTACTTAACTGATAAAAATGTTCCAAACATCATTAATCCAATGACAACATGGAGAGTAAAAATGGAGAATAGCTAAAGGTAAGCTAAAGGAAAGGTAACTTTAATATTCACATAAAGGAAAGGTAACTTTGAGGGTATGAGACGTGAATTGGCCAAGATTGACTGGCAATCAATTCTAAAAGGGTTGACGGTGGATACGCAATGGAAGACATTTAAAGACTGCATGGATGAACTACAAAAATTGTTCATCCCAGTTTGGCAAAAGAATAGATCAGGGAAGGTAGTGCATCCGTGGATAACAAGGGAAATCAGGGATAGTATCAAAGCAAAGGATGATGCGTACAAAGTAGCCAGAAAAAGCAGCATACCAGAGGACTGGGAGAAATTCAGAGACCAGCAGAGAAGGACAAAGGTCTTGATTAGGAAAGGAAAAATAGATTATGAAGGAAAACTGGCAGGGAACATAAAAACTGACTGCAAAAGTTTTTATAGATATGTGAAGAGAAAGAGATTAGTTAAAACAAATGTAGGTCCCTTGCAGTCAGAAACAGGTGAGTTGATCATGGGGAACAAGGATATGGCAGACCAATTGAATAACTACTTTGGTTCCGTCTTCACTAAGGAAGACATAAATAATCTGCCGGAAATAGCAGGGGACCGCGGGTCAAAGGAGGACTCGAGTGAAATCCAGGTTAGTCGGGAAGTGGTGCTGGGTAAATTGAATGGATTAAAGGCCGATAAATCCCCAGGGCCAGATAGGCTGCATCCCAGAGTACTTAAGGAAGTAGCTCCGGAAATAGTGGATGCATTAGTGATAATCTTTCAAAACTCTTTAGATTCTGGAGTAGTTCCTGAGGATTGGCGGGTAGCAAACATAACCCCTCTTTTTAAGAAGGGGGGGAGAGAGAAAACGGGGAATTACAGACCAGTTAGTCTAACATCGGTAGTGGGGAAACTGCTAGAGTCAGTTATTAAAGATGGGATAGCAGCACATTTGGAAAATGGTGAAATCATTGGACAAAGTCAGCATGGATTTACGAAAGGTAAATCATGCCTGACGAATCCTGTGGAATTTTTCGAGGATGTAATTAGTTGCGTGGATAGGGGAGAACCAGTAGATATGGTGTATCTGGACTTCCAGAAGGCTTTCGTCAAGGTCCCACATAAGAGATTAGTATATAAACTTAAAGCATACGGCATTGGGGGTTCAGTATTGATGTGGATAGAGAACTGGCTGGCAAACAGGAAGCAAAGAGTAGGAGTAAACGGGTCGTTTTCACAATGGCAGGCAGTGACTAGTGGGGTACCGCAAGGCTCAGTGCTGGGACCCCAGCTATTTACAATATACATTAATGATCTGGATGAGGGAATTGAAGGCAATATCTCCAAGTTTGCGGATGACACTAAGCTGGGGGCCAGTGTTAGCTGTGAGGAGGATGCTAGGAGACTGCAAGGTGACTTGGATAGGCTGGGTGAGTGGGCAAATGTATGGCAGATGCAGTATAATGTGGATAAATGTGAGGTTATCCACTTTGGTGGCAAAAATAGGAAAACAGACTATTATCTAAATGGAGGCCGATTAGGAAAAGGGGAGATGCAGCGCGACCTGGGTGTCATGGTACACCAGTCATTGAAAGTAGGCATGCAGGTACAGCAGGCAGTGAAGAAAGCGAATGGTATGTTAGCTTTCATAGCAAAAGGATTTGAGTACAGGAGCAGGGAGGTTCTACTTAAGTTGTATAAGATCTTGGTGAGACCACACCTGGAGTATTGCGTACAGTTCTGGTCTCCAAATCTGAGGAAGGACATTATTGCCATAGAGGGAGTGCAGAGAAGTTTCACCAGACTGATTCCTGAGATGTCAGGACTGTCTTATGAACAAAGACTGCATAGACTCGGTTTATACTCTCTAGAATTTAGGAGATTGAGAGGGGATCTTATAGAAACTTACAAAATTCTTAAGGGGTTGGACAGGCTAGATGCAGGAAGATTGTTCCTGATGTTGGGGAGGTCCAGGCCAAGGGGTCACAGCTTAAGGATAAGGGGGAAATCCTTTAGGACCGAGATGAGAAGGACTTTTTTCACACAGAGAGTGGTGGGTCTCTGGAACTCTCTGCCAGAGAGGGTAGTTGAGGCCAGTTCATTGGCTATATTTAAGAGGGAGTTAGATGTGGCCCTTGTGGCTAAGGGGATCAGAGGGTATGGAGAGAAGGCAGGTACGGGATACTGAGTTGGATGATCAGCCATGATCATATTGAATGGCGGTGCAGACTCGAAGGGCCGAATGGCCTACTGCTGCACCTAATTTCTATGTTTCTAAAGACCAATGAAGCCACTCTTATTGATGATAGATCATACCTACTCAGTTATTTTTTTAATACAGTAGAGTTTCTTGCTAAAATCTTCAGCTTGTTCCATACAGGCAGCACAGTGGTGCAGCTAGTAGTGCTGCTGCCTCACAGCACCAGAAACCTGAGATCAATCCTGACCTTGGGTGCTGTCTGTGTGGAGTTTGCATGTTTTCCTTTTGACCTCATGGGGTGCCTCCGGATGATCTGATTTTTCTCCCACATCCCAAAGACTTCTGGATTTGTAGGTTAATTTGCCGCTGTAAAATTGTTCCTTATATGTGGGGAGTAGATGACAAAATGGGAAAATGTAGATATGGTGTGAACATGTGATCGATGGTCGGAGTGAACTTGGTGGGTCAAAGGGCGTGTTTCCAAGCTGCACCAAACCAAACAAAACTGTACTAAACATACAAGTCTTTCAATATTTGGACCATTTTTGTCTCTCCCACCTACCTTTCAGGTAATATCACTTTATACAGCTTGATTCGTCCAATTGCAACAAGGGCCTGTCCCACTTAGGCAATTTTTTAGGTGACTACAGGCGACGAAGGCTGTCGCCACATGGTCGCCCAGGGTGTCGCCTGTATGGTCATGAGTAGTCTCCTCAGTCGCCCAAAGAATTGTAGAGTCTTTCTGGTCGCCGTTGGATTTTCAACATGTTCAAAATTTTTCGGCGACAGTGGGTTGACGCCAATGAGCGGAGATTGACTTCTCCTGATGTAGGTGCTGTCATAGGTTGTTGCCAGGTGATGTGGGTTGTCGCCGGTGCTGACTTTAGTGAATTCCATTGCCGACTACCTACGTCATGTTAACTGGCGACAGGTACCGATGACTGAATTGTCTTCAGTAGTCGCCGACAGGGTCGTAGCTTGTTGCGGGTGGACGCAGGTTAACTTCGGTTGTCGTAGGCTGTCGCCTGTGTGGTCGTAGGTTGTCGAAGGTGTGGTCGTAGGTGGACATCCTTTGGGTCACCGGTTGTCGGTAGCTGCTGTAGCTTGACGTTAACTAGGTGGTAAGTTGTTGTAGCTTGTCTTAGATATTGTCGTAGACATTGTCGTAGGGGTGTCCTGTCGGCGTTTTTTCGGTGACCTGCTACGACTATAACAGTCGCCGGCAGTCGCCTGAAAAATAGCCTAAGTGGGAAAGCCCTTTAGTTTACCAGCATGCCTTGCCCCACCACCCAGCTCCTCATTAATTTCTCCTCCAAAAAGGGCGTAACTCATGATTGATCCATAATATCTCTCCGCTCTTTAATATGCTGACCAGGCAGTTATTCATCACCCCTGGGGATGAGATGCAGCATGCTTGAAGTCATCTATGTTAAGGTACCTTCCTTGCTCCCAGGCACATCATTGGAGAAGAGATTTTGGGTGAACTCACGAAATTAATGTAATTTCCATAATTAGGGCTAATGTGGCCTGTTGTTAATCTACTTCTGCACCCAAGCTAATAAATACCCAAAATTTATCTACATGCATTTCTGCTTAGGAAGAGTCACTGCATAAGTAGGTGTAGAGCTGAAACTCTTGTTCATGCTTCCTCTCCATTTATAATTAGTCATGAGGCAAACTTGGCCATCTCTTCTGTCATTTTGTGCAAGGTTATCTGATTGAAGAAGTAGAAACAAGGAATTTCAATGTTGGTTAATACACAAAAGGGCACAAAGTGCTGGAGTTGCTCGGCAGCTCAGGCAGCATTTCTGGAGAACATGGATAGGTGATGTTTTGTGTCGAGGCACTTCTTCATACTGAAGAAGGGTCTCAACCTAAAACTTCACCCATCTATGTTCTCCAGAGATATGGCCTGACCTGCTGAGTTACTCCAGCACTTTGTGTCCTTTATTTTATCCGATTGAATGCATCTCTGCAGCTCCATTACAGCTGGGGTTGTTTCCGTTTTGGAACTATGTAGATATGTTGGAGATGGTAATATTCATATAGTCCTTTTAATTGCATTGATAAAGAGGAGCCATTTCCAGCAACTGTGTTAACCAAAGGACAGAGATTTAAGGACTGTCAAAATTAAAGGTCCAATAAAGCACGTGGGCTGCTGTAACCTGAATGGTATTGCCCGAGAGATAAATTGGAGGCAGATCAGTACTTGAATGGGGAAAGTACAGGGATATGTGGAAATGAGGAGCAAGGAGTTAATTGGATTGCTAGTCAGAAAAGCCACAATAGACTGAAAAGTGCTTTATGCTGAAATCATCATGGCATAATACCAGTCCACCAAATTACATTTATAATCCATTTTTAATTATGATGGTAAATTATTTCAATACAAATGCAGCATATTTCAAGTAACAATCAGTGCTTTGTGCTTGGAACATTAACTGCATCCACTCAGTTCTAAACTTGTTTTTTTATAATTTGTACACATTCACTAAATTGTTGCTTATATTGCAATGATACTGATAATTAACTTTGCACCTTATATATATCTCTGTTACAATCATTTAACTCATTTTAAAACTGAAGAATGCACAATTCCTCTGAATTCTGAGTGGGGAACAAATGTAGATGGAGGGAAGGGAGTTACCCTGGCTCTCCTCCCCTTTCCTATCGGGCAAAAGGTATAGAAGTGTGAAAACACACTCCTCCAGATTCAGGGACGTTTCTTCCCAGCTGTTATCAGGCCACTGAACCATCCTACCGACAACTAGAGAGCAGTGCTGAGCTACCATCTACCTCATTGGAGACTGTCGGACTATCTTTGATTGGACTTTATCTTGCACTAAGCATTATTCACATTATTCCCTTTATTATGTATCTGTACACTGTGGATGGCTCGATTGCAATCATGTATTGTCTTTCCACCTACTGGTTAGCACGCAACAAAAGCTTTTCACTTTACCTCTGTACACGTGACAATAAACTAAACTAACTAACTCTCTCTTTAAATCATACTGTTATTAGAAAATGGGTGGATTCATTAGGAAATAGGTGGAGGCAGCACACTTATTTTATATCTGGTCTATTCTACATTTACATCAGTGGACAGTAAAATTGTGTTGGATGCAAACCAGGCAGTCGTCAAGTTGATTGCGTCTGTATTCAAGCAGGTGGGTTTGGTTGCCATTGTCCCCTCTGGCATAAGTGTCTTCTGTTGGATAACAGCTTCTCTTTTTAACAACCTTGCTTTGCATCTGGTGATATTATGAAGCATTAGGTTAGAATCCTCTGCTGTGCTCCTTACTCGACATTATATTTTCATTCTTATCTTCTATTCCTTCCCTGAAATGTTCCAAGGATGAAGTTGTTGTTCTGCCCGAGTTATTCAGATGGAATCCCCATGGAATCTCAGCCACAATGTCTTTCTTCATTGAATAATACATTGAAATGTTTATCTGTTTTGCTCATCTTTCTACATCAATTGTGGTTTCTAGCTACCAATTTGTTGTTGGGTAACTGAAGCATCGCTAAAAATCATAAGAGTGCAACTTGTGTGTTAATAACACTATGCTGATGTGCACCTTATTACAATACTATGACGTACTTCATTTCAATAGTAAGATTTATGGAATGAATAGAGTATGTTTTACAGTCAGTTACAAAGCAGTATTTCATTTGAAAGGGCTTGATGACATAATCTGTGCTTAAATTATTTATGGCTGTCCACAAGATTGAGTCACTGCTCTAAATTCAACACCAGACACTCACCTATAGCCTATTTTTATGTTTTTATGTAGTTTTCATTACAAAGGAAGTACAAGAAATGTGATGAAGGTGAAAGGGGCAATAAACCGGATAATTACGGGAATAGGAAATCTCAGATTTATTATACAAAAATTCTCACAGAAGACCATAACAAGAGGAACCAGTATTTCCATACAATCATAATTGATGGAGACACAAGAAGCTGCAGATGCTGGACTCATTGATCAAAAAACAAACTGTTAGAGAAATTCAAAGGTCAGAGACCCTAAATCACAACTGAGATAGGGATTAAAAACATAGTAGTTTGAAGGTGCAGAGAATCTTACTAAAGGGTTGGATAGGACAAGGTGAATATCTGCAATAGGGAAAAACAAAGATCAAATGGGTTAATGGGGTAGATATAGTCTGATGAAGCTTCTTTGTTGATTTTGTGTTGCGAACAGCAAGGTTGTGTGTCATACCCAAGTCAGGATCCCATAATGGAGAAGAGTAAAACTGAGTCAAAAATCAGATGGCTGTCTGTAACTGCTGGAAGCTCACTCTGAACCTGCAGAAGGCCATGTGGCCAGGTCCATTAACACTGTTGACAATGCCAGTCCAACCTGAGAATATAACATTGGACATAGAACATAGAACAGTGCAGCACGAGAACAGGCACATCGGCCCACAATGTCTATGTCGAACATAATGCCAAAACTATCACTTACCTACCTGCACATAATCCACATCTCTCTATTCCCTGCCTATCCAAAAGACTTTTAAATGCCATTAACATATCTGCTTAAACCACCACCCCTGGCAGCATGTTTAGGAAAGAACTGCAGATGCTGGTTTAAATCAAAGGTAGACACAAAATGCTGGGGTAACTCAGCGGGACAGGCAGCATCTCTGGAGAGAAGGAATGGGTGACGTTTTGGGTCGAAACCCTTCTTCAGACCCCCGCAGCATGTTCCTGGCACTCACCAACCTATGTGTAAAGTACTTGCCTCTGCACATCTCCTTTAAACCTTGCTCCTCTGACCTTAAAGCTATGCCCCCTAGTAATTGATTCATCCATCCTGGGAAAATGATTCTGTCTACTCTATCTCTGCCTTTCATAATTTTATATGAAATAGTCTTTAAAGGTAATTTTACGCATAGTTCTATGTACACAAACCTAGTTTTGGAAGAAGAGAGAAGGCACACAAAGACAGAAAGAAGCCCACGGTAAATGGCTTTTGCTGATGTCAGCACATCAGCATACTTGCTTAAATACATCCAGCACAATCATAATTTGTAGGACCCCCCCCCCCCCACCTCAACACCTGATAGTAAGTACGAGTTCACAATTCTTCTGCTGAATGGAAGGAATGACTTTGCTTGATCCCTGCTTATAGTCTTGCGTATCTTCCCATGTGTCTTTCCCACCATTTCTCATTTAGAATAGTTTGCATTCGTGTAATTTTTTTTGTACTTTGAGGATGTCCTGAAGCACCATACAGACAACAACATTCTTTTCCTTGAAATGTAATGACTCTTGAGATATGCCAATTTATTTGCACACAACTGCAAAATGATAAAGATCAGATAAGTTAATTCTGGAGATGGTAGAGAAATATTAGCCAGGATAGTCGGTGACATAGTGGTGCAGCTGGTAGAGCTGCTGCCTCACCGAGTCAAAGAGCCTGATTCAATCTGTATCTTGAGTGCAGTCTGTGTGGAGTTTGCACATTCTCCCTGTGACTGTGTGGATGTTTTCTGGGTGCTCCGATTTCTTCCCACATCCCAAAGACATGCAGGTTTGCAGATTAATTAGCCACTAAATTTGCCCCTAGTTTTGTGGGAATTGATGAGAAAATGGGATAACATGGAACTAATGTGAATGGATTATGAATGGGTTGGCTTGGACTTGAAGCATGTTGGGCTTGTTTTCGTGCGGTATCTCCTAAATAAACTAAGACTCCCCTGTTCCTCTTGAAAGTAAACTTCTCGTGAGGGTCTCATCTATACGAATATTGCTTAGTCATCAGGCAACACAGAGGTTTGCTGGACAGTGCCCTAGATATAATCCAACATGCAGGGAGAGCAAGTTACTAGTTAAAAAAGCTAGTCTTGGACTTCTGGTGGCGCTATGGAGGCTTAGAGACCAGCGCCAGCTAGCTCCATCTAAAAATCGCGAAAAACGGGGATAAAATGGACCTACCTGCTGTTTCTGCACCGGCTGCCTGCAACGCTGCCTGCAACGAGTGAGTGACATCATCAGGCGCACGACTCTGGTATGTCTATGCAGCAATCCCCCCCAAAACAACTGAAACGGCCTGTCAGGCAACAAACGGCACCGGAAGAACAAGGCCCGACTGAAGCCTCGGCCTCAGGTACAACATCGTCCCAAGAAGATGTCTCGAAGAAACCAAAGACTAAAAAATCTTCTGAGATAGAAGATCTTCTGATTTTTCTTGCTCAGGAAATTAAAAATATAACACTTGCTCAGGAAGAGCTAAAGGAAGAACTGAAGAGAGTGAATTTTAAAGAGGAACTTCAAAAATTCAAGTAAGAGTTTAAGGAGTCAAAGTTGGAGATGAAGGAAGAAATTAACTCCACAGTCCATGAATTAATAGAAAAATGGAGGACGGAAACAGAAGCAAGGCTGAGCCAGCAAATTACAGAGATGGATGCGGAGACGGAGGTTAAAATCAACTCGGTGGAGTCTAACTTTAATGCAAGACTGGAGCCTGCTGAGGAAGCATTGAATCACATGCTACAGCCATAACCAATCTAGAGGAGATTGCTGCAACAAGTGCTGAAACAACAAAACAGCTTATCAGAGAAAACCAACGCTTATCAGACCCATTGAACAAAATAACTGAAAAATGCACCGAACTGGAAGGACGTCAGAGGCGTCAGAACTTAAGAATCGTTGGTATTCAAGAAGGGAGAGAGGGGAAACGAGACCCCTGTGAATTCGCAGCAGACTTATTTCAAAAAGTCTTAAATTTGGATCAAAAGCCTCTGCTAGCCCGAGCACACAGGGTGATGAGACGTCGTCCACGGGTGGGTGCCCCTCCAAGACAAATGATAGTAAAGGTACAATATGACCATGTACTGGAAAAATGATGAAGAAAATTATCCGTACCAGGAATCTTATGTACGAGGGAGATATGATCAGTATCTACCGAGATTACCCAGTGGAGGTATCCAGGAAGAGAACGCAGTTTAAAGAGGCAAAGAGTGTACTGAAGGATGTGAAAGATCTGAAGTATGGTCTGATGTACCCGGCTACATTAAGAGTTACTTACGATGATAAAGAACACTTCTTCACCAACCCGGCGGAAGCATTGGAGTTCACCCAGAAGATCAAGCCTGCCTGATGACTGAACATTATCTCCAAAATAAATGATGTTAACGAACAATGTAACTGTGTAAAATCGGATGGTTCTAAGGCCCTGTTATACCTAAGGACAATCGAAACTGGAGATGAATGCTGAATAAGGCCTTTTCCATGGACGTGTTACATTTATGGCTATTATTATAATATTATTAATATAATAACTAATAAATATTAACATTACTGCACGGTACTATTAATATTTATTACTAATGGTCACTAATTACTTACAATTGAATTATTTAGAATTAGCTAAATGGATGTATTTAAAGTTTGATTTCACGTTTCTTCTCTTTCCTTTTTGGGAATTTTTTTTTAAAAATTTATTTTTTATATATATTTGACTAATGGAATTTGAATATTTTGGAACCTATAATGTTTCCCACCCGCCGGTAAAATATCGCTATGGAAATGTCATTTTGAAGAGAGTATGGAGCTAGTCATGTTTTTGTTTTTCATTGACTACGGAAGTCGGTAGATGGTTAGCCATGCTAGTATGGCTATCACTAACTACACTACTTATAGATGTAGTTTTTTCTTTCTTTTTGCACATTACTAACCTCTTAATCTATTCTTTTTTTAATATAATACTCTATTATAATTTTAAGTTTGAATGGAGTTATGAGCTTTATCAAAGGAGATCTATACGTGAGAAAAATCAATGGGATTTAAAATTCATCTATTCGAGGTTCAGGTGTAATGTGGGGCTTGTCGAGCTGAACCATCTGCTCTCTTATAGACCTCCCTAAGCAAAAGATGCAAGACTCAAATATGAAGATCGGGGGTGAAGGAATAACATTTTGTAGCTGGAATGTTAAGGGTATTAACGAACCAATTAAGAGAGGTAAAGTATTAGCACATTTAAAAGCACTTAAAACAGATGTAATTTTCCTCCAAAAAACCCACCTAAAAAAGGATGCAGAACATAGATTGAAAGCTAAATGGATTGACAAAGCGTATCATTCTTCATTTACACATAAATCCAGAGGTGTTGCAATACTAATCTGTAAAGGAATACCTTTTAAACATATATCAACTATAACGGACAGTGATGGTAGATATATTATATTAAGAGGTGAACTATATGCACAAAAATTGACTTATTAATGTTTATGGACCAAATTTTGATAGTCCTTTTTTTTAAAAGAAAACATTTAATACAATTCCGGAATTAGCACAACACAATTTAATAATCGGAGGAGACTTAAATTGTACATTAGATCCCTATTTAGATAGGTCATCAAGACACCGGAAAACAAAATCCCACTCTAGTGATTTATTAAACGCATATATAGATACTAGTAATATCAAAGATGTTTGGAGAATAGAAAATCCAACTGGACGAGAATATTCATTTTATTCACCAGTACATAAAACATATTCAAGAATAGATTATTTTTTGGTGGACTCTAAGCTAATTCCATTTACTTATAATTCAAAATACCACAATATTATAATTTCGGATCATGCCCCTTTAATATTTATGATTAAAATAAATGGAAGGACGGAGAAACAGGTACAATGGAGACTTAACCCACAAATTTTAAAGGAGAAAGCATCTCAGGAATATCATACCAAACAGATTAATATGTTCTTTGAAATAAACGATAATCCTGAAACGTCTGTCTCCTTACTATGGGAAACATTTGAAGCATTTACTCGGGGAGCCGTGATTTCTTCACAAGCATTTTATAATAAAAAGAATCGGGTGATACAACAGGCATTGGAAAGGGAAATTAAACAATTAGACATAGAGAGTGTGGCTACACCAATTATGAAAAAACATAATAAAATTGAAGTATTGAAATATAAATTAAATAAAATATATTCAGTCCAAGCTGTAAAATTTTATCAATATACTAAACAATTACATTTTGAATTTGGAGATAAACCTCAAAAATTATTGGCTCATCAATTACAGAAATTGGACGGGGGAAAAAATAATTCATAGGATTAAATTAGACAAAGGAGAACCATTAGTACAATTTAAGGACATTAACGTGAGATTTTTGCAATACTATCAAAATCTTTATTCTGCTAAAACTATAGATCACCAGACAGGAATAGAAGCATTCTTACAAAAATGCAATCTTAAAGGGTTAGATTTGAAAGATAGAGAATTATTAGACGCTGAAATAACAGTAAAAGAAATTGAAGAGTCTATCAGATCTCTAAAAAATGGTAAATCCCCGGGACCAGATGGAATTGGCTCGGAATTCTATAAAACATTCTATGATCTGATTGTTCCGCATTTAAAGACACAGTACAAACATATCTATACCCAACAGAAATTACCAGAAATGCTAAATGAATCTATTATAACACTTATACCAAAAATAGATAAGGATCTGGATGGTCCAGGATCATATAGAGCTATAGCTCTTCTAAATACTGATCAGAAAATATTAACTAAAATCCTAGCACAAAGATTAAGTATAGTGATTAATAAATTAATACACCCGGATCAAACAGGATTTATACCAAAAAGGTATTCTTCATATAATCTGAGACGATTATTCAATATTATATACTCAAAAAGAAATAGTATCGAAGATTCAGCAATTATTTCGTAAGATGCTGAGAAAGCTTTTGACCAGATGGAATGGCCCTATTTATTTTCAGTTATGAACATTTTTCAACTGGGCGAGAAGTTTAGTACATGGATAAAACTTCTATATACTAATCCAACAGCTAGAATATCAACAAATCAAATGTTATCAACTAAATTTAATTTATCCAGAGGTTGTAGTCAAGGATGTCCATTATCCCTGTTTTTATTTGCACTTGTAATAGAACCATTAGCAGAAAGCGTGAGGTCCAATCCTGAAATACACGGTTATAAAACCAAAGATACTGAAAATAAAATCTCATTATACGCAAATGATGTATTAGTTTACATTACTAAACCTGAAGATAGCATCCCAAATTTACTAAATTTAATAACTCAATATGGCTTGTTTCCAGGATACAGAATAAATTGGAATAAAAGCAAAATCATGCCAATTATGGAAAGTAACCCACATATTTTACAACAATTCCCTTTTAAAATAGTAAATGAAAAACTTAAATATCTTGGAATTTATGTAACAAAGAGATATACTTCTTTATTCAAATCTAATTTTCCGCCTTTACTGACCAATTACATAAGAATATTTTGCATTGGAAAACATTACCTATTTCAATGTTGGGTAGAATTAATGCGATAAAAATGATTTTTCTCCCGTAATTATTGTACCTCTTTCAATTAATCCCGATATATCTCCCAAAATCTTTTTTTTAAAAAGGTTGACTCTATAGTCACCAATTTTATCTGGGATTAGAAGAACCACAGAATAAACAAGAAACACTTATGTAAATCAAAAATAAATGGAGGCTTAGCATTGCCGAATTTTATGTTTTATTTCTGGGCAGTTAATATTAAAAATATGAATTTTTGATTGGAAGATTTGGACAAACAACCAGATCGGTTAAAAATGGAAAAGGAAGATTGTTTACCTTTTGAAATTGGATCGATTCTATTTGCTATTACTGAATTAAGCAAAAAAACCTATAAAGAAAACCCTATAATTTCCAGTGGAATACGCATTTGGAAACAAATAAAGAAAACATTAAAATTGGATTATTTACCACTATCTCTTCCTATTGTAAACAATGCTGCATTTAAACCCTCATTGGTGGATAAGGTTTTTTTACCATGGAAAAATCATGGAAGTACAAAGATGGGTGATCTCTATAGGAAAAGTTAATTTCTCTCACTTCAGGTTTTACAACAAATTTATGGGCTTCAATCAAAGGATTACTTTAGATATCTACAAATCAGAGACTATGCTAAGTCAAATACACATGACTATAGAATTAGAAAGATAGAAATTTTTGATGAATGTTTGAATAAACATCTGAACACAGAAAAATTGATATCTTATATTTATAATATTCTAGTAGATAACGATGCACCCAAGACGGATCTATATAGGCAATCATGGGAAAACGAACTAGGTCAAATAATAAGGACAGAAATTTGGGATGAAAGCTTACAACATATACAACAAAATTCAAATTCTATTCAATTTGGTTTTTGAATAATGCAATCTATGTAATACTTTAAATTGTATTAAAGAATGTCTAGCATTTAACTGTTCGTTAAATGCTATACATTCTTTAATACAATTTAAATAGATTGCATTATTCAAAAACCAAATTGAATAGAATTTTCCCATGCGTTTCCCCTATTTGTGATAAATGTCAACACTTAGAGGCTAACATAACGCACACATTCGTAAGCTGTATAAAAAATCATAATTTTTGGATGGAACTTTTTAAGATAATCTCGGAAGTCGTCAATACCAAATTGGTCCTTGATTCAAAATTAATAATAATTGGAATAATAGAACAAAATCAATTCATTACATCAAATCAAAGTACCTTTATTGATTATAGTTTAATAATTGGGAAAAAATTAATATTAAAATTTTGGAAAGGTCCTATAACCCCCACGATTAAAATGTGGACTATGGAAATGTCGGAGACCCTATATTTGGAAAGATTAAGATTTGTCTTAATGGACAAACAAGAACTATTTAAAATGTTATGGTCCCCATTTATTGAATATTTGAAGGGGCAAACTGGTTCGGCACGAGAACCCGACTGAAACCTGAATCAAAGAATTGATGAAGAATTACATTTCATAAAACGCGGATATATCTCCAACAATGCATAATCTATTGAACACTCCATTCTTTATCAACTGTTCCTCCTCTTTTTTGTTTCCTCTCTCTCTATTAATTTCTATCTTTATAAAAACTGGAAAAAATATATAGAAGTACAATTACTATGCAATTGTTAATATAAATAATATTGATAATGTATGTCTACAACAAACAAAATGTTTTTCATTATGTCTACAACGAACAAATTGCTTTTTATTATGTAGTTACTTCTAATTTAAAAAATGTAACAAAAATAAATAAATAAAAAAGCTAGTCTTTATTGCAAAGGGAGTGGAGTGCAAATATGTTGAAGTTCTACTGCAGGACATTGTTGAGACCACATGAAATACTTGCAGCTCTTGTCTCCATATTTAACTTGCAGTTTAGAGAATGCTCACAGAATGATTGAGCAGGTTGATTTTATACTAATTGCAGTTCGGAAAAGGGAGAGGTGAACTTACTGAAAGAGGCATGATCCGGAGGGAATGACTAGGCGGATGATGTGGCAATGTTTCTCCATGTAAGGAAAATTTAGAGTTAGGGACATGGTTTCTGAATAAGGCATTGCTATTTCAGGCTGATGAAGACATTCCTGAGGGTTTGAACCTTTGCACTCTATTAAGAGAGCATTAGATAGAGCACTTAGGGCTAACGGAATCTAGGGATATGGGGAAAAAGCAGGATCGGGGTACTGATTTTGGATGATCAGCCATGGTCATATTGAATGGCGGTGCTGACTCAATGAACCAAATGGCCTACTCCTGCATCTATTTTCTATGTTTCTATGTTACCTCGCCGAGCTGTAGGCAGAGTCATTGAAGGCTCTCAAGGCGGAGATGGTTTTATCTGTAAAGGAGTCGATGAAAAGGCTGGAAAATGGAGCAGAGGCCAAGATCAGATCAGCCAGGATGTTGTTGAATGATGGAGCAGACTCATGCTGGCGACCTTCCTGATACTTTGACAGTACAACGTGAACACTCTGCTGAAGCATCACCCTGATATTTATGCTTATATCACTGAAATAGGATGCAAACCACAACCTTCTGATGCAAGAGTGCAACCAATTGAACTGGTGCTGAGACAGCAAGCAACTGATCAGCAAACTAGATACTGCTTGACTATAATACAATGAATACATCCACAGTCTAATCATGTATAGTCTTTCCAATGACTGGATAACATGCAACAAAAAAGCTTGTCACTGTACTTCAGTACATGTGACAATAAACTAAACTAAATAAATTGTTATTACGAATAAACCTTAATTTGGAATTTAACGAAATCCATGATTTGATGTAATAATAATCTGTGATTGTACACAATTGTGCCCCAGACTTAATGAATTATTATTATTAATTACGTCTGATTTATCTTGGAAAAAGTACTTCAACTTAATTACAAACTACATATATATGAAACCTTAACCTTAATTGCAATTAAATGCCACTTTCAAGGATCCAGCTTGTTCTATTTCATCTTGTGGATTAAAGGCTTTAACGTCTGTCTTACTGATTTCAGACAAGGTATCCTTAAATGAACAAGGCAACATAATAAATAGGTTAACTTTCTATTATACCAGAATCGATGGTTGGAATCACTAAAGTTGACAGTTTATTACTTTGCATTATGATTTAAGATAACAATCCATTAATACTGTGGTAGATATTTTTCTTTACACAGAATGTGGTGAAATCTCACATTTAAATGGATTTCTGATGTCTCTATATAAGGCATTGGTATAAAATAATGCAACTGCCATTTATTTTATCTGGACTTGCAACTTGCAATCATGCCTCTAAGGGATGCAAAGAAACACTTGATATTCTGGAATTGTTTGATCATTAATGTATGTAACTAAAATTAGTTTATAATCAAAATTAATACCCTTGTTGAACCAAGACCTGCAGAGTTTGCACATAGAAAATAAATTATTTGTTTCCTGGATAGACTGGAGTAACTCAGCGGGATAGGCAACATCTCTGGAGAGAAGGAATGGGCGACATTTCGGGTCGAGACCCTTCTTCAGACTGATCTTTGTTTCCTGGGATGCATTAACTGGATATAAGTCATTTCAGACACATATGTAATGAAGAAAAAAGTTCACAACCACCATTTTCGGCAGGATATTAGAAATAGTTCATAATTTAAACTATAAAGGTGCTTTTTTTCATGAAACAATGTACTAAATCAGCAACTATCCTGAGTGTGCTTTACTTTTCACCAGCTATCTTCTTGAATTTGTCCCAAAGCAATTATTCACAGAAATTAATCCTTAAAGGAACAATGATTGTCCATCACACCTGGGGTATTGTGTGCAAATTTGGTCTCCTAATTTGGGGAAAGACATCATTACTATTGAGGGAGTGCAGCATTGTTGACCAGGTTAATTTATGGGTTGGCGGGATTGATATATGGTGAAAGAATGGGTCGACTGGGCTTGTATTCACTGGTATTTAGAAGGATGAGAGGGGATCTTATAGCAACATATAAAATTCTTAAAGGATTGGACAGGTTACATGCAGGAAAAATGTTCCTGATGTTGGGGGAGTCTAGAACCAGGGGTCACAGTTTAAGGATAGGGGGTAGGCCATGTAGAACTGAAATGAGGAAAACATTTTTCGCCCAGGGAGTTGTGAATCTGTAGAATGCTGTGCCACAGAAGGCAGTGGAGGTCAATTCACTGGATGTTTTCAAGAGACTGTTGGATTTAGGTCTTGGGGCTAAAGGACTCAAGGGATATGGTGGAAAAGGAAGAACGGAATACTGATTTTAGATGATCAGCCATGATCGTATTGAATGGCGGTGCTGACTCAAAGGGCTGAATGGCCTACTCCTGTACCTATTTTTCTATGTTCTGTTTTCTAACATGCGTGCCTTAAACTCATGTCCTCATACTTTTAGATACATCCCACACTCCAGACGTTCTTTTGTCCACAAACTATCTACTCCAATCAACTTCAGCAAGTTCCTGTGTAATACCAGCAAAGTTGGATATGCCCCAATTCAGAATTTTAATTTGTGGGCCTGCCCTATCATTATCCATGACTATCTATATAACTAAAAGTCTCATCTTGATCACTTGCTGTCTGCGCTGTATATTGATTTTAGAAAAAAATGCTACCATATATCGCTATGATTTTTGGCCATCTTACTCACAGTCCTCCTCTACTTAGGGAGCCCCGATGATTTTTCCAATCGATGAAAAATAAAAAAGATATGAATGTTTCAAAAATCGTGAGATCAGCTTATTAGCCCTCTCACCTGTCAATCACCACGATGAAGGTTACACCCCTTACGGGGGGGGGGGGGGGGGCATGGTGATAAAGCCCCGGATGCCTGGACATCAATCAGTCACTCTGGAAGATCGCGAGGGAGAGTCCACAACTGTGATTCTAAGATATGAATCAACTGAACTGTGAGTCTGCAATGTATTTGCAATAAATGATTTGTTAGCCCTTAATGACAATGCAATGAGTTGTTTGGCAACTTGGTGGCTTGCACTCTGCTTGAAATGCTATGAAATTGAATTTGGTGGCCTGCACTTTGCTTGAAATTCTATGAAATTGAATTTGGTGGGCTGCACTCTGCTTGTAATGGAATTTCAAGGAATAGCCATGAGTGAACTGCCAGCCCACCAGCCCTGAGTGACTGAGCTGCCAGCCCACCAGCCCTGAGTGACTGAGCTGCCAGCCCACCAGGCCTGAGTGACTGAGCTGTCAGCCCACCAGGCCTGAGTGACTGAGCTGCCAGCCCACCAGGCCTGAGTGCCTCAGCTGCCAGCCTACCAGGCCTGCGTGACTGAGGTGCAAGCCCAGTAATCCATTCAGCCCATAATGTCCATACTAGCCCTCTGGAAACCAGTCCCTTCGGCCCACAACACCCATACTAGTGCTCCAGAAAGCCCCCCCTCCACTGGCCACCAATATTGGAATTGGTGGAGAGGTGGAATATTGTGTTGGGGACCAGCCGTCCCGTGTGAACATGGGGTCCCACTTAGTCTTGTTTTAAGCTTAATAGAACAGTGGTTGCTGGTACAAGTTGGGCCGAAGGGCCTATTTTCACATTGTGTCACACTTAGTGTGTGTTTTATTTAGTGTGTGATTATGATCAGCCATGATCATATTGAATGGCGGTGTAGGCTCGAAGGGCCGAATGGCCTACTCCTGCACATAATTTCTATGTTTCTATGTTTATACTGACTCTAGGTATAATAAGTAGGAGAGTTAATGGAGTTTTGGCCTTTATTGAAATAGTCAAGGAATATCAAAATTGTTTGGTGGCAAACATTTTCTCATAAGTAAATAAGTAACAATCCTTTGTTGGTAATTCACTGATTTGAATTGATTGGATTTTGAACTTTATAATCAGGATTTACAGTCAAAATAATCTTCATGGATTTTTGGAAGACATATTGGGCAGTATGACCAGCTTTAAATGTTTCATAGATTATTTAGCTTGGAGATAAGTAAATAAATGTAATCCAAATTAATATTGATTATTGATTCAATATTATGAATTATTCTGTATTTCAACACATTTAGCTTTGTGCATAAGATGAAGGCTCTATTCATAAAGCTACTATAGTTTAATCATGTTTAACCCGTAGAAAAGTTTGACTCAAAAAGATCCTATGTTTTGCTAACCTCATTCGTAAAGGGAGAATTAAAATAAAGCCTACATTTGTAAACAATCCAGGTCAATTGAGCTGCATTGGATCTAAATAAGGTACAAATGGAAAAATACTATTTTTGAAACTCAGAATTTATGGGTAACATCAATGTACGCCTTCTGGTTTTGTGGACTTAAAGCCTCAAGGAAGCCCATAGAGCAAAGCCTTCAGTAATTTTGGCTTCAGTCAACAATGTACTTTTTTATTATGTCATCTTCTACGTGCCAGATACTTGCATCTAAATTAAGTCCTTGGAGATAGTAAATTAGCAACAATCCTTTGTTGTTATTTTACTATCTGAAATGGTTCAGATTGTGAACTTTCTTATCAGAATTTACAGCCAAAATATTCTTCAGACAATAACGGCAATTCAGAAGATATATTGGGCAGATTGGGATATGGCTCATTTCTATGATTTTAGAAGTAGGCATTTGTTGCACTTTCAAGTGTTGCTTAAAGTGAGTTATATCTGTCACCTTATAGACCTGACCTTTTGTCCAATTGCTCCTGCTCCACTGAGGTTCACCCACAAGTGTTCATAAATAGTAAGATTAAATGAGAACTTATCAGTTTGAAGTTTGACCTTTATTTTATGAGGAGTTACGATGAGGGATTACGTGAAGAGCCCGCCAGCCCGCATGCGCATCAATCTTCAAAGCAGCGGTGTGAAATCACAGATAATAGTTGTTGAACTGATTATAGAAAGATTCAAGAAACTAGAACTACCAGCTAAACTTTATGAGAGAGGGTTGGGAGCGGAGAGCACGTAGTCCCTCAACGTAACTCCTCATAAAATAAAGATCAAACTTCAAACTGGTAAGTTCTCGTTTCATCTTACTATTTTACTTCGGAGTCACGTGAGTGACTATGTGAGGATTTCAAAGCTCTGTGATATTATGCTGTGAGAAATGAGTCTACACAGCCACAACTGCTTCATTGACAAATGAGGGAAAAAATATTCATAATACATACAGTCATGACATAGATTTAAACATGCTGATGTTATTAATGAAGTAATAATAATAGTCCCACCTTTCACTCGAATGGAAAACTATAATCAAAATGAAAATAGGGTCGACAAATACCCCTGGTCTAGTAATGGGTTATTTTTAACTGTTTGAAAATTTGTTCGTTCGCTTGACCATGCTGCAAGCGTTACGACGTGGTCCAACAGAACGTAAGACCCTTGCTGCTGATGTTATAGCTGCCCCGATGGCTGCTTATAGCTTCTTATAGATTTTTGTGACTAACAACGTAGCTAGTTCAGAGCCTCGAAGACTCTCAGTGACCTTAACGTATTGTTATATATGTGTGCCCTCACTTTACCAAAGGTCCCTGGGTATGTCTTTAACTATTTTGAGATCTGACACCCCTTCTGCTTTGCTTAAGTGAATTATAAGCATAAATATTATATATTATCATTTACAGACGTAACCATCTTGTTCCGTCGCAACTATGTAGCGACTAAACCTGTTGCGCTAAACTAGCGCCAGGAGGAGAACCACCTTATGAGATCCGGTGAAACTAAGGATGTTGCTGGACCCCCCTGGTGAAATAAGGTTCACACAATGTTGACATCCCATACTGCATTGTATTTGTCCTAGGAGACATTGTGTTTAAGATATGCTTACAAACTTGATATCTAGGGTGAACCCGACAGAGCGGGTCATGTTTGCTGCAGCCAATACAATGAGAAGGCACGTTGGCACAGTTAATGGCCGTAAAACTCAATTATTAACAAAGATCATTTAAAATGAACTCCAAAACATCAGTAATCTGTACCGGCTTCAATGCAACATGAACATTCAACAAACGCTTTCCATTTCCTGGAAAAGAAAGTCCTGCTTTTTGGTGGTATCGCAGCACTCTGACTATATACAAGGACTGATGTAACAACCCAAGCCATAGAGCAGTCTATTGAATCTGCAAAACATAATTTGATTTTAACATGCAATGGCTGATTTCTCAAGCCACAGACTGAACCAGAAAGTTACGTTCAAAATAACCATATAAGGTTATATTACTATTCCCAACAACCGGTAATCAAAGTTGCATAGGCCAAGCACACAATAGGAACCTAAACAGGGTCTTAATGACTTGAAGCAAAATGGAGGAAGACACAAAAGACCTTCCTTCTCCTTGTAGCGAGAATGTATCTTTCGCCACCGTTATTATGCCACATATTTTGCAACCTGTAAATAAGCATGAAAACAAACATATCTATATTCGGTGTTCCATTGAACCAGAATTTCATAAATACGGTGTGATTCAACACCCATTCTGTGTTGTCATTGACCTATATCTGATGTTCCTCCAGTGGCTAACGAGATTATGTAAACATAACAGGATTCTTTACTTGATTGCACCCACGTGACAAACATATGCCACCATCATAATGTGTCAACATGAGCATGCAGATATGCACATTCGCTCAATTACTCCTAACCCATAAAATGCCCGTAGGGTCTATAGATATTTGATACCAATAAATGAAAAATTGGCAACTCATGCAAATCTCCTCCACCTCCAAACCAGAGATGATATTGGCAATTTCCCATTCTTAGGCCATTAGCATCATTTTGCAATATAATGAGATATTTACTGATTAAAGTACTGGAACAATGCTGAACAATGTCTATCCATCATTGTGACTTTGGCAGCTTCAGCTGATAATAGCAAAAATGTGTCAACCATGACCTATATGGCACATTAGAGTTCTCCATTTAGCATGATTTCAATTCTCCCACTTGCACAGCTGAACCACATCTACTATATTGCCAATTAGTCTTAACGAATAGACTGCTGCTTTATAATAACAAAGCTGTTACAGGCTCCAATCTGTTGCCTAGGACGGAGTCATAAGCCAATTGATAGCTCAATGTAAATCGTAATGACCTGATAGAGTGCGTGGAACCTCTGGCCAGCTTTCATGCTGCTACCAGCTTCAGTGAATCGCTTACATTCATCCTCCAGGATTTGCCTGTTGAATAGGTCTTACCTGACGAACAGATTCGGCGGCTGGCTCTAATGTCCCCCTGATAGTTGTGTTCACTGCATGTGTGTTGTGATGGCAAATCTTGCTGTCATAATGATCTCTGACACGTGCCCTTCATCCCTTTGGGTATGTCGACGGCTACACCATCAGACTCGGCATGCTCTCCTCCTCCATGAGGAAGACATTAAACAGCCCTACCACAAGGTGCTGCTGGCGCGGCCTTTCCAATTGGCCAATGCTGCCATGGACCCGGCGTCAGACTAATACTGACCCGTTGGCTTTCATGTCTTGGGCTATGCTGCTCTGCAACACCACCAACAAGTCTATTTGATAACAACTTAATTTTAATTGAATAGAGGAGCCCAATTTCTCAAACATGGTTTGAGACTGAAACAGTGGATTTTATCAAAATACAGCGTTAAAAATTATCATCCAGACTTAACAAATGTTTTGGAACTCTGACTAGTCTTCTTTGAATGCTTTATTGTCATTATACTATGATATTGCCTCATCACAGCAATGCCTCCTCCAAATATCTCCAATGATCACTGTAAATGGGCACAGCATATGAATCCAGTCGTTAATCAGCCATATTTCATAATGAACAGGCCACGCCTGTCATCTTTCGCGTCTGCCTTGAACGGCAACTCTGGCTCGATTCCCGAGCCTGTCTTGTAAGGCAACCTGACCATAATAATGAGCCTGTCTGCTAATTCTAATTGTCTAAAACAATTCTGGTCATAATTCTGACCTGTCTCGAAAGACAATTCTGCCCATATTTTTGAACCTATCTTGAAGGCAACCCTGGTCAAAGTACTGCGCCTGCCTAAACACAATTCTGGCCCAATTCCAGCCTGCTTAGAATGCTAGCATTGTCCAATTTTGCATGGTAGATGCCTCTAAATCGATGAAGATATCTTGATCATATATATATTGTTCAACCAAGTGTAAATCTTATCCACTTGTAAATGGTCCCTTAGTTGTGGAACTTCAGTGTAAGAACAAACTGCCCTGGGAAGCTCACCTCTCCCATGAGGGAAACACTATGCAGCCCGTCTACAGATGTTGCTGCCTACAAGGTGCTGCTAGCTTGGCTCTCCAAATATGCTGGTGCTGCCATAGCCTCGGCCTCAACATAAAGCAGCCCTGTTACATGGTGCTGCTGGTGTGGCCACTCCCATAGCCGGCTCTGCCATCGACTTGCTATCCCATAAAGCAGCCCTGTGCAATAGGTGCTGCTGGCTCAGGCTCACCCATATGCCCGGCACTGTCACAACTCCTGTAGTTGGAGTGTATCTAGAAGGAGCCTCCTCTCCACAAGGGCTCCATCCTGATCAACCTAAATATTTTACATTACCCAGAGGGGAACCCTCCCGGCATCAGGGCTGACCATATTGGTCGGTTTACCCCCTATCCTAGAAACTTCTGCGGTCTGGACACCGCATTTCCCTTCCCCGGGGAGTCCTAACGTCTGTGTGCCTTACCAAGGGGAAACCCACCCTCCCCCCCCAGGCTGACCGTTCTGGTCAGCTTCAACTCCATATCGTGGGCCACTGTGGTGTAAGAACAGCACTTCTGCCGGAATTCCCCTCCCCGGGATCCCAACGTTCCGAAGTCACTGACTGTTTTGTCAGTGACTGGACTCCGCGAGTCTGACATTCTCCAGCTACCAGCTTCCACGGTAGGACCGGGGTTTCCCCACAGCTCGCAGCTGGTTCCCTCATCAGCACCCATGAAGCATCGGGCAGGAATGTTTGTGGAAAAAGGTTCCTGCAGGACATCAAAAAACAGGTAAAAATATTTACCTGGAGAACATTTGAAAACTCATTTGACCATCCTGCCGCCGCAAGGATGTGGTCCAGTGGAACCTCCAAAACCCTCCCTGCTGATGTTGTTGCAGCCCTGGTGGAGTGAGATTTAAAAATATCAGTGTCCACACCTGCACAAGCCAAAACCTGTCTTAACCACCTCAAGATGGTCTGCACTGATACCCTCTTGTGGGTTCTTTTATGACTAACAAACAGTGCTAGTTCAGTGCTTCTGAGGCTTTTTGTGACCTTGATATATTGTAGTAAATTTGTGACAACACACAACCGAAGGTCCACGGGGTATGCCATAAGTCCAATTTGAGACCTAATGCCCCTGGTCTACTCTGCTTGACTAAGTCATGCACATAGAAAGTAATTTTATTGGTAGATGTTACCAATGTGTCCAGTCAAAGTTTATGCAATGACTGGACTCGTTGCTCCGAAACCAGCGCCATGAGCATAACTACTTAAAAAGTTAGTTTGACCAGTGACAACGATGTAGCTGGAACCTACCACTGAAGCAGCGTCAGTACAATGTTCACATCCCATTTGTCCAAGTACCTTGGCCTGGGGAGATTGGTGTTGAAGATACCCTTCATGAACCGGGATATTAGTGGGTGAGACCCGACAGCGTGGCGTCCCAACCCCAGCAATAGGTATGATGATAGTGCACTCCTGGCACAATTGATGGCACTGTAACTCAGTCTTTCATCAAAAAATAGACTGGATAGAAATTCCAAAACATTTGTCACACATGCCGTGTCATATGCGATGTAGGACTGCGAGCAGAATGTTTCCCATTTCTTAATATAGGAAATGTATTGCTTCTTGGTGGTATCTCTCCAATCTGCAGTGATCACGTCCAAATTTCGCTCTGACAGTCCGAGCCCCAGGAAAGGTCTCCTCAGAGTCTGCAAATCAATACATTTATGCGGTCATGTAATGGGTGTCTTTCTCCTGTTACGGGATGAACCAGCAGATTACTGCATTTGGGAATGGTCATACAAGGCTCTGATATCATTCCCAGAACCAATGGGAACCATGGCTGTTTAGGCCAGTCAGGTACTACCAAAATACCTGTTGGATCTTTTGCAAAACCTGACTGATGAGGCAAAAGGGGGGAAATGCATAAAATAATATTTCTCACCAGTGTAGCGAGAATGCATCCATCGCCACTGCCCCAGGGTCTGGCTCCCATGCAACATACTTTGGCAATTGGTGATTAAGCCTGAATGCGAATAAATCGATATCCAGAGCAGCAATGTCGGTGAACACTTTGTTGTCCAACATCCATTCGGTGTTGTCATTAAATTTCCATGACCTGATGTCCGCCACTGTATTGAGCCGACCTGGTAGGTAGGTAGCTGAAATCCAAATGCTTCTTACAATACACCTATGCCAAATAAGGTTAGCCAAATTATCACAGGATACTGACTTGATTCCACCCATGTGATTAATATATGCCACGGCTGTGGTGTTGTCAATCTGAAGTTGAAAATGCCGATGATGCATATTTGCACAATAAGCCCTCAGCCCGTAGAATGCACCCAACATCTCCAAATAATTAATACCACGTGACTGAAGCAATGAAGACTCATGCATATCCCCTCTGCCACCGCAACTAGAGATGGTATTAGTAGCACCCAAACCTTGAGCACTAGCATCAGTTTGTATTATAACTGAAGGTCTGCTGACTAAAATGGTATTGGAGCAATGCCGAATATTGGTCGTCCACCATTGTAATTCAGAAATAGCATCGGCTGGTAATTGCATAGGTCTGTTAAAATGACCTACATGATCTTTGAGTGCTTGCTCCTTTGCACATTGTAAATTCTGATAATGCAAAGGTCCAAACTGTGCAGCTGGAAATGCAGCCACTAATTTGCCAATTACCCTGGCCACTTGTCGAATAGGTGGTTGCTCAATAACAACAAGATTATTACAGGCTTCTATTAATTCTAATCTCTTGCCCCAGGGCAGAGTCACAGACATGTGAACAGAGTTAATAGTAAACCCTAAATAATCAATAATTGTGGATGGTATCAACTTATATTTATCTGGATGGATGAGAAACCCCAATCTCTCAAACACGAGTTTAGTGGCTGAAACAGCTAATTTAGCTAATTTTATAGTTGTCCCTATGATTAGGATATCATCCAAGTATGCCATAATAACATATTTGTGAGCTCTGAGAAGCGCAAGTGCTAGTTTTAATAATTTGGTAAATAAACCGGGAGCTGATGTTAACCTATTAGGCTATGCCTTAAACGGCCACAGTTGCCCCATCCAGTTAAACTTCAAATACCTCCGGTGATCCCAGTGAATGGGTACCGAATAGTATACATCTTTGTGATCGATGCATGCCATAACGCATCCTTTGGAAATCAGTTGTTTGGCAGTAATGGAGGTTTCCATTTTTAAATGTTTATACTGCACAAAAGCATTAAGCTGAGTCAAATCAAGGATGACACAGCATCTTCCATCTTCCTTTTCCCTTGTAAATATATTAGAGACAAATTTGTGAGGTTCTTGCCTTGACTTCTCAATTACCCCTTTTGAATGTAATTTCAGTATTGCTGCATGCACATCCAAACCTTCATGCTGTGAAAGAATGAACGTCCGGTTTGGTGCCTGTTGTGTGGGTGGTAGTGAATTGGGAAGGAACTTAATTTGGAACCCCTGAATACTATGCAGTATGAATGGATCTGACGTTATTGAACTCCATGCATTAAAAAACAAGTGTAATCTCCCACCAACTTGTAAACGGTTCACACACCCCATGTTCTGGAAGAAACCAGACCCACCTACCTCCATGGTTACCAGTGGTTTCGAGGTTATTACTTCCGCCCCTGAGTTTTGGGGGGTAGGGGTGCTGGAGTGTGTGAATGGCGCATCTTTCAAGAAGGCCGGCTTGGGCCTTGGCCTAAAAAAGACCTCTGCCCAGAATATACGACCTTCGAGCTTTCACCAGTTTCCGGAAACCGCTTTTTGCTGGTGGATGTGTAGGGGTGCTGCCGCCGGAATTGAGAGGTTTTGCTGGTTGATGGCACCTTCATCAGCCCGACAGCCTTCACCTCTTCATCAAGGTACTTGGCCTGTTTTGGTCGGTTTTCTCCGAAGAGGAGATTCAGTGGCTGTATGTTGCTGGCTTTGCACAACTCCGCAAATTTGGGGTTCAGGGCAGGTCGGATGGCACTTTTGCGGAAGAAATTGATTTCAAAATGTGCATTGCACATCAGTGCCAGGGCATCCTGTTGCTCATCCGACAATGGCCCACCATCCACGGAACTGGCAAACGCCCTTATGCCCGAAGCCAGCAATTTGAGGATTTTCTGGAGTTTTATTTCTTGGGCCCTGATGCCCCCTCCAATATGTCCCCAAATCGAGTTGTTCATGGCCGGTACACTTAATGAAGCACAGTTTGCAGGTGCCTTGTATTTGGCAGATGTATCTGCCATCACCTGCTCCTGCAGCTGGTGGGAGGTGAGGTAGTTAATATTTGCAGCCAGCTCTTCCTGTAACGGCTCCCCTGTTTGCGAAGGTATTGTGAATTTGGGGGCTATGGCAGGCAAATCCTGTGCTTCGTGCTCCCTATGCGCACTGGTATGTTCTTCAGCCATTCCACCGAATTCTGAGTCAACCCAGTACTAACTCCGTACGCTCCCCTCCTTGGAGAGGGAGACATTGTGCAGCCCTGTACCAGGCGCTGCCGCGGGCCTCTGAGGAGACCCGCGCTGATATAACTCCGTTTGTTGGAGCATCTTTTCCATTAGATGCTCCATCCGGGATAAACGTCCGAGGAAGCTATCCACTGATGGAGGCGAGTCCTCCTGGCCTGACTCATCCGAGTCCACAGGCCTGTCCGTCTTACTTTTGGCTTTACCGCCTTTCTGGGGAGCGGATTCAAGAGATACTAGGTCGGAAGCCGCTGTCAACGACTCGGGTGGTGATATTGACTGCCGCAGGCTACCCGCACTCCTGCGGTCCTCCGTAGCCGGTTTCCCCGCAGCCCATTTAGATTTTGCACTGGTCTTCTCCATCAAGTTTGGGAATTTGCCGTTCTACAAGCAAACTTCAGAACAAATACACCTCAGAATAAGAGAAACTCACCTGTAGGGCCATTTTAAACTTACCGCTGGAGGAGCAGCGCGCCTCCCAGCCAGTCATTGCGCCATGCATTAGACGATAATGATGCACATGTGGGCTGGCGGGCTCTTCACGTAGTCACTCACGTGACTCTCTCTAATAGTTTAATCCCTCTAATAGTTTAAGTTAGGGGATTTTAATAGAAATAGGTATGAGCAAAATGGGCTAAATGTCTGATACAATGTAAAAAGATATCCGTCCATGGTAAGCAGTACTCCAACAATTCTCTCCTCCAGACTTATAAAATGAGCAAAAAAAAAAATTTCACTTATTAACCTTTATGCAAGTTGGTGTTGATGGACTTGTGCAGGATTGAAATGTCACGGTACAATCAAAAAACATTCTACTTCAGGTCAGACTTATATAGTGAAGTTAATAAATCAAATTCCAAAATACCAACACAGCAGTGACAAAAATTAAAATGCTAAAATGTAGTTGGAGTGAATGAATGCAAATAGCCATGTGTGGGAGTATCTCAGTGGAGCAGGAGTAATTGGACAAAAAGACAGGTCAGGAAGGCGGCAGATGTAACTCACTATTAGCAATAGGCCAGTTAATAGGGTGCTTAGAATGGGCTGTAGGAACACTGTTCCTTCTCCACAGCACTCTGATTAACATGGGAACTTCACTTCAAAGATACAGAATCCATATTGCCATGCGGAAGTGAAAATCCAGAAATAATCTACTTATCATTTTGCCAAATAGTATATCTTTTCTATTAAAAGATTTAGCAACAGCAAAATATGTAAAGTGAAATTTAGTTTGCCTCACTTATCCAATATAAAGATGCATGGCCTAAAGAATATCTGACCATCTACCTGCACAATGCAGTGCATTTCATTGGAAAGTCCTCAATCCAAGACTAACTGAGATGCTGTACAAAATTGGAGATTTCCCTTCTGGAATGTGTCTAATATACCATTGCAAGTAGGTACTCTGCATGGATATTTCCATTCGAATGGCACCTGCAGTGCAAATATGCATAAACAAAACACAAAGTGCTGGAGGAACTCAATGGATCAGGCAGCATTTGTGTGGGAATGGTCAGTCAATGTTTCATTGTAGGATCTTCCTTCAGAAGGAAGCATTCTCAGTGATATTATCTAACCTCCCATGAATTAAAATAAAACTTTCCTTTTTTTTGCACTGAAGTGGATAACTTCATTTTCCACATTGCATGTGGTATGTTCTTGCCCACTTACTCAGCTGGTTTACATCCCCATGAAGCGTCTTTATATCCTCCATAATCCCACCTAGTTTCTGATCAGCAAACTTAGAAATAATATAGATTATTATTAGTTGCAGCTCATTTACAAATTCCTCTGACAATCCACAAGTCTCAGTCTTACTTATCAGGTTCCTGCACTTGTAGTTCCACAACAACCTCCAGCAACTGCCTCCACCTTTGCCCTCTTCACCTGGTCCTATCTCCCTTGTCTACCTCAACCTATCACAGCTTACAGCCCATTGGTATGAATATTGATTTATCTAACTTCAAGTAACCCCGGCATTCCCTCTCTCTCTAACCCTCCCCCACCCAAGTCACACCAGCTTCTCGTTTTCCTCCAACAAAGAGCTAACAATGGCCTGTTTCTTTTATCATCGTTACTTTTTGATATATCTTTCATTTATTTTTCTTTATCTCTCTACATCATTGTCTATATCTCTCATTTCCCTTATCCCTAACTAGTCTGAAGAAGGGTTTTGACCTGAAACGTCACCCATTCCTTCTCCCCAGAGATGCTTCCTGTCCCGCTGAATTCCTACAGCTTATTGTGTCTATCTTTGGTTTAAACCAACATCTACAGTTCCTTCCTACACAGTACATCTGCCTCTCTCTCCTTCCATCACCCCTAAATAACTCAACATTCTTCACCCCTCCTTGGTCCACGTATCAACCACAAGTTCCTATCTCACCCATCCCTCTTTATACTGGCTATCCTACCTCTCCACTCTCAGTCCCAAAACATTGACAATTCCCCTTCCCCCACCAGCTTCGAGCCAGCACCGACATTCAATGTGATCATGGCTGATCATCCCCAATCAGTACTCTGTTCCTGCCTTCTCCCCATATCCCCTGACTCCGCTATTTTCAAGAGCCCTATCTAGCTCTCCCTTGAAAGCATCCAGAGAACCTGCCTCAACCGCCGTCTGAGGCAGAGAATTCCACAGACTCACCACTCTCTGTGTGAAAAAGTGTTTCCTCGTCTCCGTTCTAAATGGCTTCCTCCTTATCCTTAAACTGTGGCCCCTGGTTCTGGAATCCCCCAACATCGGGAACATGTTTCCTGCCTCTAGCGTGTCCAAGCCCTTAACAATCTGATATGTTTCAATGAGAACCCCTCTCATCCTTCTAAACTCCAGAGCTTGACCAGCTGAGTTCTTCCAGCAGTTTGTTATTTGCTCCAACTACCTTCATCTGCTGCCTTTTGTGCTACTCAAATATTTTCACTGCGTTTGATGTCAAAACTGTACCCAAAAGTTAGCCTGTACGCCTTGAAAGAAAGCAACTTATTGTTGTGTTTGGTGCAGTGGAGAGTCCAAAGTGCAAACAGAATGTATTGTTACGATTCTGATATATGCCAAATTTTCTGAGATGCTAGAGAATGGCTGAACCTTTATCAAATTGAGCCTCAGGCTGACAAATACAAATAGGTTTATAAAAAGTAGTTGCACAGCAAAAGACATTTTCTCTGTGTACATTTCTCTTGAAAAACAGAAAATCCTTAACAGAGGTGGTGATCTCATCACAAAATTCCAATGATTAATTATTTTAATTGGAGGGATTTGCACAGATCTGAACTTCTATGATGGGCTATTCTTAAATTACGTCCTTGGAAATGTTCCAAGACCAATCCTTGGTATTGAAGTTTAATTGGCATAAAGATCAAAATATATCTATCAAAATCTCATGAAATGACATATGTTAAAATAAGACATGTATCTAAAGTTGCGTAAGATATTTGTTGTTTCCATCGCTAAATGATCGTTAGATACATAGCCTTATAGCCAAGCTGCAAGTTTATTTCATAATTGACCACCTGGGAACAGAAGACACTTGTCTAAACCTTAAGAATGGAGTCATCTTCAGATTCAGTCAACATCACAACATTGAGTTTTTACCAGTATTATGTTGCTAGTTATGAACCTGAAGGGGCACTAATTATGCAAGGGTGGTGGAGCACACTGTGGTAGGTCTGTCGTGATTTAAGGATATTGTTGGTGGATGAGTGAAGGGAATGTGCTCAGTTGCGCAATGCTTGATGCTTGCCTTGCAGTTGGTGGGAGCTAACTTTTAAAGTTCCACTCACCGACCTTGACTGCATTAAAATAATCACTGGATTATTGCTGCAGTGTGGCTGGGATGTTGGGACTTCATGTATCTCCTTCCTCACTGCAATCTCAGTATGTCTCTGCACGCCCAATGCAGATATACTTAATTCACAAAAATGAACTGCAGATGCTGGTTTACAAAAAAAAGATATGAAGTGTTGGAATAACAACTGAAGAAGGGTCTGAAAAAGGATCGTGACCCAAAATGTCACCTAACCATGTTCACCAGACATACTGCCTGCCCACTGAGTTACTCTAGCAATTTATTTCTTATTTTGTCATCTGCATTTACTTGTGTACTTAGATTTTTGTGCTAGTACCTGCCTCAACTATCTCCTCTGCCAGCTTGTTCCATACACCCACTACCCTCTGTTCAAAAGATGAAAAAATGTACAATGAAACAATGGAAAATTTAGGTACAGTGAAAGAATATTATATACAGTCCCCACACAGCAGCGAGGACAGATCCATTCTAGTTACTAATTACTCTGTCTACCCAATTCATTGAAGTAAACCTATTACCATAAATTTGAATAGAGTCTGACTATGCGCACTGTTAGGCAACCCCCCCCCCCCCGGTGAATGCTATGTACTTACCTTTTCTGTTTCTCTCCTGAGTGCAGGCCCCGTGGCAGTGAGTCAGGAATCAAGGGGTTAAGATCTCCTGTACCCGATTGGCCAAGCTGCATCAGGTGACCGGTGATCATCGGAAGCTTTAATATCAGGAGTTCCCAGAATTCTCTCTCTTTTTTGTTGACCCTGACTAGTGACCAGGCTGCCGGTCTGAGCTGCAGGAGGCCTGGCCGCATGGCTTAGTACTTTGTGTATTGTTAGCTATATTTGTCATTTAATGTTGTATTGGGATGGATAAGGGCTGACCTGAGGGTTTTTGTGTATTTTGTTTCAGGGTTATCTCTATTTAGGCAGGTTTAGAGACTCCGGTTTGACGGTCCATTGCAAGGCTGGATGGAGCACTGTTATATTTGGTTTGTTAGTCGATTCTTGTCCCTGACTGTTGTTTGACTCGGGTTTGGGTTTTTGTCTTCTTTTAACTAAATTAAACACTATTTTCTTAAACTTGAACCTGGCTCTTGATTATGTTACGCGGCTCCGAGGTGCCTGCCTTCAGGAGTCATAACAAAATGAGGGCTCGTCCTAAGCTTTGAGGACCCTAGACAGTTTGGGGTTTTTTTTGGTAGGCATCTGGTGACTGAGGAAGTCTGTGTTGTGAGGGGATTTTTTTTCTCTTCCGTTTGTGGTAACATTTGTGCCCAGGGTTTGGCTGGTGGTTCGGTCCTGACATTTGATATGGAGTTTAAAGTGGAGGACTTTTTTGAGGCTCTTAGTCGGGAGTTGTTCCACAAATGTATGAAGAAGCAGTTGTTAGTGCTGGCAGAGAGCTATAAGGTGCCTATTGATAAGCATTCGAAGAAAGAGGCTATAAAGTTGGTGTTATGGTCTACATTGAAGAGGAGTGAGGTATTGCCTGTTGAGGCAGACAGTCCTACACGGCCTGGTCAGGAAATGGGGGACCTAATTCGATTGCGGGAGTTAGAGCTTGAAATGTAAAAGGAGGAGAGGGCCTTAAGAGAGAAAGAGCTTGATATTAAACACCTCGAGATACGGGAGAAGGATCCTCCCAAGTTTCCCAAGGATCCTCCCAAGGAAGGAATGCCTCCCAAGTTTCTTCTGGGGAAAGGGAGTTTGGTATGAGCAAGAACATCTGCCTGGTTCCCCCGTTTAATGAGAAGGATGTGGACAAGTATTTTGCAGTGTTTGAACAGGTGGCCTCGTCCTTGAGGTGGCCTAGGGACATGTGGTCCTTGCACTTGCAGTGTGTCCTTGTGGGTAAAGCACGGGAGGTGTACTCGTCTTTATCTGTTGACAACAGTCGGGACTATGAGTGTGTGAAGTCTACAGTATTAAGGGCTTATGAATTAGTTCCAGAGGCGTACCAGCAGAAGTTCCGGCGCTTTAGGAAGTTTGATAGTCAGACTTATGTGGAGTTTGCTTGGGAGAAGGAGGCACTTTTTGACAGGTGGTGCGCTTCTCAAGGAGTGAAGGATTTTAAGCTGCTGCGGGCCTTGATGATTATGGAAGACTTTAAGAACTGTCTCCCTGAGAGGGTTGCTACTTACCTTAATGAGCAGAAGGTGACGGAGGTTTCTAAGGCTGCGGTGTTAGCAGATGAGTATGTATTGACTCATAAAACTGAGTTCGTTGGGCGATCCTGTAGTTTTGGTGTGCGGCCGGTTAATCATGGTGGTGTCGCCGGTGGCAGTGTCAAAGCTGTTTCTGTGCCTGCAAGTGTCAGCACAGTGATACAGGAGGAGGTCAGAGCTGATAAGGTTGACGGAGATCTCAGGACTAAGGAAGGTCCTGTGTGCTACTATTGTAAAGGGAGCGGGCACATCGTAAAGTCGTGCCCCGTCCTGCACAAGAAAAATGCAAAGCCTGTGGTTTTGTTTGGTACACAAAAAGCACCTGTGGTTCCTGGGATGCCTGCATCTGATGAGTGTAGTAATTATTCTGCGTTCATCACAAAAGGATTTGTTTCTCTAGAGGATGGGGGTCATAGAGTTCCAGTATCCAGCTTGTGTGATACTGGTGCTACTCAGTCCTTTATATTGGATAGTGTACTGCCGTTTTCTGGGAAGTCATCGGTTGGGTCCAGTGTCCCTGTGGTAGGATTCGGGTTGGAGGACATGGTAGTGCCTTTGTATACCGTGCGTCTCAAGTTCGAGTTGGTTTCAGGCTGGGTAATTGTTGGGTTACGGCCATGTTTTCCCGTTGCGGGAATTTCTGTGATTTTGGGGAATTACTTGGCAGGAGGTAGAGTTTTCATTACTCCTGAGGTGACAGCTGTTCCGGTGGTGCAGAGTCCTGGTAGATTGGCTATGCAGCATCCACCAGTCTTCACAGCTTGTGCTGTCACGAGGGCTATGGCTAAGAGCCAGGCAAAGTTTGAAGATGTAGTGGACCTGAGTGAGAGCATTTTGGGGGATCAGGATGATGGATCCTGTGTTGTGAAGGGTGTTTCTACATTTCAAGATAGGGTCTTGTGTGAAAATGTGTCAGTGTCGCTGTCACGTGACTGGCTCGTTGAGGAGCAAAAGAGTGATCCAGGTTTATCGTATCGGTTCGACTGCGCGGTGCCTGAGGGGGATATGGATTCCACAGCAAAGGAGTATTTTCTGAGGAATGGCTTACTGATGCGAAAGTGGTCTCCCTTGGATGATTGGAGCGTGGTTGATCAGATTGTGAAACCTCGTCGGTTTAGGGATGAGATACTCAGTTTGGCTCATGATGGACCTCTGGGTGGACATTTGGGGGTCAATAAGACATATGACTGTATCTTATGGAATTTTTTTTTGGCCAGGGTTGAAAAAGGACGTGAAGCAGCACTGCAGGTGTTGTCACATTTGCCAGGTGGCAGGAAAGCCAAACCAATCAATTGTTCCTGTGCCTTTATATCCAATCCCTGTGGTCGGGGAGCCATTTGAACGGATTCTAGTTGATTGTGTGGGCCCTCTAACTCGAACAAGGGTTGGCAACAAGTTTTTATTGACAATTATGTGTGCGTCTACCCGCTTTCCGGAGGTGGTCCCTTTGCGTAACATTACTGCCCCTGCCATTGTGAAGTCTCTCACTAAGTTTTTTTCATTGTTTGGTTTGCCCAAGGTTGTGCAGAGTGACCAAGGTTCCAACTTCATGTCAAAAGTTTTTGGTCAGGTAATGAAGTTGTTGGATATTGAGCATTGTTACTCCAGTGCGTATCATCCTGAGAGAAAAGGGAGCTCTCGAGCGGTTTCACCAGACTTTGAAATCTATGTTGAGGACTTACTGCCTGGAGTATGAAAAAGACTGGGATGAGGGGGTTCATCTAGTTATGTTTGCGATGCGTGAGGTCATGCAGGAGTCTTTAGGGTTCAGTCGACAGGAAGGCTTCTAGTAGGAATTTTTCTCCAGGTGACAAGGTCCCGGGGTTGTTGCCTACTCCTGGTTCCAGTCTGCAGGCTCGGTATAGTGGTCCCTATCAGGTGGTTAAGAAGGTTGGTGCAAGGGATTACGTTATTGGTACCCCTGATCGGAGGCGTAAGACTCAGCTCTGTCATGTCAACATGCTGAAGCAGTACCATGAGCAGGAGCAGGTACAGGTTGATGGGGAGGAGCTGTGTCCTTCAGTTTTGTCTAAGCCAGTTTTGGCTGTAGCAGTGCTGCCCACTGACACGGGTGGTGATGTGGGTGAGACACGGTTGTCTGTGGCATTGACGCAGGGAAAGCTGTGCAACTCTGAAGCTTTGGAGTCGCTTCCCTTGTGGTTGTCTCATTTGTCTGGAAGTCAACGGAATGATCTGCTTGCTTTGGTGGGGTCAAATGGGTCACTGTTCTCGGATGTGCCTTCTCAGATATCTGTGCTGCAGCATGACATTGACGTGGCCGGTGCTGCGCCAATTAAACATCATCCGTATTGAGTCAACCCTGACAAGCGTCATCGCCGAAGAGGTCAGGTTGACTATATGCTGCAGCATGGAATTACTGAACCTAGTTGTAGTCCGTGGAGTTCTCTGTGTCAACTGGCTACAAAGGCTAATGGGGAGGACAGGTTTTGCATGGACCTTCGGAAGGTGAATGCTGTAACAAAGCCGGATTGCTATCCTCTTCCACGGATGGAGGATTGCGTGGATCATGTGGGAAGTGCATCTTTTGTGTCTAAGTTGGACTTGCTAAAAGGGTATTGGCAAGTTCCTTTGACTAGGCGGGAGAGGGAGATCTCAGCGTTCGTTACGCCTGATAACTTTCTTCAGTACACGGTAATGGCATTTGGGATGCGCAATGCGCCGGCAAACTTCCAACGGTTAATGAACATGGTATTGTCTGGTTTGTCCTTCTGTGAAGCATACCTTGATGATTTAGTTGTGTGCTCCAGGCCTTGGATCAAACACATCAGTCATCTGAAGGAGGTATTTTGTCGTCTAGCGGAGGCAAACCTAACGATCAATCTGGGGAAGTGTGAGTTTGGCCAGGCCACGGTGACGTATCTGGGTAAGATGGTGGGCCGGGGTCAGGTTCGTACTCTCGAGGACAAGGTGGAACATATTGTCGCATTTCCTGTTCCAACATCTAGGACTGAACTCCGTAGGTATCTGGCTATGGTTGGGTACTATAGCGGGTTCTGTCCAAACTTCTCTGCAGTGGCTGCTCCTTTGACGGATTTGCTGAGTCCGAAGGTAGCTTTTGTGTGGTCCGCTGAGTGGCAACAAGCCTTTGATCATACTAAAGGTCTTCTGGTACATGCACCTGTGCTTGCGGCACCTGATTTTGAGCGTCCATTTAAGCTGGCGGTGGATGCTAGTGATCGTGGGGTTGGTGGGGTTCTTATACAAGATGATTCAGATGGGGTGGGGCATCCAGTTCGTACTTCTCTAAGAAGTTTAATCCCCATCAGAAGTGGTACTCCACCATTGAGAAAGAAACCCTTGCTGTGTTAATGTCTCTGAGTCATTTTGAGGTTTATGTGGGCTCCTCGAATGTCCCTGTCATCATATTCATGGATCATAACCCTTTGGTTTTTTTGCAGAACATGAAGAATAAGATCCGACGGTTAATGAGCTGGAGTTGGCAGCTGCAAGAATACAACCTGGAGTTCAGGCACATAAGGGGCAAGGATAATATCTTGGCTGACGCCTTGTTGTGCCAGTAATGTTTTAGTACTGAATAATTTCTTCTTTGGGTGGGGGTGTTAGGCATTTCACCCCCCCCCCGGTAAATGCTATGTACTTACCTTTTCTGTTTCTCTTCTGAGTGCAGGCACCGTGGATGGGAGTCAGGAATCAAGGGGTTAAGAGCTCCTATATCTGATTGGCCAAGCTGCGTCAGTTGACCAGTGACTCATCGGAAGCTTAAATATCAGGTGTTCCCAGAATTCTCTCTCTTCTTCGTCGACCCTGACTAGTGAACAGGCTGCCGGTCTGAGCTGCAGGAGGCCTGGCCGCATGGCATAGCACTTTGTGTATTGTTACCTATATTTGTCATTTAATGTTGTATTGGGATGGATAAGGGCTGACCTGGTGGTTTCCGTATATTTTGTTTCAGGGTTATCTCTATTTAGGCAGGTTTAGAGACTCCGGTTTGACGGTTCATTGCGAGGCTGGCTGGAGCACTGTTATATTTGGTTTGTTAGTCGATTCTTGTTCCTGACTGTGTTGTTTGACTCGGGTTTGGGTTTTTGTCTTTTAACTAAATTAAAGACTATTTTCTTAAACTTGAACCTGGTTCTTGATTATGTTACGTGGCTCTGAGGTGCCTGCCTTCGGGAGTCGTAACACCCACTCACATAGGGTTTGAATCCACTGTACCAATGACATTCAATCTGCTTTACCATCCAGGCTTATAATCTCTGGATCCCTGATTGGAATTGGCTCAGGTAGCATCTGTAGAAAGGGAAACAATTAATGTTTCAGGACATGGACTTTTAGTTAGAATGCTAATTGTTTTTCTTTCAAAGGATGCTGCCTGACCTGCTGAATGTTTGCAACATTTTCCCTTTTACCTCAGATCTCTGGCATCTGCTGATATTTATTTTTCTGAAAATAACTTAAATTCGTTTCTATCGGATGAATTTGTCTCTGTACAAGGGGCGGCACAGTGACACAACGGTAGAGTTGCTGCCTTACAGCAACACAGTGGTAGAGTTACTGCCTTACAGTGACACAGCGGTAGAGTTGCTGCCTTACAGTTTCTCAGCGTAAAGAAGGAACTGCAGATGCTAGAGAATCGAGGGTGCACAAAAGGCTGGAGAAACTCAGCGGGTACAGCAGCATCTAAGGAACGAAGGAGATAGGCGACGTTTCGGGTCAAGACCCTTCTTCAGACTGGTTAGGGATCAGGGAAACGAGAGATATAAATGTGGAGAAATAAAGAACAATGAATGAAAGATATGGAAAAAAGTATCGATGATAAAGGAAACAGGCCATTGTAAGCTGTTGGTAGTGTGAAAATGAGAAGCTAGTGCGACTTGGGTGGGGGAGAGATAGAGAGAGAGGGAATGCCAGGGCCCGAAGGCTGAGGGAGAGGTGGGAAGGGGAGGAGACAGCAAGGGTTAACAGAATTGAGAAAATTCAATGTTTAAGCCCAGAGGATGCAGACTCCCCAAGCGGAATATGAGGTGCTGTTCATCCAACTTGCGGTGTTGCTTTCTCAGCGGTAATGTTGCTGCTTACAGTGACAGAGACCCAGGTTTGATCTTGACTATGGGTGTTGTCTATATGGAGTTTGAACGTTCTCCATGTGACCGTGTTGGTTTTCTCTGAGAGCTACAGTTTCCTCCCACACTCCAAAGACGTGCAAATCAGTTGGTTAATTGGCTTTGTTAAAATTGTAAAATTATCTATAGTGTGTAGTTTAGGGTAAAGGCTGATTGCTGGTCGCCATGGACTCAGTGGGCCGAAGGGCCTGTTTCTGTACTGTATTTCTAACATCTGTGATAAATAAAGTATCATTCATTTATTAATTCATTCTAAAGTATTGCTATCTGCAAGCTGGAAGGGTTCCATGCGTAGGTAGTTTTGAACTATTGTTCCTGGGATGTAGGGTTGAAAGCCTCAACACAGTTTCTTACTTGCCTGAAAACATACTGTGATTACCTGTGATTACATCACTGGAAACTGGCAGTGCGTGCTGTCACGTAAAAGGTGCATTACAAATATTTGGTATGCAAATCTCCCCATTAAGTGGATTTAATTAGGCAGCCTGTAATATTTCCGAAGTAATGCATCCCTTCTGTGCTGAACTAAAATAATCTATTTCCATTTAAGGGCTTCTTAGTTCTCTGAGTTCAGGGATTAGCTGGTTCATGCATATTTGGCTCAATAAATGTGTTCTCATCTTAGATAAGGAGAGGTGTGAGACCATTTGTAATCGACAAATGAGCTTTACTTTTCTGTTTCTATGTCTTTATGAATCACTTGTTGTAATTACAATCACACCTCATCTTCAAGTTCAGACATAAACTATAATAATTGAACTAACTATGATCAAAGCGGCAACATTAAGCAGCCATTTAGAGATCAATTATGATCAAAGCTACGCCAATAAGTAGCCATCCAAACTTTAACTACAATCAAAATGGAAGCAACTGTAACTAGTGGAAGTAACTAAAGTTGTCTGCCAAATGTTTTCAAACCTGCAGATTTTTAGCACCCTGAGGTTTCTTTTGTGCTGGAGTTCAAAAATATTCTATTTATTTTTCAGTTCATTCATCTTTAACTTTAATCTACAAATGAAAAAAAGTGAATCAACCAAGTTTACGAGCAGCACAGTGGTGTAGCTGGAAGAGCTGCTGCCTCACAGCTCCAATGACCTGGGTTCAATCCAGATCTTTGGTGCAATCTCTGCTCAAGTTTGCATGTTCTCTGTGTGAACACGTGGGTTTCCTTCAGATGCTCCAATTTCCTCCCAGATCCCAAAGACGTGCTGGCAGGTTAATTGATGATTGAAAATTGTCCCTAGTGTGAGTGGGTGACTAGAGAATTAGGAAGCGTACATGGTCTGAGAAATCAGCGGAGGAATGGGACTGATGGGATTATCCTGAGAGCTGGCATAAATCCAAAGGGTTGAATGGCCTTCTTCAATATTGTAAAGAAAAATACAAATATATGCAAGAGAATTGTTCCCTTAACAGTGAAAATTGAAGCTATTGAAACAAAGAAATACTGGAAGTTTAATCACCTGATTCCATAAATAGAAATTCTCTGCATCATCAAACTGCAAAACCATCTGTCACACATATTTTCAATTTTTCTCTCACATCCCATAAAAGTATATTGCATTACTGAAGGAAAAGAGGCAAAAACACAGTATTCAACATGGCCTACTGAAGGAAAAGAGGCAAAAACACAGTTTTCAACATGGCCACAGCACAGTTCTACAAACAGTAATAAGATAAGTGGTCAAATGAGCCATTCTAACATATGATAAGAAGGAACTGCAGATGCTGGTTTAAACCAAAGATAGACACAAAAAGCTGAAGTAACTCAGCGGGATAGGCAGCATCTCTGGAGAGAAGGAATGGGTGATGTTTCGGTTAGAGACCATTCTTCAGACTGGTTAGGGATAAGGGAAAGGAGAGATATTGTTAAGTCTTCTAATGTTTTTGTGCAGATTCCCCGCTTGAAAGGGATCTGATTCATCCACCCCGAAATGATGAACTGGATTTCATTCAATGACCAAACACTTCTTTTCTCTTTTATTTCCCCCTTTTTATTTTGGCAGATTCAGCAATTAATTTACAGTTCCACTTGATTTATTGCTTCAGCCATTACGTTGAAGGCATTTGGATGTTGTAGGTTGAGTATTTAACAGTTTAGTCTTTTAGCAGGTGAAAAACCGGCTGCTAATCGGGTGCTGTAGATAATCAGTCCTGCATGCCTTTGCTGGCCATCGCGGCAGTTTTTAGGACAGTCTCTTAGATTATACTGTTCATGTTTTAGCCGCAAGTCAACTTCTCTCGCGGGCCTATCCGCTTTTGTGTTCACGGTTGGGCTGACTCTGATCCCGACCGGGCTTTCTCTGTTTTCTCCCCCCACCGGGTTGACTGTTCCTGGTTGGGCTGAAGACTCAGCCTCTGTCGGTGGCTCTCTGGACCTGTCCGTGGCCTTCACAGTACTAGGCCCCCACCTGACGTCTGTGGCTGTTGCTTGGGCTTGGCTGTGGGCTGCACAGCCCTGGATACATTCCAGGTAAGCTGACACCGTGCTTGGTGACCCTAACTGCCCCTGTCCCTGAGCTATTGCTTCCCGTTCCTACCTTTTTTCTTTTTAGCGCCAATTCAAAAACATTTGGTTTGGTGCTGTTCCACTTCTTTCCAAATACTACTTCTATTTTTAACCTTTTTTTCCGATTTTTCTTGCTGGCCTTGTTCTTATCTTCGTTCTTTTATCCTCGTCACCAACTGTTGTGTATTCGGATGCTTTGAACAGTCTTGAATAAAAGCTCGGACACGGGAGGAATCATACAAACTTCTTTACTGCAGGACACCACTGCCAGCCTATCCCTGCTCATGCGTACTTGCCCCAGACATCACAACACACCAATTACTTATCCTAATTATCCCATACATAACACTCCTCCCCCTTTAACTTGGAGGCAGGTAATACCTTTTCTATTACATACACCGAACTCCTCCCCTTTTAAGTCCATTTCACCTGTACGGTATATGCTCTTTTCCTACTATTGTGCGCTTGTGATTTTAATTTAGCATTAGTCCTTTCATTACAGTTTGACTTGACACCTCCCACTCGATCTTCCAATGGAACCACTTGGGAGATCGACGCTTTGAAGTCAAACTTTGAAGTCGTAATAAGGTGGAGGAGTTGAATGTGCAGATAGCTATTAATGACTATGCTATAGTTGGGATCACGGAGACATGGCTCCAGGGGGACCAAGACTGGGAGCTGAACATCCACAGATATTCAATATTCATGAGGGATAGACAGAAAGGAAAATGAAGTGGGGTAGCGTTGCTGGTGAGAGAGGAGATTAATGTAATAGAAAGGAAGGAAATTAGCTTGGAGGATGTGGAATCGATATGGGTAGAGCTGCGAAACTCTAAGGGGCAGAAAACGCTAGTGGGAGTTGTGTACAGGCCACCTAACAGTAGTAGTGGAGTTGGGAATGGCATCAAACAGGAAATTAGAAATGCGTGCAACAAGGGTAAAACAGTTATAATGGGTGACTTCAATCTACATATAGATTGGGTGAATCAAATGGGCAGGGGTGCTGAGCAAGAGGATTTCTTGGAATGTATGCGGGATAGTTTTCTAAACCAACATGTAGAGGAACCAACGAGAGAGCAGGCTATTCTAGACTGGGTATTGAGTAATGAGGAAGGGTTAGTTAGCAGTCTTATGCGTGGCCCCTTGGGGAAGAGTATGGTTGAGTTCTTATTAGGATGGAGAATGACATAATTAAGTCAGAAACAAGGGTTCTAAACTTAAACAAAGGTAACTTTGAAGGTATGAGACGTGAATTGGCCAAGATAGACTGGCAAGTGATTCTTAAAGAGTTGACAGTGGATGTGCAATGGAAGGTATTTAAAGACTGCATGGACGAACTACAACAATTGTTCATCCCAGTTTGACAAAAGAATAAATCAGGGAAGGTAGTACATCCATGGATAACAAGAGAAATCAGGGATAGTATAAAAACAAAAGATGAAGCATGCAAATTAGCCAGAAAAAGCAGTCTACCAGAGGACTGGGAGAAATTCAGAGTCCAGCAGAGGAGGACAAAGGGCTTAATTAGGAAAGGGAAAATAGATTATGAAAGAAAACTGGCAGGGAACATAAAAACTGACTGCAAAAGTTTTTATAGATATGTGAAGAGAAAGAGATTAATTAAAACAAATGTAGGTCCCTTGGAGTCAGAAACGGGTCAATTGATCATGGGGAACAAGGACATGGCAGACCAATTGAATAACTACTTTGGTTCTGTCTTCACTAAAGAAGACATAAATAATCTGCCGGAAAAAGCAGGGGACCGGGGGTCAAATAAGGTGGAGGAACTGAGTCAAATCCAGGTTAGCCGGGAAGTGGTGTTTTGTAAATTGAATGGATTACAGGCCACTAAATCGCCAGGGCCAGATAGTCTGCATCCCAGAGTACTCAAGGAAGTAGCCACAGAAATAGTGGATGCATTAGTGATAATTTTTCAAAACTCCTTAGATTCTGGAGTAGTTCCTGAGGATTGGAGGGTAGCTAATGTAACCCCACTTTTTAAAAAAGGAGGGAGAGAGAAAACGGGGAATTACAGACCAGTTAGTCTAACATCGGTAGTGGGGAAACTGCTACAGTCAGTTATTAAAGATGGGATAGCAGTACATTTGGAAAGTGGTGAAATCATTGGACAAAGTCAGCATGGATTTACAAAAGGTAAATCATGTCTGACGAATCTTATAGATTTTTTCGAGGATGTAACTAATAGAGTGGATAAGGGAGAACCAGTGGATGTGTTATATCTAGACTTTCTGAAGGCTTTCGACAAGGTCCCACATAAGAGATTAGTATACAAACTTAAAGCACACAGTATTGGGGGTTCAGTATTGATGTGGATAGAGAACTGGCTGGCAGACAGGAAGCAAAGGGTAGGAGTAAACGGGTCCTTCTCAGAATGGCAGGCAGTGACTAGCGCGGTACCGCAAGGCTCAGTGCTGGGACCCCAGCTATTTACAATATATATTAATGATTTGGACGAGGGAATTGAATGCAACATCTCCAAGTTTGCGGACGACACTAAGCTGGGTGTAGTGTTAGGTGTGAGGAGGATGCTAGGAGGCTGCATGGTGACTTGGATAGACTGGATGAGTGGGCAAATGCATGGCAGATGCAGTATAATGTGGATAAATGTGAGGTTAGCCACTTTGGTGGCAAAAACAGGAGAGTAGACTATTATCTGAATGGTGGCAAATTAGGAAAAGAGGAGATGCAACGAGACCTGGGTGTTATGGTACACCAATCATTAAAAGGCATGCACGTGCAGCAGGCAGTGAAGAAAGCAAATGGTATGTTAGCTTTCATAGCGAAAGGATTTGAGTATAGGCGCAGAGAGGTTCTACTGCAGTTGCACAGGGTTTTGGTGAGACCACACCTGGAGTATTGCATACAGTTTTGGTCTCCAAATCTGAGGAAAGACATTCTTCCCATAGAAGGTGTATAGAGAAGGTTTACCAGACTGATTCCTGGGATGTCAGGACTTTAATATGAGGAAAGACTGGATAGACATGGCTGGTACTCGCTAGAATTTAGAAGATTGAGGAGGGATGTTATAGAAATTTACAAAATTCTTAAGGGGTTGGATAGGCTAGATGCAGGAAGATTGTTCCCAATTTTGTGGTGGTCCAGAACAAGGGGTCAAAGTCTAAGGATAAGGGGGAATTCCTTTAGGACCGAGATGAGGAAAACATTTTTCACACAGAGAGGTGAGTCTCTGGAATTATCGGTCACAGAAGGTAGTTGAGGCCAGTTCATTGGCTATATTTAAGATGGAGTTAGATGTAGCCCTTGTGGCTAAAGGGATCAGGGGGTATGGAGAGAAGGCAGGTACAGGATACTGAGTTGGATGATCAGCCATGATCATATTGAATGGCGGTGCAGGCTCGAAGGGCCGAATGGCCTACTCCTGCACCTATTTTCTATGTTTCTATGTTTCTCGGCTTGACGTTGTCTTGTTCTTCAACTGCAAGTAAGACAACCAGCCGCCTAACATCCCTGCGAACAATCGTGGCTTGGATCCTCTCCTTCCCCTTAGTGGAATGCCTTGCCCTTCCTTTCAAAGCCTTTGTCAGAGGAATGGAATAACTTGGAAAGATCTGTACATTAACGTCTCTCACGATGCCTTTGTGGTCTGGATTGGAGCTGGTGACTCTGCCAGCTTGAATTGCCCCCCTCAGTGCATTTTGGTCACTTAACCACACAATGTCTCCGGCAGTGACATTTCTCTGAGTGGTGTGCCACTTGCTCCTTATAAACAAGTTAGAACAGCGAGTTGGCTCCAGCTCTTCCAAAACTTGTTCACCTCTGACCGCATTGTTCTAAGTCTTTTGTAGGGGTAGCTGGAAAAGTCAAAAGTCTTGATGTCTCCGCACTGAGACTCTCCGCCAAGCAGAAGATTATTTGGTGTAATGTACTGAACACAGTCTTCCCGGCTTTGTATCCTGGCGTAGATTGGGTGTTCATTTGACAGGTTGGCTGCCATGTAAAGAGCTGTTTGAAACTCACTATAACTGAGTGACGATTGTTTTCCAAAACTTTGGAGCGCTCTTTTCACAACACGCGCAGCAGCTTCCTGTGTGGAGAATCAGCTGGATGGATTTTCCACATCCACTCTGTTCCATTTTTAGCTGCGTTCTCCTCCAAAGCTCCTTTGTCCAGGTTGTCCAAAAATCTATATAGTTCCTCTAAGACTGGTTTTGCGCCAATACAATTGGTGCCTGGATCTAACCAGATCTTCTTGGGGTGCCCACGGATTGCTGTGAATCTTTGATAAGCCATCAGAAACCCTTCACTTGATAAGGTGTTGACTAACTCTGTGTGGAAGGCTCTGCTGGCCATACAGCGGAAGAAAACTCCCCAGACTTTGAATTTTACCTTCTTCTTGACGTCATTGTGTACGTGGTAGGGTCCAAAGAGGTGTACTGTTGTAAACTCAAAAGGAGCAGCAGGTTCAGTTCTTTCAGGCAGATCACTCATTATATGTTGACATTTCCTTGCCTTTGCTTTCTTGCAGATTGTGCAGTGATCAACGACTTTTTGAGCAATTCTCCTTCCTTTTATGACCCAAGGCTTTCTTCTCATTTTAAGCAAGGTCCCAGCCACTCCATCATGACTCTCCCTGTGAGCCTCCCGAGCTAGCAGCATGGACACCCAGGCATCAATGGGCAGGATGGGAACACCAACTTTATCCTCTTCAAAGCTCTGCACTCATCAGCCCCGAATCTTGGTTTTTCTCGGCTACCAGTCGATCTGTTGTGTGACTTGGGAAAGTTGTGCCCAATTGCTCAGCACAAAAGATATCTTTTAGAGCATTTTCTGGTTCTCTTACTGTAATGACTCCTGTCAAAGAGATGGCTTCCCACTTTGGATTGTTTAGGGCTTTGTTCTTGCCAAGAAACCTCTTCGCTGCTCTCCAAATCCATGCAACTTTCTTGATCAGTCGAGTTAGAATGCTGAACCGCTTGACATCAACAAGGTTCTGAATAGCTGACCCTGCAGGTGGTCTCTTTGGGTTTGTTGGTTCCGGTTCTTGTTTCTCTACTTTGGCTCTTGACAGTGCTGCAACAAAAGCTTTCTTCTGTAACTTGTTGATGTTCTCCCTGGCAGTGGCAGCCAGTTCTTTAGCTGATTTTATTGGCCACTCACTCACAGGCAACACCAGGAACTTCAGTCCATTTTGCCACTCCGAATACTGATCAATGTCTTCAGGGCTGGCACCTCTGGTGATTACATCAGCGATGTTTTGTGGGCCAGGAATCCACCGCCAGTCCTGAATGTTGGTGCTTGTTTGAATCTCTCCAATCCGATTGGCAAAGAATGTCTGAAATCCATAGCTTTCTCGCTGTATTGCACCAAGGATTGTTTGGCTATCCACAAGATGATACCACTTCTCCACTTGAATTTGACTGTGTAGCTCAAAATACTTCCTTAAGCGTGAGGCGAACACTGCTCCGCACATCTCTGCTTTAACAGCGTCTCCTCTGTGGTCCAAGGGAGTTAACTTGACCTTGGATTCCACAAGTCTGACAATTGTGCCGTGGTCTGAATCGCATCTCAGGTACATCACTGCCCCGTAGGTGTGCTCATTTCTGTCGGAAAAGGTGATTCCCAAGGGTTCAGTTGCGGAGCAAGAGGGAGTCAGTGCCCTGACGAACTTGACTTTTCCAAGTTGTACATACTCTTCAAAGAGCTGAATTGCATCCTCCCTGAGTCCATCTGAGAGTGCCATGTCCCATGTGTCTCTGACCGAACAGCTTCCCTCTTTTGCTTCTTGGAAAGCTCTGCGTACTAGAATCGCTCCCTTTTGCTTAACAGGAGCCACTATGCCGATGGGGTCATATAGCCCTGCTACCTGGCTGAGAAGCTCTCTTCTTGTTAGGGGATTTGGCGTCTGAGTTTTGATTTGCTCTTGTAGAAGGGCTTGGCCAAACCGCATCTTTATCTTTCTCTTGGAGAAATTGATTCGCACCATAACGTGGAGCATGTCCTCTTCAACAATGTAGCCCAGACCAAGTGCCTCGTTGTCATCATCATGCATTTGGTTTGGTAAGATCATGCTTTTTGTTTTGCTTTTCTTTAATGTATCACTGTCCTCCTTCTTCCCACTTTAGCCAGACAGAACCCAAGGCTTGAGCTCAAACCCACCAGCTTTCAGGATTTGTTCCACATTTGCTGTGATGATTCTCAACTGGTCGAGGCTGTTGTGAGATGTGAGGATGTCGTCAACATAGCTGTCTTTCTGGAGTACTTGCTGCTCATTCTTGAGGTGGGTAAAAGAAGAAAGATTAGCAGTCTCACGCATTGCCAACTGTGCAATGCACCCCACAGGTTTGTATCCGATGTTCACTCTTGTGATAGCATACTCTCCCAGCTCCTCGTCCTCGGAATCTCGCCAGACGGCGACCTGTCCTTTTGGTGAAAGCTCCTCAGGGACTGCGTCAGTGAGCTCCTCATACTTTAAAGCAGCTGCTCTCATTGATCTTGCGAAGTGTGTTTTGGACATGTGGGCTGACATGGTAAGCTCCTCAAACAGCTCAGGATGACAACCTCCAACAGTCTTTCCCAGTGGTCGATCCCACAGTATGAGATCTCCAACAGTTCTAATCCTCTGAGGCGCTAGCTGACCTTCTCAATGGCTTATGAGCAAATGTATCTCTTTTGGTCTCACAAGTTCCTCAAGTGGGACGTCTGGAAAGAACTTTTGCAGCTGCTGTGGTGTCACATGTTTGTGAACAGCTGTAATGCTGTCCAATCCATAACAAACTAACTGGTGCGACTTGAGTGTGCCCTTGGGAGTCTTCACTTGGATCTTTAGAAGGATAGCGCCTCGTCTCTACATGGACCTTCATCCCCCCAACTCCATGGACGATAAGCGCGATGTCTTCACTCCTAAGGTTCAGTCTACTCGCAGCCTTGTGAGTTATGTAGTTGGTATCTGAAGCCAAGTGAATTAATGTCCCAACCTTTTGTCCAGCATTTGCTACGACCTCCAGAAGCATCGTAATCACTGGATGCTCTTGCAGTCCACCTTCCTTTCGGAGGCTTGGCTGATGCTTTGCAGTGTTGAAGGCTCTTGATGCAGTGTTGGAGAACACATCTCGGCATTGTTTTGCCAATTCTGGTGGAAAAACTCCTCTTGGTCCACTGTATATTTCTTCTTGCCTTTATCTTCCTCTGGACCAAATTTACTCTTTCTCTGATCCATAATTGGGGCACAGATATCTGATGCTCAGTAATCTGTTCACCCTTGCAGATTTGATTTTTACACAGATATGCAGGTTTGCAGTATGAACCATCATCATGAACTTCAAGAAACTTTTTGCATGCTCCCAACTTCTTTACTGCAGCTCTTTTCTCTGTCAGCTTTAGGCCTCGAAACTGCTTTCTTTTATGCTTTACGTCACCACAGACTACACAACTTGTGTGGTCATTTCCTGACTTGGTAGACCTGGTTCTGGCATGTCTTGGTTCAGTCCGAGTTTCCTTTCCACTCGGCTCCTCGTCCCTCAGTTGCTCGACCTGTTCGTATATGCTCTCCTGCTCTTTGAGAAATTACAAGAGACTGTCAAACCTTTCTCTGGTGCCACAGCATTACTCTTGTCAGCTACATAAACCAGCCATTCCTTTTTGAGGGTTTCTGGAAGCTTGGTTTCAATTGATTTTGTCATCAGTGGATTTTTAATAGCGCCTGTGTCTCCAAGATCGCTCAAGTCCGTAAGCGCCTTTTCCACAGCTTGAATTAATTCCATATTTTATGTGGCTGATGTCCTCTGACAGGTGAGATTCTCTGAAGCTCCTCCACTATCTCAATAGCAATAGCTGTTTGATTTCCAAACCGGTTCTCTACGACACAAAATATATAATCTGCTGTGTTATAACTTGTGAGGCGGAGGTCTCTTGTAATTTTGTCCTCCAGACTGTCCAGCAATTGAACCTTCTTCACCTCATTTGATCCAGTGGGTTCACCTTGCTTTTGCAGTGTTTCCCAATCCTTCCTCCATTTATAAAAGTCACGCTTGTTTCCAGTAAACTTAGGAAGGGCAGTGGATCTCAGTCTGATGGCTGGTGAAGGATAATTGAAAGCATTCGCCACTTGTGCGAATCCTTCAGCGTCCTTCTTTATTCTTGCTTGTATGGTCAGCCTTCCTGGAAACCAGCTTGGGGATGAGAAGGTCGAGTTTTCTTAGGTGTTTCTGGAAGCTCTCTTGCTCATCCAGAGGGACCCAACATTTCCACCAACAGTACGTCTCCTTTGCAGTCTCTACCAGTTTCTGCAGGTGCTTAAGCATGAATTCATATGCTTCTTGGTTGCTATTTGATGGTGCGGTGACAGCAGCAAGTTCACATGCACCATCTGCTGTCTGTAGTGAGGTGGATAATTCAAAATTTCCAAAGTTTGCCCATAGAGTGTCCTGGATGAGCCCTTTGACCTTTTTTTGTTTCGACTCACATTCCTTTGCAGTCTTTGCCAGGTCGGCGTTTTGCTGTTCAGTTAACACAGTTTCCTCATCTGCGTCCAGCTCCGCCTCCAGCTCTGCAATGAGTCCAGCCTCCATATCGTCATTGGCTTCCATGACTTTTTCGGCCTCCTGCATGAGTTTGTTGAAATTGTTCCTGAGCTCCTCTTCAGACATTTCTTTATGGTTCGTAATGATGCTGTTAACAAAACGAGAGAATGCCCATTTTGCTGTTGTCCTCTCCACCTTGAGCTGCTCAGCTGACTTTCCAGTAACTTAATCAGCCATGATTTATCTTGACTTAACTGTCTCTTTTCCAGGTTTCCAGATCTCCTGGTCACAGCAGTTTTTAAACTGTCAAGTCTTCTAATGTTTTTGTGCAGATTCCCCGCTTGAAAGGGATCTGATTCATCCACCTCGAAATGATGAACTGGATTTCACTCAATGACCAAACACTTCTTTTCCCTTTTATCCCCCTTTTTTATTTTGGCAGATTCAGCAATTAATTTACAGTTGATTTATTGCTTCAGCCATTAATTTAAAGGCATTTGGATGTAGTAGATTGGGTATTTAACAGTTTAGTCTTTTAGCAGGTGAAAACCGGCTGCTAATCGGGTGCTGTAGATTATCAGTCCTGCATGCCTTTGCTGGCGATCACGGCAGTTTTTAGGACAGTCTCTTAGATTATACTGTTCATGTTTTAGCCGCAAGTCAACTTCTCTCGCGGGCCTATCCGCTTTTCTGTTCACGGTCGGGCTGACTCTGATCCCGACCGGGCTTTCTCTATTTTCTCCCCCCACCGGGTTGACTGTTCCCGGTTGGGCTGAAGACTCAGCCTCTGTCAGTGGCTCTCTGGACCTGTCCATGGCCTTCACGGTACTAGGCCCCCACCCGACATCTGTGGCTGCTGCCTGGGTTGGCTGTGGGCTGCACAGCCTGGATACATTCCAGGTAAGCTGACACCTTGCTTGGTGACCCTTACTTCCCCTGCTTGATTTCCTAGCTCTTCCCTATTGCTATTGCTTCCCGCTCCTACCTTTTTTCTTTTTGGTGCCAATTCAAAACCATTTGGCTTGGTGCTGTTCCACTTCTTTCCAAATACTACTTCTATTTTTAACCTTTGTTTTTGATTCTTCTTGCTGGCCTTGTTCTTATCTTCGTTCTTTTATCCTCGTCGTAAATTGTTGTGTATTCGGATGCTTTAAACAGTCTTGAATAAAGGCTCGGACATGCGAGGAATCATACAAGCTTCTTTACTGCAGGACGCCACCTCCAGTCTCTCCCTGCTCATGCGTATTTGCCCCAGACATCACAAGACACCAATTACTTATCCTAATTATCCCATACCTAACACTCCTCCCCCTTTAACTTGGAGGCAGGTAATACCTTTTCTATTACATACACTGCACTCCTCCCCTTTTAAGTCCATTTCACCTGTACGGTATATGCTCTTTTCCTACTATTGTGCGCATGTGATTTTAATCTAGCATTAGTCCTTTCATTAAATTTTTACTTGACAGATATAGACGATGATGTAGCGAGATAAAGAACAATGAATGAAGGATATGCAAAAAAGTAATGATGACAAAAGGAAACAGGCCATTGTAAGCTGTTTGTAGGGTGAAAAGGAAAAGCTAGTGCAACCTTGAATGGGGAGGGATAGAGAGAGAGGGAATGCCGAGGCTACCTGAAGTGAGAGAAATCAATATTCATACCACTGGGCTGTAAGCTGCCCAAGCGAAATATGAGATGCTGTTCCTCCAATTTGCAATTAGCCTCACACTGACAATGGAAGAGACTAAGGACAGAAAGATCTGTGGAGGAATGGGATAGGAGAATTAAAGTGTCCAGTAACCAGGAGATCAAGTTGGTTCACACAGGCTAAGCGAAGGTGTTCTGCAAAATGGTCGCCCAGTCTGAGTTTTGTCTCGCCAATGCATAAGAGTCCATATCTTGAACAATGGATACAGTAGATGAGGTTGGAGGAGGTACAAGTGAACCTCTGCCTAACCTGAAAGGACTGTCGGGGTCCCTGGACAGAGTCAAGTGAGGAGGTATAATGACAGGTGTCGCATCTTCTGCAGTAGCAGGGGAAGATATCTGGGAAGGGGTTGTTTGGGTGGGGATGAGTTAAAAAGGGAGTTGTGGAGGGAACGATCCCTGCAGAAGGTGGAAAGAAGTGCAGATGTGAAGATGTGACTAGTGTTGGGATCCTTTTGGAGGTGGCAAATAATTTAGAGGATTATGTGTATCTCTGTTCCCTAAAGAATGAGGACATATCAGATGCCCTGGTATGGAACATGTCATCTTGGGCTCAGATGCAGCATGGACGGAGGAATTAGGCATAGGGGATTGAGTTTTTGCAGGAGGCAGGGTGGGAAGAAGTGTAGTCGAGATAATTGTGGAAGGGATGGAAGGGAATGGGTGGAAGGGAGGAGGTATAGCGACAGGTGTTGCATCTTCTGCAGTTGCAGCAGAAGGTACCTGGGGACGGGGTGGTTTGGGTGGGAAGGGATGAGTTAACCAGGGAGTTGCAGAGGGAATGGTCTCTGCGGATGGCGGAATGGGGTGGAGATGGGAAAATGTGGCTAGTGGTGGGACCCCATTGGAGGTGACAGAAATTTCAGAGGATTATGTGTTGTATGCGACAGCTGATGGGGTGGAAGGTAAGGAATAGGGGGACTCTGTCTCTGTTGCGACTTCGGGGAGGGGGAGCAAGGGCAGAGCTGCGGGATACCGAGGAGACACGAGTGAGGTCCTATGATGGGAGAGGGGAACCTCCGTTCCCTAAAGAATGATGACATCTCGGATGTTCTAATATGGAACACCTCATTATGGGTAACTGAGAAAATAGCTCAACATAAAATTCTCTACATTGGAGAAATCAAGTACAGATTCCGTTTCTGCAGCATCTGTAGTTAATCCGCAGTAGTGACCCTGAGCTGCAGCTGACTAGCACTTTAATTCACCATCTCATTCCCACTTGGAATTTTATGTTCTCAACCTTTCGCAATGTTACAACAAGGCCAATAGAAGCTTGAATACCACACAGCATTCTCCATCTGGGTACATTGTAGCTTGCAGGCCTCAATATTATTTTTCTTTTTAGCTTTAGATAACCCCTGATTCATTCTGCTTGTATGAAAACTGACCAGTTTTGCCAGCCATCCTTTCAGCTTTTACTCTTTAGAGGGAGTACAGAGAAGGTTCACCAGACTGATTCCTGGGATGTCAGGACTTCCATATGAAGAAAGATTGGATAGACTCGGCTTGTATTCGCTAAAATTTAGAAGATTGAGGGGGGATCTTATAGAAACATACAAAATTCTTAAGGGGTTGGACAGGCTAGATGCAGGAAGATTGTTCCCGATGTTGGGGAAGTCCAGGACAAGGGTCACAGTTTAAGGATAAGGGGGAACTCTTGTAGGACCGAGATGAGAAAAACATTTTTCACACAGAAAGTGGTGAATCTCTGGAATTCTCTGCCACAGAAGGTAGTTGAGGCCAGTTTATTGGCTATATTTAAGAGGGAGTTATATGTGGCCCTTGTGGCTACAGGGATCAAGGGGTATGGAGAGAAGGCAGGCATGGGATACTGAGTTGGACGATCAGCCATGATCATGTTGAATGGCGGTGCATGCTCGAAGGGCTGAATGGCTTACTCCTGCACCTATTTTCTATGTTCTATGTTTCTATGTTTATGTATATATGAACTCTGCAACATGTCTCAGACTATTGAATGGTAGCAGAGAAGATGACAGATCGTGCATGGTCTATGTCTATGCTCAGATTCAGATTCAGATTAATTTATTATCAGATACATCAGGGTGCATTGAAAGTTTTTGTTCACATGAAGCTCAGTAAACAGTATACATGGCATCTCTGTGTTAAAGAAGGAACTGCAGATGCTGGAGAATCGAGGGTTACACAAAAAGCTGGAGAAACTCAGCGGGTGCAGCAGCATCTAAGGAGTGAAGGAGATAGGCGACGTTTCGGGTCGAGACCCTTCTTCAGACTGGTCAGGGATCAGGAAAATGAGAGATATAAACAGTGATATGGAGAGATAAAGCAAGAACAATGAGTGAAAGATATGCAAAAAAGTATTGGTGATAAGGAAAGCAGGCCATTGTAAGCTGTTTCTGGTGTGAAAATGAGAAGCTAGTGCGACTTGGGGGGGGGGGGGGGGGAGATGGAGAAGGAATGTCAGGGCCAGAGGGCTGAGGGAGAGGTGGGGGGGGGGGGGGGAAAGGAGCAGTCTGGGTTAACAAAACCACTGACTTTATCCATTTCACCACCAACTTCCATCCGGCACTCAAATATACTTGGACCATTTCCGACATTTCCCTACCATTCCTTGACCTCACCATCTCTATTGCAGGTGACACACTCCTGACTGACATCCACTACAAACCAACTGACTCCCACAGCTACCTGGACTACTCTTCCTCCCACCCTGCTTCCTGTAAGGACTCCATCCCCTATTCCCAATTCCTCCGACTACGCCGCATCTGCTCCCAGGATGACGTGTTCCACACCAGGTCATCGCAAATGTCCTCGTTCTTCAGAGAACGGGGTTTCCCCTCCCCCACTATCGATGAGGCTCGCACCAGGGTCTCCTCCATACCCCGCAACACTGCCCTCTCTCCCCATTCCCCCACTCACAACAAGGGCCGAGTCCCCCTGGTCCTCACCTTTCACCCCACCAGCCAGCGCATACAACAGATAGTCCTCCGCCAGTTTCGCCACCTCCAACGTGACCCCTCCACTCGCCACATCTTCCCATCTCCCCCCCTATCTGCCTTCCGCAAAGACCGCTCCCTCCGCAACTCCCTCGTCAATTCTTCCCTTCCCTCCTGCTCCACTCCTTCCCCGGGCACTTTCCCTTGCAACCGCAAGAGATGCTACACTTGTTCCTTCACCTCCCCCATCCACTCCTTTCAGGGACCCAAGCAGTCATTCCAAGTCCGACAGAGGTTCACCTGCACCTCCTCCAACCTCGTCTACTGCATCCGTTGCTCCAGATGCCAGCTAATCTACATCGGTGAGACCAAGCGGAGGCTAGGCGATCGTTTCGCCGAACACCTCCGCTCGGTCCGCAATAACCAACCCGACCTCCCGGTGGCTCAGCACTTTAACTCCCCCTCCCACTCCGTATCCAACCTCTCGGTCCTGGGCCTCCTCCATGGCCAGAGTGAACAACACCGCAAGTTTGAGGAACAACATCTCATATTCCGCTTGGGGAGTCTGCATCCTCTGGGCTTAAACATTGAATTTTCTCAATTCTGTTAACCCAGACTGCTCCTTTCCCCCCCCCCCACCTCTCCCTCAGCCCTCGGGCCCTGACATTCCTTCTCCATCTCCCCCCCCCCCCCCCCCCAAGTCGCACTAGCTTCTCATTTTCACACCAGAAACAGCTTACAATGGCCTACTTTCCTTATCACCAATACTTTTTTGCATATCTTTCACTCATTGTTCTTGCTTTATCTCTCCATATCACTGTTTATATCTCTCGTTTTCCTGATCCCTGACCAGTCTGAAGAAGGGTCTCGACCCGAAACGTCGCCTATCTCCTTCACTCCTTAGATGCTGCTGCACCCGCTGAGTTTCTCCAGCTTTTTGTGTAACCCTACATGGCATCTCTGTTTGTTTTGTAGCTGCCTTCTCCCAGCTAACAATGATCTATTCTCCATTTTCCTTGATCTACATACACTTTGTCCTATTTTCACACCTTACACCATCAGGGCTTTCAAGATCCTATATCTTCTCCCAGAAAGTAGAAGAAAATGATGCAACTCACTATGAAAATGGACTGGATGAGCCTGTGATGGACTGAGTAGCTCACTGCTCTCTGCAGGTTAATGTGGTCAAGAGCAGAGTAGTTTCAGTATGACTCCCTTGAATTTTTTAGCCACATGATTTCACCCGAAGGGAGAAATTCCCCGGGAGAAAGGTCTGACTGTCTACCGTATCTATGCCTCTCATAATTCTATACACTTCTGGGAGAGTCTGGAACTAGAGGTCATAGCCTCAGAATTAAAGGACGTTCTTTTAGGAAGGAGATGAGGAGACATTTCTTTAGTCAGAGGGTGGTGAATCTGTGGAATTCTTTGCCACAGAAGGTTGTAGAGGACATCAGTGAATATTTTTAAGGCCGAGATAGATAGATTTTTGATCAGTACAGCTATCAAGGTTATGGGGAGAAGGCAGGAGAATGGGGTTAGGATGGAGATATAGATCAACCATGACTGAATGGCGGAGTAGACTTGATGGGCTGAATGGCCTAGTTCTACTACAATTCCTTTTGACCTCATGTCCTTAAGTCACCCCTCAACCTCTGACGTTCCACAAAAGCAATCCAAATTTATCCAACCTCTCTCTGTAGCTGAAACCCCCTAGTCCAGGCAGCATTCTGATACATCCAGGCAGCATTCTCCTATTCATCCAAGATATGTGAGCACTTGAGAGGGTGTAGTCAGGAGGAATGAACCACCAGGTTTGGCAGAGGTTACTATTGGCACAACATGACCAAAGAACAGTACATTTTTCAGTGGTCATGAAATCCATTTACTTGGGAAGATTATGATTTAATTAGAAGCATTTTCAGACATTTTATACCATAATAACATACAGCAAAAATATTAATTCTTTGGGTTAGCATCCAGGATATTTGCTTTAGCCCAAAGGAGTGCTCAACAGATGCCAGTTCAGCATCTGGCAATGAGCAAACCAAATAATTGGCTGCGATCACCAACTTCCCCGTTCTGGAGGCAGGCTTAGAATATTTGTGATAGAACCCTCTGGCACCTCACAGTGACTTGTTGATCATTGATTCTGGGCAGATATTCACTCCAGCTCAATGCTGGTTTTGTCTGGTTGAGATGTTTTTTTTTAAATCACTGTCAGAGAGGCCTCACATTTAGAAAGTGACCTATAGAAAGCCTTAAAAGTCTAGGACTAAATCCATCCCTAAATTATCTTCACTCAGGCAATGAGTAGGGACGACACAGTGGTGCAGCGGTAAAGTTGCTGCCTTACACCACCAGAGACCCGGGTTCAATCTTGACTACGGGTGCTGTCTGCACGGAGTTTGTACATTCTCCCTGTGACCATGTGCGCTTTCTCTGGGTGCTCCGGTTTCCTCCCACATTCCAAAGCCGTACATGTTTGTAGGCTAATTGGCTTCAGTAAAGTTATAAATTGTCCCTATTGTGTAGGATAGTTCTTTTGTATGGAGATCGCAGGTTGGCGCAGACTTGGTGGTTGAAGGCCTTGTATCTGCACTGTATCTCCAAAGTCTAAAGCCTAAAGTAAATGCATTCCAAGCTTCACTCTCGATAGGAGTTGCATCCTGGGATCAGATCACACACAATCATATTCAGCAACAGGGCATGTTTGAAAGACCAGGTGGACTATTTCTGCTCTTAATTTCTTTTGTTTATTTATTTCAACAAAAGAACTGTAAGTGGGCAAAGATGGGTGAATAGTATTGGGAAAATGAAAGACCATTGAAAGGTGGAACAAACAGAGGAGCTGTTCCAGATACTACTTCTTTTTCAAATGACATTTGGTTCAAAAATGACATTTGGTTTAAGGCATTGGATACCATGATAATTTAATTGGAGCTGTTGGGAGAGGTTGGGAAAGCTTGGACTTTATTTCTTGGAGTGGCAGAGTGCTGAGGAATGATCTTCCAGAAGTAAAAATCATGAGAGGAATAGCTGGACTTAATAGAAAGATTAAACGAGAACTTACTGTTTGAAGTTTAAACATTATTTCATGAGACATTGGAGTAAGAGACTACATGAAGAACCCGCCAGCCCGCATGTGCATCAATCTTCAAAGCAACTGTATGAAACCACAGACTACTTGCACCAATTTAAACTATAGAAAGATTAACAATGGTTGACTTACCAAATGATCTTTATGAGATTCAGGGTTGGGAGTGGAGTGCACATAGTCTCTCACTCCAACTTCTCATAAAATAAAGATCAAACTTCAAACGGTAAGTTCTCATTTAATCTTTCTATTTTATTTTGAAGTCTCGTGACGAGACTACGTGAAGCCTTCGAAGCTCTGTGGTTTCATGCAGTAAACCAATCTGTATGTGAACACACTACACAGATAAACCATAAATGGTAGAAAAGACATGGGCCATTAATAACATGATGCTAACTTTACATACATATACATTGCCCTTAATTGGACCACATTCACAATTGCCTTTGAGTTGGCCAATAGCTCATGTAGCACTGTCCAGAAGTCAATCTGCAAATGTCCAGACATGTTAAATGATATTTTATAACTTCCGAAAGTGCGTTCATCTGAGCCTCCTACTGTTGCAAGAAAGTGTTCAAAGGGTAATATCCATTCTATTGACTGCTGATGAGCCAACTGCCCTGGTAGAGTGAGACTTGAAATTATTTGTATTCACTCCCACTTTCAGCTGCTTACACTCTATCCATCTTGAAATAGTCTCCACCAACAATCTCCTGTGAAACTATTATATAACTATGAAGAAACTTTTCCTTCATCTCATAGGTTCTTAGTAACCTCAGTGTACCTTTTCACATAATAAACGCCCACAATCTCCGATCCGGTGGGTATGCTGTCAACTCCAACTTGTACCCAACTGGGATCATGCCCCTGTCCCACATAGGAAACCTGAACAGAAATCTCTGGAGACTTTGCTTCCCACCCAAGGTTTCCGTGCGGTTCCCGGTAGTTCCCTGAGGTTTTTGTCAGTCTCCCTAATGGTCAAAAGTGGTTTCCGTTTTAAAAATCGGTTATTTTTTAGTTCAAGCCAGTTGCGATGCTAGTTGAAGGTGGTTGCTGGAGGACAAAAACCTCCGGGAACCGCACGGAAACCTTGGGTGGGGCGCAAAGTCTCCAGTGGTTTCAGTTCATGTTTTCCAAGTGGGACAGGGGCATAACACAATTGAGGTCAACTGTGCATTACATAGAAGTGCTAATATATCTACTGAAATTCAGACAGCTGAGTTCCCTCCACCGACCTTGCAAAGGCCGTAATCCTTCTTTGAGAAATCTCTGAATGCGCTGGAGTTTAAAATCTTTTGACTTTGTTTTACCCTTCAGAAAGCCCCGAATGGTGTCATTAACCTATGTACCTCCAGTGTCTGGCAGAAATTAGGACGAGCATACTTGTCAGCAGTGTCCTGCATGATCTTCTCAATCAACTGATGAGAAGTCAAGTAACCAATGCTACTTGCCAGTTCTTCCTCTAACGGTTCTCGTATCCCCGAAGGGATGGCAAATTTAGTCACAGGTGTCAGCAGATCCTTATAAGACTTGAGTTGAAGCATAACATCCACTTGTTGTGGGCATTCATGTTCACTGTCAATTACCCCACAGTGAAAGACTCCAAGAATAATCTTCAAAACATCCCTCCTCAGATTGGGAGATATCATAATGCAACCCTGTACCAGGTATTGCTGCCACAGACATCTGACTAGAACTACCTGTCTCGGTCACCAGTGTGCACAACACATTCCCTTCGACCAGCCTCCCAATCAAGATTTCCAGTATTGAGAGCCCACAGATGATATCCTCAATGGATGTTGAGGCAGTACCTTCCTGCCAAATAATGTCCTTTTGGATATTTTGCCGTTTTGGCTTTGGCCTTCCCTGAACTTGGGTCACGAAACTGCTCCCTTTCGAAGCTGTTGCTTTATTATTATTTATTTATTTACTTTTTACATCACAAACCTGCAAGTCAGGTAATAATGCAACATGCCAGTTCAGCCTTTACTGGTTTATCTATCCCCGACAGGATGGCAAATAATGTTCCAGCATGCTGGCAACTCTTTTTAGCCGTGAGCTGAAATTATTTTGAATGTGTTGAGGGAATCCTCAAACTCCCTGCCTCTGAGCAGGAGATATCCACAAATATCTGAATTTAACTGCCTCTATCAATGAAATGCATGTTCCTCACTGTGGGCAGCCTGATAACCTCAATCATTGATGTTGAGGCAGTGCTTCGCTGGCCAATATGATCCATTTGGACAGGCTGTTTCGAGTTGGTCTACCCTGAACCAGGGTAGACAAGCTGCTCCTTCTGGAAGCTTTCACAGAGGTTGCTGTGTAGGCCACCTTGCCAGCGTCTCTGAGCCTGGTTCCGATAAGCTGCTCCATTTCAGAACTTTCAGAGGTTGCTGTGCAGGCCACCCAGCCAGACTCTCTGAGCACGGGTCACCAACCTGCTCTTTATCAGAGCCAGTGGAGGATACTAGACAGACTATGCTGCCAGTGTCTCCGAACCCGGGTCGCCAAGCTGCTCCATTTCGGAGCTTTCAAGGAGGTTAGTAAGCAGACCTTACCTGCCAGCATCTCCAAGCCCGGGTGAACCTCCTTATTGGAGCTTCAGCGCAGTTCCTTTTGCAGGCCGTGCCTGTTCACATCTTCGGCCCCACGCTTGCTAAACTTTCGGAGCTTTAAACGGAGGTTGCTGTGCAGGTCACGCCTGCCAGCGCCTCCAAGCTCGGTGCAATAGGCTGCTCTTTCGGAGCCTTGGTGGAGATTACTGTGCAGGTCATGCCTGCCAGTTACTCCAAGACCGGCCGGCCGCCTGCTCCCTTTCGCAGCCTCAATGGCGGTAGCTGTACAGGTCGCACTTGTCAGCCTCTCCGAACCCGCTGCATCTTTTTCCGAGCAAGTGGGCCATTCCTGAAAAAAAAAAGTTACATGACAGATCATTTTCAAATGCATCCGAATCTCACGCCATACGAAGACGTATTGGCGCGCATGTGGGCTGGCGGGTTCTTCACGTCGTCTCGTCACGAGACTTCAAAATAAAATTCATAGTCTTTTACCCAGGATAGGGGAATCTGAGGGTCAGCTTTTTCACAAAAAGATTGGTTAGTATATGAAATGAGCTGCCAGAGGAGGTAGTTGAGGCAGGTAATATAACAACATTTAAATGACACCTGGACAGGTACATGGATAGGAAATACTTAGAGGCATATGGCCCAAATGTGGCAAAAGGGACTATCTTAGATGGGGCATCTTGAACAAAACGGACAAGTTGGGCCACGGGATCTATTTTTGTGCAGCTGGGCTCTATGACAGGGCAAGTTTTTATATAGAGAATGGTGAGTGCCTGGAACATGCTGCCAGGGGTGGTAGTTATGGCAGATATGAAAGAAGCATTCCAGAGACTTCTGCATAGGCATCTTGTAATGCAGGGAATGGAGTGATATGGATTATGTGCAGTTAGATAAGAGATGGTCGTGGCATCATCGGTACAGACATTGCGGGCAGTATGGACTGTTCTTGTGCTGTATTGGTCTACCTTCAGATTCAGGATCAGTTCCTGTGGATTGGAGGGAAACTAATGTTATTCCACTTTTTAAGAAAGGCGAGAGAGAGAAAACAGGGAATTATAGACCAGTTAGCCTGACATTGGTGGTGGGGAAGATGCTGGAGTCAATTATAAAAGATGAACTAGTGACCCATTTGGATAGCAGTAACAGGATCGGTCCGAGTCAGCATGGATTTACGAAGGGGAAATCATGCTAGACTAATCTTCTGGAATTTTTTGAGGATGTAACTGGGAAAATGGACAAGGGAGAGTCAGTGGATGTAGTGTACCTGGACTTTCAGAAAGCATTTGATAAGGTCCCACATAGGAGATTAGTGGGCAAAATTAGGGCACATGGTGTTGGGGGTAGAGTGCTGACATGGATAGAAAATTGGTTGGAAGCCAGGAAACAAAGAGTCCCTTTGAGAATGGCAGACAGTGACTAGTAGGGTACCGCAAGGCTCGGTGCTGCCACCGCAGCTTTTTACAATATACATCAATGATTTGGATGAAGGAATTCAAAGTAACATTAGCAAATTTGCAGATGACACAAAGCTGGGTGGCAGTGTGAACTGTGAGGAGGATGCTATGAGAATGCAGGGTGACTTGGACAGGTTGCGCAGTTTAATGTGGATAAATGTGAGGTCATTCACTTTGGTAGCAAAAATATGAAGACAGATTATTATCGAAATGGTGTCAAGTTGGGAAAAGTGGAAGTACAACGGATTCTGGCGGTACTTGTTCATCAGTCAATGAAAGTAAGCATGCAGGTACAGCAGGCAGTGAAGAAAGTGAATGGCATGTTGGCCTTCATAACAAGAGGAGCTGAGTATAGGAGCAAAGAGGTCCTTCTGCAGTTGTATACGGCCCTAGTGAGACCAGACCTGGAGTATTGTGTGCAGTTTTGGTCCCTTAATTTGAGGAAGGACATTCTTGCAATTGAGGGAGTGCAGCGTAGGTTTACAAGGTTAATTCCCGGGATGGCGGGACTGTCATATGTTGGAAGAATGGAACGACTGGGCTAGTATACAATGAAATTTAGGGTACGAGGGGATCTTATTGAAACATATAAGATTACTAGACTAAGTGGGACCAGTTGGGTCCCTGCATCACACGGGAGGGCTGGTACCCCAAAGCAATATTCCACCTCTCCCCTAATTCCAATATTGGTGGCCAGTTTAGAAGGATGGGAGGGAATCTTATTGAAAGATATAAGATTATTAAGGGTTTGGATACGCTAAAGGCAGGAAACATGTTCCCGATGTCAGGGGAGTCCAGAACCAGGGGCCACAGTTTACGAAAAAGGGGTAAGTCATTTAGAACGGAGACGAGGAAACGCTTTTTCACACAGATGTGCTGTATTTTTCACATAGACCAATACAGCACAAGAACAGTCCATACTGCCCGCAATGTCTGTACCGATGATGCCACGACCATCTCTTATCTAACTGCACATAATCCATATCACTCCATTCCCTGCATTACACACAGTTGTGAGTCTCTCTGTGAGAGCGACGGAGGCTGGTTCTCTAAATACTTTCAAGAGAGAGCTAGATAGGGCCCTTAAAGATAGCGGAGTCAGGGGATATGGGGAGAAGGCAGGAATGGGGCACTGATTGGGGATGATCAGCCATGATCACATAGAATGGCGGTATTGACTCGAAGGGCTGAATGGCCTACTCCTGCCCCTATTATCTATGGTCCATTGTCTTCTATGTTTTATGATTCTATTTCTCCAGGACATTATGCAACAGATAACAACAATATTATCCTGTGCATCAATTTCTGAAGGGTACCTTATTGCCACTTTCCAGATTTAATTTGAGTTTCTGCAGATTCAACACATATCGTCACGTGCATGTCCAAACTGTGTGATTGACACAAGAATTGGAAGCAAGTTTTAGCAATTTTTTAGCAGTTCAGCAAAAGCTTTTAGCAGCTTTTTCTCCTGCTCCACGGTTAACTGATTTTGTGAAGTCAATGATTTGCTCAAAAGCAGCATAAAAACTACACAAAGCCAAAAGGGCAGAGAAAATAGACAGTGATGACAGACTATTATCTTGGTCCATAAGCTTGTAGTTTTGTTGCTTAAGTGCCTACATGCATGTGTTGCCAGTTAATACAGCACATAATTAACATCCAGCAATTAATTTGCACAGTTCCGCTTTTTAATTCCCTGCTGCACCATCAGTTTAAAAATACTCTGGCATTCATTTTTGGTTTCCATGGCTACGACTTTATCAGAGTCTACCACACAGGCAAAGGAACAAGGAATGGATTTTTGGATTAAGGAAACAATGACAAGGAAATTGCTTTAGGAGTGGGTGGAATTTTACTTAAAGTCCAGGAATAAATTGAGTAGAGCTTCCTCTCAAATACAGTGAAATTAAGTGATTTGTTTAGCTAGGTCGCAATAAATGTCAATGTCAGCACCTATTTAAAAAGTGTGGGATCAAGTATTGAGAGGCCTACATATGCAGTTTAGAGAGTGGGATAGAATATACTGTAATGGATACCAAATGGAAGCCTGTCAATTGTAAGGGAAACTGTCAAGTGTAATCAGCTGTGGATCATTTTGGTCCATTGTAATAGAGTAGCTATGTTACTGGGCTGGATGGATGGTCCAGTGACAAGAGTTCAAATCCCACCATAGCAGATGGAGAATTTAAATTTAGTTAATTAAATGATTCTTAAATAAAAATCCAGCTTCAGTAATGGAGATAATGAAACTAAATCTCCATCTGTTTCACTAACAGCCTTCAGGGGAGGAAATCTGGTGTCCTCGCCTGCAGTGTGTGCCATCCACTCTGACAGCATCTCCCGAACCATGACCTCTACCGTCAGGAAGGACGAGAACAGGAGGCGCGTTGGGATGCTGTCACCTGCAGTTTCTTCTTCATGTTGTAAAACAAACCCCGTTCCATTGGCTCCATTTACATCTCACGCTGTCTCGGCAAGGCCACCAACATAATCTCGGACGGGTCTCACCTCGGCCACTCCTTCTGCTGCCCTCTCCCATTAGGCAAGAGGTGCAGAAGTGTGAAAAATCGTACCTCCAGATTCAGGGACAGATTCTTCCCAGCTGTTATCAGACAATAGAACCATCCTATCTCTTAGAGTGCGGCCCTGACCATTTAACCATATAACCATATAACCATATAACAATTACAGCACGGAAACAGGCCATCTCGGCCCTTCAAGTCCGTGCCGAACAACTTTTTTCTCTTAGTCCCACCTGCCTGCACTCATATCATAACCCTCCATACCCTTCTCATCCATATGCCTATCCAATTTATTTTTAAATGATACCAACGAACCTGCCGCCACCACTTCCACTGGAAGCTCATTCCACACCGCTACCACTCTCTGAGTAAAGAAGTTCCCCCTCATGTTACCCCTAAACCTCTGTCCCTTAATTCTAAAGTCATGTCCTCGTGTTTGAATCTTCCCTATTCTCAAAGGGAAAAGCTTGTCCACATTAACTCTGTCTATCCCTCTCATCATTTTAAAGACCTCTATCAAGTCCCCCCTTAACCTTCTGCGCTCCAGAGAATAAAGACCTAACTTATTTAACCTATCTCTGTAACTTAGCTGTTGAAACCCAGGCAACATTCTAGTAAATCTCCTCTGTACCCTCTCTATTTTGTTGACATCCTTCCTATAATTGGGTGACCAAAACTGCACACCATACTCCAGATTTGGTCTCACCAACGCCTTGTACAATTTTAACATTACATCCCAGCTTCTATACTCAATGCTCTGATTTATAAAGGCTAGCATATCAAAAGCTTTCTTTACCACCCTATCTATATGGGATTCCACCTTCAAGGAACTATGCACGGTTATTCCCAGATCCCTCTGTTCAACTGTATTCTTCAATTCCCTACCGTTTACCATGTACGTCCTATTTTGATTTGTCCTGCCAAGGTGTAGCACCTCACATTTATCAGCATTAAACTCCATCTGCCATCTTTCAGCCCATTTTTCCAACTGGCCTAAATCACTCTGTAGACTTTGGAAATCCTCTTCATTATCCACAACACCCCCTATCTTGGTATCATCTGCATACTTACTAATCCAATTTACCACCCCTTCATCCAGATCATCGATGTACATGACAAACAACAAAGGACCCAACACAGATCCCTGAGGCACCCCACTAGTCACCTGCCTCCAACCCGACAAACAGCCATCCACCATTACTCTCTGGCTTCTCCCATTCAGCCACTGTTGAATCCATCTTGCTATTCCTGCATTTATACCCAACAGTTGAACCTTCTTAACCAACCTTCCATGAGGAACCTTGTCAAAGGCCTTACTGAAGTCCATATAGACAACATCCACTGCTTTACCCTCGTCAATTTCCCTAGTAACCTCTTCAAAAAAATTCAAGAAGATTAGTCAAACATGACCTTCCAGGCATAAATCCATGTTGACTGTTCCTAATTAGACCCTCTTTATCCAGATACTTATATATATTATCTCTAAGTATCTTTTCCATTAATTTGCCCACCACTGAAGTCAAACTAACCGGTCTATAATTGCTAGGTTTACTTTTAGAGCCCTTTTTAAACAATGGAACAACATGCGCAGTACGCCAATCCTCGGGGACTATTCCCGTTTCTAATGACCTGGCGTCTACCTCATTGGAACCCCTCGAACTATCTTTTGTTGGACTTTACTAGACTTTATCTTGCACTAAATGTTATTCCCTTTCACCTGCATCGATAAACTATGGATGGCTTGATTGTAATCCTGCATATTCTTTTCGCAGAAGATAGAAATTTTTGGCAATATTCTCTAAATGTCCTTGTGGCTTTGTTTGTCTTTCAAATCTGTTCTAAAAATAATGAAGAATTTGAATGAAAGTCAATGTACTGATTTCTCCTTCACAACCCAGGGAAACTCTGTGAAATGACTGTGGGCAATGGAGCACATTATCTGATGGAGTAATTAATGGGTCAGGCAGCATGTTTGGAAAGCATGGGTATTTCTGGTTTGGACTCTTCTTCAGACCGATTGTGGTGGGGTGGGGGGAAGAAAGCTGGAAGAGAGATGGAGTAGGACAAAGTCTGGGAAGTGATGGGTGGATACAGAAACTTCACCTCTCCATGTTCTCCAGAGGTGCTGCCTGGCCCGCTGAGTTACTCAAGCACTTTGTGTCTTTTTATATAAACCAGCATCTACAGCTCCTTATGTCTCCAAACATGTAAAGTGCTTGGGTGTTGTTTGCAAATTATTTAAGTGGCAAAAAAGATAGAACAAAAGTTAGAAGATAATTGCAGGAAAACAGGAGGGCCCTCTTACTCCAGTCAATCCTGACACTTGACTAGAAATGTGGATTTAATCCCTATTATGTAGTAGCGATTTTCATTTTTGAAGAAAATCCCAGAAATAAAATATAGGTACAGGAGAGGAGCTTGGGATAGAAGTGGGAAGGGATGCATGCAAACCCTACACACACCGAGGGATGATACAGTGATACAACAGTGGCACAATAGTTTAGTTTAGTTTCATTTTGTTCATTGTCACATGTACTGACGTACAGTGATGTATCTGCTGTTTCAGACAACCAGAGACCCTGGCTCAACTCTGACCTTGGGCACTGTCTGTGTGGAGTTCAATGTTCTCCCTGTAACTACATGGGTTTAGGCTTTCCTCCCACAAACCAATTAAGGGCAATTTGGTAGATACATTGCCCATAGTGTGTAGGTAATGTTAGAATATGGAGAACCTGACAGAAGTGAGGGGAGAATAAAACAGGATTAGTGTAAATAGGTGCCTGATGGTTGGTGCGGACTTGGTGCACTGAAGTGCCTGTTTCCATTTGGAATGACACGATGTCCATGATTTCTATGACAAAGAAATAGCAGTGGCACATTGGCCTGCTGGCACATTAAAAGGAAATAAGCTCCGTGTCTGTATATACAGCTCCGCAGCATGACATTTTAATAGAGAATTTTTCCTCCAAGTACAAGTGCAATCCATTTCATGTTGAAAATATCGTCACTCTTTTGACAGACATTTGCTAAGTCCTGAGGTTTTGAAAGTTAACACTGAAGAGAGATGGCTGCAAAGTACCCGTGGAAAAATAATGTGCTTCACCCTTCATTAGAAGAGTACTGCTTGTTCTCGTGGCGATACAGGAACAGATTGTTCCATAAGACAATCATCACTCTTTGAGGTCTTTATTGTGCAGAATGAAGCAGGGTAGATTGGTAATGTGGGTGAAGAAGAGGGTCGATGACCAGAAAGTTAGAGATTATGACTTAATACCCTGGTGTATTAAGCCATTTATTTTTATGCTGATCAGTCTGCAACCTACGTGTGATCTGGGATGACACCCAATAGTGTACTTCTTGTGGCAAAGGGTGGACGGAGGTTGGATGGTGATAATTTGAGACATGAGAGGCTGTAAATGCTGGAATATAAAGGTGATGGGGAACTAGATAAGGAAGGGATAGTGGGCAGAGGAGACCATTTGGGGGAAGAGATTAGGAGAACCTGAAGGTGTAGTGTGTGGGTGACAGGCAGATGGAAGCAAGTAAGGAGGGGAATGAAAATATGTTGGGAGGGAGGGAGGTGCAGAAGGAGAGAGAAAGGAACACAAGGCGTGTGGGTTGCCTGAAATTAGAAAAGTCAAAGCTAATACAATTGGGTTCTAAACTACCCAAGGTGCTGTTCTTCTAGGTTTGGCCTTATTTTGGCAATGGAGAATGCCAAGGACTGACAGGCTGGTGTGGGCCTGAGAAAGGGGTTTTGAAATAACATGCGACAAGTAAGTCAGGATGGCTACTGTGGCAGAGCGTACACTCGCCTACACTCGGTCTCACTGACGCATTGCGAGCTACATCGAGAACAACAAATACAGTAATAAAGTTGGAGGAGATGCATGTAAATCTGTGCCAATACATCAGGGAGCTTACAGACTCATGTAAGAAATATTTTGACTGTGAAAGTCACAGAAATATCTCTATGTTCACTACTCCTTCAAAGATAACAGGAAGATTATGTGATAAGAAATGGAAGCAGTGGGAAGCCATTTAGACCCTCCCCCACCCATAGCTTCCTCACCTTTTCTATCAAACTGCCTTTCTGTGTCCATAACAGCAATAAATGCTGAAATCTAAGTACAGAAGATGATGAGGAACTAGATAAGGGAAGGATGATGTGCAGATGGAACTATTTGGGGGAGGATATAGGAGAACCCCAAGGTGTGGTTCTCACAGGGCTGTTCTGTATGGCCTCAATTATTCCCCATTCCCAACAATCAAAATATTTATCTATCAGCCATGAATATATGCAACAACTTTATCCATAGCTCTTTCTCGAGAGAACTTCAAAGTTTCAGAACCTGCTGAGAGAAGAAATGTCACCAACTCCATCTCATCAAGTTCCAATCCTGTTTTTGTTCAACCACTCCGATTAGAAACATAGAAACATAGAAAAATAGGTGCAGGAGTAGGCCATTCGGCCCTTTGAGCCAGCACCGCCATTCAATATGTTCATGGTTGATCATCCAAAATCAGTACCCTTTTCCTGCTTTTTCCCCCATTTCCCTTGATTTTGTTAGCCCTGAGCTAAATCTAACTCACTCTTGAAAACATCCAGTGAATTGGGCTCCATTGCCTTGTAATGTTCTCTGGATGGGCAATAAATACTGCCCAATCAGTATCAACCACATCTTTTTTTTTTAATCTTTTGTTTATTTTTGTTAGAAGTAAGTACAATAGTGTGGTACTTGAGTACCTAATACATACATACATATTTCCATTTGTGTACAACTTCGTATTTTTAATTTAATAATAAAAGAACAGTGAGAGAAAAAAGAAATAAAGAGTGTCGGAATAGATAGACAAGCGAGTAGAAACAGATAGCAAAAGAAATAAAGGACAGAAATGAGAAGCTAAAAAGATTGAAAGAAAAGGAGAAAGCAGAGGAAAGAGAGATTAGGAGAGATTTACCTATTTCGTATTTTTGCCCATCCGCCACCTGGTTCTAAACCATTTAATTTCTAAGGTTATGTTATGTTGCAACATATGCTTGTAAAAAGTTGATAAAAGGAGACCAAGTCTTTAAGAATTGGTCTACTTTGCCTAGTAGGAGGAATCTAATTTCTTCAAGATGTAGCGTTTCCGACATATTTGAAATCCACATTTTGAATGTTGGCGTGGTTGCGTTTTTCCAAAATTTGAGTATAAGTTTTTTTGCTGTTATTAAACTGTAATTAAGAAAAGCTTCTTGGAATATAGTTAGTTTACTTCCCTCTTCCATTGACCCAAAGATAATCAGTTCTGTATTGGGGTTCAATTTTGTGTTAAATATTTTTGTAAAAATTCCAAAAATGTCATTCCAAAATTTATGCATTTGTGTACAAGAGACAGAGGAATGTGCTATAGTGGCATTTTGAGTTAGACATTTGTCACAGATGGGGGAAACATTTGAAAATATTTTATGCAGTCTAGTTTTCGAATAATATAATCTATGTAAAATTTTTAATTCAATTAGGTTATGTCTTACATTAATTGAACATTTATTTACATATAATAGATTTTTTTCCCATCTATCGTTCGGAATTTGTTATCAATAACTCTTGTTCCCAGTCCCTTCTAATTGCCTCTGTCGTTGGTGTTTCTATATTTAGAATTATATTATGTAAGTATGATATTAAATTGCTTGGTTCTGCCTTTCTATTCATTCCTTCCTCTAATAAATCTGGGGTTAGAGTTTGATATCCTTGTATATATTTTTTCAAATAATCTTGAATTTGAAGATATTTGAAATATTGATTAATTTTCAAATTATATTTTAGTTGTAATTGTTGGAATGATAAAAGTTTTCCCATTTCATACATATCTCTCATCATTTTAATTCCTAATCTTTCCCAATGGATAAACGTTTTATCAATAATAGATGGTTTGAATATCAACCACATCTGAAGAATAAACGTAGAGGAATGACACAGCAAAGCAAATGTATGTTTCGCTCATATTTAGCTTGGGCAGCTTACAACCCAGCAGTATGAATATTGATTTCTGTGATTTCAAGTAACACTGGCATCCCTCTATCTCTGTCCATCCCCCACCCTGGTCAGCCTGCTAATTTTGTTGTTTGTATCCCTTTGTTATCACCACTTCCATAGCCAACAATGGACCACTGTGGGCTCAACCTTACCTGGGTCATCGGTGCCGGCTCTGATTTGTTCTGTATGATATCATACCTCTAGGTTCTCCCTCTCCCCTGACTCTCAGTCTGAAGAGGTTGCCATCAAAAGACATCGAGTGTACAGAATAGAGCAACTTGCAAACAGGATCTGTTTATGTGCAGATTTAATGGGTACAGCAGTAGGTGATACTGAAATCCAGTGATAAGCATGAATTTCATTAATACCCTGAATTCCTGCATTGTAGGCCAGTGGTGAGACTCCCTCCACAGGGAGTAGGTGATCAGAATAATCTCTGAAGAAGCTGAACTTCAATTTAAAGAGAGGCAACCAGAAAATCAAGAGACCAAAAATATTGAGTTTATTCTGGCACCTGTACACACCAGCTCTGGTCTTCCCAGCTGTTTCTGAAAGACTTCTCCAGGGAAAGAACCCATGACAGTGCTTGTTTAGTTTGGTATTGTTTAGTTTATTGTCTACTAAGGTACAGTGAAAAGCATTTTTGGCTATTTTGTTATTGCATGCTATCCTGTTAGTGGAAAGACTACATATGATTACAATCAAGCTGTCCCCATGTGTTAGATATAGGATCAGGGGAATAATGTTTAGTGCACAATAAAGTTCGATAAAGTCCGATTAAAGATAGTCTGATAATTTCCACCAAGGTGGTTGGCAGGTCACAACCGCTTTCTAGATGGTGATAGGATGGTTCACTGATAAAAGCTGGGAAGAAACTATCCCTGAATCTGGAGGTATGCATTTTTAAACTTGCCTGATGGGAGAGGGGAGCAGAGGTCGTGACGGTCTTAGATTATGTCAATGGCCTTGCAGAGGCAGCATGAAATGTAGATGGAGTCAATGGAAGGGAAATTGGTTTGCGTGATGGTTTGGGCTGTGCCCATAATTCTCAGCAATTTCCTGCGGTCTTTGATGGAGTTGTTCCCAAACCATGCTGTGATGCATTCAGATAAAATGCTTTACTCATAAAATATTCTACATATTTTATACATATTGTATGTATAATGCAGTATACATATATGCTTTCTGTGCCAGCTGTGAATGAGGGCCCATGACTAGAAAGTTACAAGTTACAGGTAAGCTTACAGGTAATGGTTCCTGCACTCAGATTCAGCAATCAAATTGATCAGGGGAACAGGGTTATTAATTCACCTTAGAGATCCAACTTGACCTCCTGTACTCTCCGCCCATTGACCCTTAAGCAATTGAACATTTAGTTCAATATTTTTGCAGGTTTGTTCATGAATTTACAACCATTTTGTTCACAACAGTTGAAATGGTTGACACAAAGTGCTGTAGTAACTCAACAGGTTAGGCAACATTTCAGGAGAACTTGGATTGGTGGTATTTTGGGTCAGACAAAGAACATCATGTCCAGAACATCGCCTATCCACATTTTTCAGAGATGCTGTCTGACCTGCTAAGTTACTCCAGCACTTTGTGTCTTTATGTTTTGTAAACCAGCATCTGCAATTCCTTGTTCCAGAAAGAAAAGGCTTGCATTTATTTGTCAAGTTCTAAAGCCAATTATATTCACATAAGATAACAAAAAGTTAAAAAGTCTATATATCGGTTTGCCCAAACAAATAATCTAGGAATAGTGTTTTTCAAATCCATGAATTTTTTTTAAAATATTTGTTTTTATTTGAAGTAAATACATAATAAAAATCATTTTATTTGTTATAGTCATACATTATTAATATTATTTATATTAACAATTGTATAGTAATTGTACTTTTTTATTTTTTTTTAATTTTTATAAAGATAGAAAGTAATAGAAAGGGAGGAAGAACTTAAAAAAAAGAAATAAAAACCCAAAAGAAGAGTGGAGTATTCAACAGATTATGCATCATTGGAGATATGTCCGCGGATTATAAAATGTAATTCTTCATCTATTCCTAATTCAGGTTTCAATCAGGTTCTCGTGCCGAACCAGTTTGCCCCTTCAAGTATTCAATAAATGGGGACCATATTCCATTAAATAGTTCTTGTTTGTCGATTAAGACAAATCTTAATCTTTCCAAATATAGGGTCTTCAACATTTCCATAGTCCACATTTTAATTGTGCGGGCTATAGGGCCTTTCCAAAATTTTAATATTAATTTTTTCCCAATTATTAAACTATAATCGATAAAGGTTCTTTGGTTCGTTGTAAATAATTGATTTTGTTCTAGTATTCCTAACATTATTAATTTTGAATCAGGGACCAATTTGGTATTGACGACTTCTGAAATTATCTTAAAAATTTCCGTCCAAAAATTATTCATTTTTATACAGCTTACAAATGTGTGCGTTAGATTAGCTCTAAGTGTTGACATTTATCACAAATAGGTGATACGCTTGGGAAAATTCTGTTTAATTTGGTTTTTGAATAGTGCAATCTCTGTAATACTTTAAATTGTATTGAAGAATGTCTAGCATTTAACGAACAGTGATGTATATGTTGTAAGCTTTCGTCCCATATTTCTAGCATTATTATTTGACCTAGTTCATTTTCCCATGATTGCCTGTATATTTCTGTCATGGGTGCATCATTGTCTAATAGAATATCATAAATATAAGATATAAATTTCTCTGTGTTTGGGTGTTTATTCAAACATTCATCAAGAATTTCTGTCTTTCTATTTCTGTAGTCCTGTGTATTTGACTTAGCATAGTCTCTAATTTGTAAATATTTAAAATAGTCTGTTGAATGAAGCCCATAAATTTGTTTTAATTCCTGAAATGAAAGAAATGAATGTTCCCTATAGAGATCGCCCATCTTTGTAATTCCATGGTTTTTCCATTGTAAAAAACCTTTATCCATCATTGAAGGTTTAAATGTAGCATTGTTTACAATGGGAAGAGATAGTGGTAAACAATCCAATTTTGGTGTCTTCATTAATTTGTTTCCAAATGCGTATTCCACTGTCTATTATAGGGTTTTCTTTATAGTTTTTTTTGCTTAATTTAGTAATAACAAATAAAATCGACCCAATTTCAAAAGGTAAACAGTCTTTCTTTTCCATTTTTAACCAATCTGGTTGTTTATCCAATTCTTCCAACCAAAAATGTATATTTTTAATATTAACTGCCCAAAAATAAAACATAAAATTCGGTAGTGCTAAACCTCCATTTATTTTTGATTTACATAAGTGTTTTTTGTTTATTCTGTGGTTCTTATAATCCCAGATAAAGTTGGTGACTATAGATTCAACCTTTTTAAAAAACGTTTTTGAGAGATATATCGAGATTAATTGAAAGAGGTACAATAATTGCAGAAGAAAGATCATTTTTATCACATTAATTCTACCCAATATTGAAATAGGTAATATTTTCCAATATAAAATATTCTTATGTAATTTGTTCAATAAAGGCGGAAAATTAGATTTAAATAAATATCTCTTTATTACATAAATTCCAAGATATTTGAGTTTTTAATTTACTATTTTAAAAGGGAATTGTTGTAATATATGTGGGTTACTTTCCATTATTGGCATGATTTCACTTTTATTCCAATTAATTCTGTATCCTGAAAACGAGCCATATTGAGTTATTAAATGTAATAAGTTAGGGATACTAACTTCAGGTTTTGTGAAGTAAATTAATACATCGTCTGCGTATAAGGAGATTTTATTTTCAGTATCTTTGGTTTTATACCAATATATTTCAGGATGGAACCTCACGCTTTTTGCTAATGGTTCTATTACAAGTGCAAATAATAGCGGAGATAACGGACAAATCCATGAATATTAAGGCAAACTTATTTGTTAGCCGGTCTTGGGATCAATAAATACTTTACATGTGCGGTGATGGGAGATAAATGAACCTGGATTCTCTGCAGAACATGCCTGCATTTTTGCATAATTGCTTATTTTGATTATTGAAGATGAAATTCAAGCAGTAGAAACTATGGCAGGGAATTAGAAATAAAAATAAACAGAAAATATTGGAAATGCACTGCAGGTCAGGCAGCACCTGTGGACAGAGAAACGGGTTTAATGTTCTAAGGTGAGAAACAATAGAACTTTTTCTCTAATTTTAAGTAACTTCCACAATCCCCCTCTGCCCTGTTCCCCTTAGTGGCTTAACCAGTTCCATATTTCATCACGTTGTTTCGCTCTTAAGATCACACCTTCCCTCGCCATCAATGGTCCTACCAGGCCACCTGAAGTAATTCGTGGTCAGCCATGATTGTTCTTGGTCTTTTTGCTCCTCCAGCTTTTCCCCTACAACCCCCCCCCCCTCCTTCCACATGCCCTACATTCAGTCCAAAGAAGGTTCCCAACCCAAAATGTAATTTATCCTTTTTCTCCAGAGACCCGCTGAGTTACTCCAGCACTTTGTGCCTATCTTTACCAGCAACTGCATTTATTTGTTTCTACAGCCCACTTTTTCTGATTCTGTTCAGCACAACTGCCCCCTGATCTGCTGGTGAATTTGTTTTTATCTTGTTACAGATCATGAGTATATACAATAAAATAAAATAAAACAAAGCTATAAGGGCATTCACAGCTGTAAAACAGAACACATGTAAGTACTTCATTCAATGAAGCAAAGTGACTCACCAGTGGGACACAATGTAGAATTGTTCATCATTTTGTTTTCATTTGCAAAGACAAGTTGCGCTGATTGAATTAAGTGAACCCAAGTAGAACTGCTGCATTTTCATTTGAGCAATTGGAGCAAAGTGATTCACATTCATTTATTTCACAGAGTGCTTTTCTGGGATGTCATAGAGAAATTGAAGAGCTTTATCTCTGTGCAAGAGAGATGGCAGCCATCTTTCGTGTTATCTCTGGGTTATAATGGTCCATGGGGGAATGGTGTCCCATATTGTCGAATGTCTGCTATAACTGGAACTGGGTGGTGAATCTGTGGAATTCATTGCCACAGAAGGCTGTGGAGGCAAAGTCAGTAGATATATTTAAGACAAAGATAGATAGGTTCTTGGTTAGAATAGGTGGCAGAGGTGACAGGGAGAAGGTAGGAGAATGTGGTTTGGAGGGAGAGATTGATCAGCCGTGATTGAATGGTGGAGTAGAGTTGATGGGCCAAGTGGCCTAATTCTACTGCTATCACTTATGATCTTATTAACTGAGTAAGGGATTCTCTCCAATCAACTAGCGGTCACTCCGTGAAACAATGGATTGTTTTCAAATGCAAAGTTATTTTTAACAGATCCTGAATCTATTGAACATTGGAAAATGATCACCAATGCATCCACTTTTTTAGAGCCACCCCCCCTGAGAACCCTGGGATGCAGACTATCAGGCCCAGGGGAATTATAATCCTTCAGTCCCATTAGCCTACCCAATACTATTTCTCGCCGAATGAAAATTTATTTCAGCTCCTCTACCTCCTTCGATCTTCTGTCCTCCAGTACAACTGGGAGATTGTTTGTGTTCTCCTTAATGAAGACAGATCCGAAATACATATTCAACTCTTCTGCCATTTCCTTGTTGCCCATAATTATTTCACCCGTGTCTGCCTTCAAGGGACCCACATTTGACTTTGCTACTCTTTTCCCCCTTAACATATCTAAAGAAGCTTTTACTGTCCTTCTTTATACTCCTGGCCAGCATCCCCTCGTACTTCATCTTTTCAGCCCGTATTGCTTGTTTTGTTTCCTGCTGTTATCCTGTGAAAGTTTCCCAATCCTCTGGCTACTCTTTGCTGTGTTATACATCTTTTCTTTTAATTTTATTCTATCCCTAACTTCTCTTGTCAGCCACGGTTACCTCCTACTCCCCTTAGAATCCTTCTTCCTTTTTGGAATGAAATGATCCTGCGTCTTCTGGATTATGCCCAGAAATTCCTGCCATTGCTGTTCCACCGTCATTCCTGCTAGGATCCCTTTCCAGTCTACTTTGGCCAGCTCCCCTTTCATGCCTTCAAAAATTCCAGAAGATTAGTCAAGCATCATAGTCCCCTTTGTTCAACTGCATCACTGCCACTTCCGATTTAACGTTCTCCTTCTCAAATTTCAGATTAAAACTAATCATATTATGGTCACTACCTCCAAGCCGTTCCTTTAACTCAAGTTCTCTTATCACATCTGGTTCATTAGACAACACTAAATCCAGAATTACCTTTTCTCTGGTCGGCTCCATTACAAGCTGCTCTAAGAATCCATCTCGGAGGCATTCTACAAACTTTCTTTCTTGGGGTCCTGAACCAACCTGAGACTACCTGCATATTGAAATCCCCCATCACCACAGTGGCATTACCTTTGTTACATGCCAGTTTTAACTCCTGCTACAACTTATAACCTACATCCGGGCTACTATTTGGGGGTCTGTAAATAACACCAATTAGTGTCTTCTTGCCTTTACAATTCCTCAACTCAATCCACAGTGACTCTACCTCGGCAGTCCCTATGTCTTCCCTTGCAAGGGACTGAATTCCATCCCTCACCAGCAGAGCAACCTACACTCCTCTGCCCACCTGCCTGTCCTTTCTATAGGATGTATAACCCTGAATATTAAGTTCCCAGGCCCGATCCTCCTGCAGCCACGTCTCAGTAATCCCCACAATGTCATATCTACCAACCCCTAACTGAGCCTCAAGCTCATCTACTTTACTTCTTATACTTCGCGCATTCATATACAATACTTTTAATTCCTTACACATCTCACCTTTCACATCAATCCCTATTACACTTGGCCATACTCTCCTGTCCCTTTGTGAGCTTCCTTTTCCGTTAATTCTGGGGTCATTAACCATCCCTTTACTCTCTTTCCCTTTAACTCCATCGTCGACTATCTCATTTGACCCCCCACCCCCCTTATTCAGTTTAAAACCATCCGTGTAGCAGTGGCAAACCTGCCTGCCAGAATGCTGGTCCCCCACCAGTTAAGATGCAATCCATCCCTTTTGTACAGTTCCTCCTTACTCCAAAACAGATCCCAGTGATCTAAGAATCTAAATCCCTGCCCCCTGCACTAGTTACTCAGCCACACATTCAGGTCCCGTATCTCCCTGTTCCTGCTCTCGCAAGCACGAAGAACTGGAAGCAAACCAAAGATAACAACCCTGGAGGTCCTGCATTTCAGCATTTTTCCGAGCTCTCTAATGTCCCGCTGCAGAATATTCATCCCCTTCTTTCCGACATCGTTTGTACCGACATGCACTGCCACTTCCGGCTGTTCACTTTCGCCCTTGAGGATTTTCTGCACTCTGTCCATGACATCCTGGATCCTGGCACCAGGAAGGCCACACACCATCCTCAAATCCCGTCTGTTGCTGCAGAAACCCCTGTCCGTACCTCTCACAATGGAGTCTCCAACTACAATGGTGTTGCCTGACATTGGCCTCTTTGGTTTTGGCTCAACAGCCCTTTTTGCTTCGCAAGCCAGTCCGCCGCTCAGTGTTTTAACGTCTTCTGTCCCGACAGCTTCTAAGTGGTGAACCTGTTCACAAGAGCTACAACACCCGGGGACCTTTGCATTCCAAGTTTCCCTCCCTTTCTCACCGTCACCCACTTTCTCCCTTCCAGTACCTTAGGTGTAACAATCTCACTGTAGGACTTGTCGAGGAATGACGTTTCTTGGACAAACCTGAGGTCATTCACTTGCTTCTCCAACTCCCCAACACGGTCCTTCAGGAGCTGTACTTCTCACATTTTTAGCAGCCAGAGTCACCAGCAGTGTCCTTGACCTCCCTCATACTGCAAGCATCACTGAATCAGCTTGCTTGACATCTCCTTCTTTTGTCTCTCTCTCTCCAGCTTTTTGCGTAGCTTCCTTTCCTCAGCCTCCTCGCCGAAGACTCTTGAGCCAAAGACTCGTACTTTCCTCACAGGGCACTTCCCTCACTGCCGCTCCCTAAGAGCTCTTGCTTATATTGACTGATAAATTGCCTAATTTACCAATTTAAAAACCAACTTCCTCAGTTTTCAACTGTTTTCCCCCTCTGACTCACTTCTAACTCTCCTCCCACTCAGCTACAGCCAATCAGTGTTTTCTCCTGCTTTTCTTTGTTGCTGTTGCTTCCAAATCCAAGGGAGCTCTGAGTAAAGTCTGCTTGTGCTTTGCCTCTCCTTTTCAACTGTTTTCAGCCTCTGACTCACTTCTAACTCTCCTCCCACTTGGCTACAGCCAATCAGTGTTTTCTCCTGCTTCTCTTTGTAGCTGTTGCTTCCAAATCCACGGGAGCTCTGAGTAAATCTTTCGTTAAAATCTTTCATTAATATATTTAGGGAGTGTAAGCAGCTCACCTTTTTCTGATCAGATTTTTTGAATAGTATGATCATTTTTCTCAACTGGCGTGCCAGAAGGTTATGCGGTTTATCACCAAATTCAAAGTTTTTTTGCTTAGTGTATTGAAACTTAACAACTTTTGCTGATTTTCATTTAACTTGAATTTCAATGCTGCTATCTTATTGTGTTTAACAGTAAATGGATCGATGGCATTTTCTAAATCAAGCTGTTTAATCTGTTTTTCTAATTCCAGTTGTACCGACCTTTTTTTTTGTTTTGATAAGCTTGATATGAAATAATAGAACCTCTGATAAAGGCCTTAAAAGATTCCCACAATAAAGAAGCCGGAATGCCAGGTGCGTCATTTGTCTCATAAAATAGTTCCATCTGGTGCTTCAGATAATCACAACAACCTGGCTCATTAAATATTTGTGGATTAAATCTCCAGAACATTTTTTTAATTATGCATTCCTTCTAGTTTCAAGGAGAAGGTTAAAGAACAGTGATCAGAAATTATGTTATTATGATATTTAGGATTGATTGTAAAAGGGATCAATTTTTTGTCCACCAGAAAGTAATCAATTTGTGTATACGTTTTGTGAACACCTGAATAAATAGGATATTCTCTTCCGGATGGATTAGCAATCCCCCATACGTCGGTTATGTTTGTATTTTTTATGTAAGTATTTAAAAGTTCACTGGATTTTGATTTTGTACTGTATCTCCTTTACTGTGAGGATTTATCCAGATATGGGTCCAGTACACAATTGAAGTCTCCTCCAATTATCAGATTTTGCAGACTGGAGTCTGAGATTATGTTGATTATTTTATTAAAAAATTGTGGGTTGTCAAAGTTAGGAGCATAGATATTCACCATAGTAAGTGGGGTTGAGTATAGCTCCCCAGATACTATAATGTACCTACCCTCCTTATCGGCTATAGTAGCTTTGTGTTTAAATTGTATGTCTTTATGAATTATAATTGCAGTACCTCTTACTTTAGAAAAAGTAGAGTGGTATAATTGACCAATCCAGTTAGCCTTCAGCCTGTTATGAGCTCAATCTTTAAGATGCGACTCCTGTAAAAATATTATAATTTAGATATTAATAGATTTTAGATGGACTAAAACCTTGCCCTTTTAATTGGCTCATTGATGCCTCTGACATTCCAACTACAAAAAGTAATTCCTCCAATTTTCCTAGAGGGATTGTCTTGCATTAAAGCTTACATGGTTTTCTTTGTTTCAAATGGTGTAACACAATACTTAAAATAAAACTTTTAGTTGCTGGGTGGGTGAGCCCTATTCCAATCCCCTGCAGGTATCTCCCAGAAAAAGGTGCATTAACAAAGATAGCTAAAAAAATCCAATAGAAAGACTAAACATAGAAAACATAGAAAATAGGTGCAGGAGTAAGCCATTCGGCCCTTTGAGCCTGCACCGCCATTCAATATGATCATGGCTGATCATCCAACTCAGTATCCTGTACCTGCCTTCTCTCCATACCCCCTGATCCCTTTAGCCACAAGGGCCACATCTAACTCCCTCTTAAATATAGCCAAAGAACTGGCCTCAACTACCTTCTGTGGCAGAGATTTCCACAGATTCACCACTCTCTGTGTGAAAAATGTTTTTTTCACCTCGGTCCTAAAATACTTCCCCCTTATCCTTAAACTGGGACCCCTTGTTCTGGACTTCCACAACATCGGGAAAAATCTTCCTGCATCTAGCCTGTCCAACCCCTTAAGAATTTTGTATGTTTCCATAAGATCCCCCCCTCAATCTTCTAAATTCTAGCACGTACAAGCCGATTCTATCCAGTCTTTCTTCATATGAAAGTCCTGCCATCCCAGGAATCAGTCTGGTGAACCTTCTCTGTACGTCCTCTATGGCAAGAATGTCTCTCCTCAGATTAGGAGACCAAAACTGTACACAATACCCCAGGTGTGGTCTCACCAAGACCCTGTACAACGGCAGTAGAACCTCCCTGCTCTTATACTCAAATCCTTTTGCTATAAATGGTAACCATTCGCTTTCTTCACTGCCTGCTGCACCTGCATGCCTACTTTCAATGACTGGTGTACCATGACGCCCAGGTCTCGTTGCATCTCCCCTTTTCCTAATCGGCCACCATTCAGATAATATCGGCCACCATTCAGATAATAATCTGCCACCATTCAGACTTCCCCAACATCGGGAACAATCTTCCTGCATCTAGCCTGTCCAACCCCTTAAGAATTTTGTAAGTTTCTATAAGATCCTCCCTCAATCTTCTAAATGAGTGAAAAAGTGAAAAAGAAAAAGAAATACAACAGAAATGACAGCATATAGACGTGCTGCGAGTGCATGCCACCCCATGGTGAAATTATTCTTGTTAACTTCCGTAGATAATAATATCAAATAGCTCCGCTCCTTAAAGGACTGAACAGAACAGAATAAAAAACATCAGTATATAAATTAGTCTGGAAAACCGGATTCCCAAAAGATTAGATATCTTTTTATACAGTGAATAACTAGGTGAATATTTGTTATTTAGATTAATATATAAGACTTGTTAGCTAGTTTACTGATATTGACATGTCAAATAAATAGCCAATTCAAAGTCAGTGAACTTAAAGTAGTTTGTTAATACCACCTGCAGTTGCGTAGACAGGGCGAGTACTCTCTCTCCCTCCCTCTCTAACACCCTTCAACTCCCCCCCACACGTTCCAATACAATCTCTAGACTTCCCCACATCTTACCACAACTTGCTCAATGCCTGTCAACACTTACTTGACCCTCTCTCTCTATTAACCTCTGCCCTTTCCCTGGAGCTAAATGGTGCACGTCTCAGGTCGCCATAGCGCCACTGGATGTCCGTAGAGGGGAGTATTGATAGAAGTATATAAAATTATGAGGCATGAATAAGGTACACAGAACCTTTTTCCCAGGGTGGAAATGTCCAGCATTGGAAGGCATAGCTGTAAGGTGAGAGGGAGAAAGTTTAAAGGAGTGTAGGGCATGTTTTTTACACAGAATGATGAGCACCTGGAACACACTGCCAGGGTTGGTAATGGAGGCAGATACGATAGTGGCGTTTAAGAAGCTTCTCGATAGGCACTTGCAAGTTCAGGAAATTGTGGTATATGGAATTACGTACAGGCGGATGGCATCATTTTTACTTGGCATTGTGTTTGTCACAAACATTGTGGGCCAAAGGGCCCGTTACTGTGCATAAACTATATTCTGTACTGTTCTATATTCTGTGTTAAATTAATGACTTAACTATGGCGTAGAGAAAGCAAATCCCAATCTCTTATGACAAATAACATAAAGACTAGACTAAGTGGGACCCGTTGGGTCCCATGTTCACACGGGAGAGCTGGTCCCCTAATGCAATACTCCACCTCTCCACCAATTCGAATATTAGTCGCCAGGTGGGGGGGGGGGGGGGGAGTTTTCTGGAGTGCTAGTATGGGTGTTGTGGGCTGAAGGGACTGGTTTCCAGATGGCTGGTATGGACATTGTGGGCAGAATGGATTGGTGGGCTGGCAGCTCAGTCACTCAGGCCTGGTGGGCTGGCAGCTCAGTCACTCATGCCTGGTAGGCCTGCAGCTCAGTCACTCAGGCCTGGTAGGCTGGAAGCTCACTCACTCAGGCCTGGTGGGATTGCAGCTCAGAAACTGCCAGAAATTCTGCCCAATACAGGTGAGATAATCTGTGTGAGAGAGAGAAAGGGGAGAGGGTGGAGAATCAATTTTAGACATTTTTTGTCTTTTTCTGCAGATCACAGCAATGAAGGAGGAACGTCTATCCTGGCCTGGATCTCACAGGGAGCCCATGAAGGGAGGGAGAAAAATACAGGGGTGAGGTTTAATACTTGCAGGGGAAAACTTGCTGATGGGCCGAAGTGACTCCTCCTAGGCTAGTGCAGGCCTGATGGGCCAAAGGGAATCTTAAAAAAAATCTGAGTGAAATCTCAGCGAAAGGCACTTTTTCTGGACATTTCCTGGACTGGCATGGGCCTTTTGGGCCAAAATGCCCCTCCTGGGCTAATATGGGCATTTTGGGCAAAAGGGACTGGTTTCTCTGCTAATAGGGGCCTTGCGGGCTGAAATTAGTGGTTTCTGGCAGGCCAAACAACTAATTTCATTTTCATGTCATTTCCATTTCCATTTCCATTTCAGTTTCAAGACCAGGACAGGCCGAACAACGCATTTCATTTCCATTTCCATTTCAATTTTAAGCACAGGGCAGGCCAAATAACTAATTTCATTTTCATTTAATTTCCATTTCCATTTCAGTTTCAAGCACATGGCAGGCTGAACAACCCATTTCCTTCTCATTTCATTTCCATTTCCACTTCAGTTTAAATCACAGGGCTGGCTGAACAACTAATTTCATTTTCATTTCATTTCCATTTCCATTTCAGTTTCAAGCACAGGGCAGGCCAAGTAACTCATTTCATTTTCATTTAATTTCCATTTCCATTTCAGTTTCAAGCACAGGGCAGGCCAACCAACTCATTTCATTTTCATTTCATTTCCATTTCCATTTCAGTTCCAAGCACAGGGCAGGCCAAACAACTAATTTAATTTTCATTTCATTTCCATTTCCATTTCAGTTTCAAGCACAGGGCAGGCCTATCAACTCATTTCATTTTCATTAAGGGCTAACAAATCATTTACTGCAAGTACATCACAGACTTGCAGTTCAGCAGACTTACAGTTCAGTAGACTCACAGTTTAGTTGCCTCATAGTATAAAATCACAGTTGTGGACTCTCCCTCACGATCTTCCAGAGTGACTGACTCATCCGGGGCTTTATACTCCTGCAACCCCCCCCTCCCCCCCGGAAGTTGATTGACAGGCAAGAGTACCAATCAGCTGATCTCAAGATTTTTTAAACATTCATAACTTTTTTATTTTTCAGCGATCAGAAAAAATCCTTGGGGCTGCTGCAGCGGAGGACTGTGATTAAGATGGCAAAACAAATCATAGTGATATATGGTCATTTTTTTCTAAAATCATTTAACAACGTAGACAGGAAGTGGTCAAGATGAGACTTTTAGTATAATAATAGATACATGTTAACCTGCATGATTGCCAAGATTCTATCCAAGAAATAATTGTATGTCTGTATCTGTTCCCTGCCAGGCCTTTGACATTAGTGTGAATTTCCAAGAATTGCAGATTGATTGAAGTGGTTGAAACACACTTTTGATTTCTCAAGAACAGTCATGCCACTGATTTTAATAAAGTTCCTGGGGAACTGATTGAAATGCATTTGTTTGCCATGATATTTGAGTATAGTTCATTGCTACATCCAGAGAATGGTAATTGATGACTGTATACGGTAGGTTTCTATTCTGTAATTAGTGGTGTTCTCTGATTTGGGAGGGAAAATAAAAGATCTGTTTGTCATTGGACATCGATCACTGAAGATTCACAAACGGTGCAAGGAAATTGTGCAAGAGCTAACAAAATCTTGAGTTGTATTAATAACATAAATCAAAACAACCTAAACCATCTTGACACTGGATAAAACAGACTTCATCAGGGACATTTTGCTCATTTTAGGCTCGCAACACCATTGTGACATTGAACAAAAACCAGAGGAGAGGTGGAAAATTGTTTCCTAAAGCAAATTACCTAAGCTGTCCAGAAGACTCAGGACTTCAGTCTATTTATGTAAAGATCGCACTGGCAGCCTGTTGGAGGTCTGTAAAATATTTATAGGGAATATGAATGTGATTATTAATGGAGACACAAGAGATTGCAGTTGCTGTAATTTGGAGCAAAAAGACAAACTGAGTGGATCAGGCCGCACCTGTTGATGCAAAGAGTTGGCCTATGTATTGGGTCAAAACCCTTCACCAGCCCTAATGTCGTATCGACCCAAAACATCAACCAAACCACTGCCTCCACATATACTGCTTCACCCGCTGAGATGCTCCAGTTGGATGTTTTTTTTGCTTGCCATTTTTAATAGATGATCCCAATTGAACAAATAGAAGAGCATAAACTAAATATTAGCAGCTCTGCGCATTGCAGAGGGTACTGAACATCTGGGGTATGCTGCTGGCTGGTGTGTTGGGTAGTGATTCTTTCTATCCCTAACAGGGAGAGCTGTCTTCATTTAGTGCTATTTTGGAGGTAAAATAATATTTATATGTAACTCAGTAGAAAGAAATTGCAGATGCAGGTTTATACCAAAGCTTGACACAAAGTGTGGGAATAACTCAGCGGATCAGGCAGCATCTCTGGAGAAAAAGGATGGGTGACATTTTGGGTCAAGGCCTTTCACACTGAAAGGCCTGAGGAAGGGCCCCAACCCGAAACGTCATCCATCCTCTTTCTCCAGAGATACTGCCTGATCCGCTGAGTTACTCCAGTACATTGTGCCTATCTTTATACATAATTGTTACTCTGTTCCATCTTTGATTGCCTGAAGTTGGAATTGAATTATACAAGCTAATTTTTACCATTATTTGCCATGAATACTTCTTTATTCCTTTTCCTTGCGTCTCCTGTGATATGACTGTGGCTGTGGGTGAGAGGAGATGAGGAGAGGAAGGAGTCTTTAGTTACAGTAAACAATCCATTGTGGTGAGCCAAATCCTGCTATACCTTTAAAAACCTTCCTTACTTATTCCAACATTTTTGCTCACATTTTGCTAATTTTCTGATCCCATTTCTTTCCATTGGTATCAATGGAATCAAAAGCTCCCAATCATCTCTATCAGCAAGAATGAAGATCAAAACCAAGGCCATGGAGAGAGTTATATGAAAAGACAATGTCAGCTGTGCCAATTGAACATCAAACTCTACCCTCCCATTGACCTAGTTTCTTGTGTAAGAAGGAACTGCAAATGCTGGTTTAAACCAAAGATATAAACAAAATGCTGGAGTAACTCTGCAGGATAGGCAGCATCTCTGGAGAGAAGGAATGGGTGATGTTTTGGGTTGAGATCCTTCTTCAGACTGTCTGTTTCGGGTCGAGACATTGTGTAGGAAGGAACTGCAGGTGATGGTTTATACTGAAGGTAAACAAAAAATGCTGGAGTAACTCTGGAGAAAAAGAATAGGTGACACTGGTCTTGACAAAAAACGTCACCCATTCCTTCTCTCCAGAGATGCTGCCTGTCCCACTGAGTTACTCCAGCATTTTATGTCTAGCGTAGATTCTTCTCAGTTCATCTTGTACACCACTGAGCTTCACTCCTCTGCTACCTCATTGTCAACCCATAAAGGAAATAAAATAAGGAAATCTGGGCCTCAATTTCGCTGGTGCCCCAATAAATAAAATGGACTCAAGATTTTGGTGGGTAAACTGTGGGAAAAAGTTACAAGGTGCAATGGAATGTGAGGCAATCAGCTTTGGAGAAGATGGAAAATATGGCATCCATCTCGTTTGACTGCAACTGAAAATATCAGAAAGACATGAATGCAATGCTTGTGAAGGTACATATTTTGTTGTCCATTTCTGATTTTCAACCCATATTTCACAAGTTCACAAGTTATAGGAGTAGAATTAGGCCATTCGGCCAATTGAGTGTACTCCGCCATTCAATCATAGTTGATCTCTGCCTCTTAATCCCAATTTCCTCCCTTCTCCCATAACCCTTGACACCTGTTCTAATCAATAATTTGTCTTTCTCTGGCTTAAAAATATCCACTGACATGGCCTCCACAGCTTTCTGAGGTCCACAGATTAACTACCTTCCGACTAAATAAGTTCTTCCTCACCTCCTTTCTAAAAAAGCGAACTTTAATTTCTAGGAACAAAATTAAATTCATTAAATATTAAGGAGAGTTTTTTTGCTGAATCTATGAATCTCCAGGTATGTTCCTCAATGACTCCTCTATTACAATCTTATGTGAATAAATGTGAGGTTATCCACTTTGGTGGCAAAAACAGGAAAGTAGACTATTATTTGAATGGTGTCTGATTAGGAAAAGGGGAGATGCAACGAGGCCTGGGTGACATGGTGCACCAGTCATTGAAACTAGACAGGGTTACACAAAAAGCTGGAGAAACTCAGCGGGTGCAGCAGCATCTAAGGAGCGAAGGAGATAGGCGACGTTTCGAGTCAAGACCCTTCTTCAGACGACATGCAGGTGCAGCAGTCAGTGAAGAAAGCGAATGTATGTTAGCATTCATAGCAAAAGGATTTGAGTATAGGAGAAAGGAGGTTCTACTGCAGTTGTACAGGGTCTTGGTGAGACCACACCTGGAGTATTGCGTTCAGTTTTGGTCTCTGAGGAAATCCATTCTTGCCATAGAGGGAGTACAGGGAAGGTTCACCAGACTGATTCCAGGGATGGCAGGACTTTCATATGAAGAAAGACTGGATAGACTCGGCTTGTACTCTCTAGAATTTAGAAGATTGAGAGGGGATTTTATAAAACTTACAAAATTCTTAAGAGGTTGGACAGGCTATATGCAGGAAGATTGTTCCCGATGTTGGGGAAGTCCAGAAAAGGCAGGTAAGGGATACTGAGTTGGATGATCAGCCATGGTCATATTGAATGACGGTGCAGGCTTGAAGGGCCGAATGGCCTACTCCTGCACTTATTTTCTATGTATCTATGGAGGATGAATTTATAAATAACTCAAGGCAATCAACGTGTTCTGAAATATAGTGTATGTGAAATTCTTTGAAAAAACATTGGCTGCCTATAAATGTTCTGTTTAAGAAAAGTTGGAATCAGTCTAATCATAGAAACATAGAAACATAGAAAATAGGTGCAGGAGTAGGCCATTCAGCCCTTCAAGCCTGCACCGCCATTCAATATGATCATGGCTGATCATCCAACTCAGTATCCTGTACCTGCCTTCTCTCCATACCCCCTGATCCCTTTAGCCACAAGGGCCACATCTAACTCCCTCTTAAATGTAGCCAATGAACTGGCCTCAACTACCTTCTGTGTCAGAGAATTCCAGAGATTCACCACTCTCTGTGTGAAAAATGTTTTTCTCATCTCGGTCCTAAAAGATTTCCCCCTTATCCTTAAACTGCGACCCCTTGTCCTGGACTTCCCCAACATCGGGAACAGTCTTCCTGCATCGAACCTGTCCAACCCCTTAAGAATTTTGTACGTTTCTATAAGATCCCCCCTCAATCTTCTAAATTCTAGCGAGTACAAGCCGAGTCTATCCAGGCTTTCTTCATATGAAAGTCCTGACATCCCAGGAATCAGTCTGGTGAACCTTCTCTGTACTCCCTCTGTGGCAAGAATGTCTTTCCTCAGATTTAGAGACCAAAACTGTACACAATATTCCAGGTGTGGTCTCACCAAAACCCTGTACAACTGCAGTAGAACCTCCCTGCTCCTATACTCAAATCCTTTCGCTATGAATACTAACATACCATTTGCTTTCTTCACTGCCTGCTGCACCTGCTTGCCTTCTTTCAATGATTGGTGTACCATGACACCCAGGTCTCGTTGCATCTCCCCTTTTCCTAATTTGCCACCATTCAGATAATAGTCTACCCTCCTGTTTTTGCCACCAAAGTGGATAACCTCACATTTATCCATATTATACTGCATCTGCCATGCATTTGCCCACTCACCCAACCTATCCAAGTCACCTTGCAGCCTCCTAGCATCCTTCTCACACCTAACACTACCCCCCAGCTTAGTGTCATCCGCAAACTTGGAGATGTTGCATTCAATTCCCTCGTCCAAATCATTAATATATATTGTAAATAGCTGGGGTCTCAGCACTGAGCCTTGCAGCACCCCACTAGTCACTGCCTGCCATTCTGAAAAGGACTCGTTTACTCCTACCCTTTGCTTCCAGTTTGCCAGCCAGTTCTCTATCCACATCAATACTGAACCCCCAACACCGTGTGCTTTAAGTTTGTATACTAATCTCTTATGTGGGACTTTCTGAAAGTCTAGATATAACCCATCCACTGGTTCTCCCTTACAAATTCTGCTAGTTACATCCTCAAAAAATTCTATAAGATTCGTCAGACATGATTTACCTTTCGTAAATCCATGCTGACTTTGTCCAATGATTTCACCACTTTCTAAATGTACTGCTATCCCATCTTTAATAACTGACTCTAGCAGTTTCCCCACTACCGATGTTAGACTAACTGGTATGTAATTCCCTGTTTTCTCTATCCCTCCTTTTTTTAAAAGTGGGGTTACATTAGCTACCCTCCAATCCTCAGGAACTACTCCAAAATCTAAGTTTTGAAAAATTATCACTAATGCATCCACTATTTCTGTGGCTACTTCCTTGAGTACTCTGGGATGCAGACTATCTGGCCCTGGAGATTTATCGGCCTTTAATCCTTTCAATTTAGCCAACACCACTTCTCGACTAACCTGGATTTCACTCAGTTCTTCCACCTTATTTGACCGCAAGTCCCCGCTATTTCCGGCAGATTATTTATGTCTTCCTTAGTGAAGACAGAACCAAAGTAGTTATTCAATTGGTCTGTCATGTCCTTGTTCCCCATGATCAATTCACCTGTTTCTGACTGCAAAGGAGCTACATTTGTTTTAGCTAATCCCTTACTCTTCACATATCTACAAAAACTTTTGCAGTGAGTTTTTATGTTCCCTGCCAGTTTTCTTTCATAATCTATTTTCCCTTTCCTAATTAAGCCGTTTGTCCTCCTCTGCTGAACTCCGAATTTCTCCTAGTCCTCTGGTAGGCTGCTTTTTCTGGCTAATTTGTATGCTTCATCTTTTGTTTTGATACTATCCCTGATTTCCCTTGTTATCCATGGATGCACTACCTGCCCTAATTTATTCTTTTGCCAAACTGGGATGAACAATCATCCTAAAATCCTGACATCCCAGGAGTTTTTTAGAAAAAGTCTGCAATAAAGCCTATTAAATTGAATGAATGTAGCCTATGTTAACCACTTTGTGCATCCACCTTGACTCAATGATGGTTCTCTTTCCTGGGAATCAGAACGTATCTTCATCACATTCCCAAACCTTTAGGTTAATTTAATTTTTAGTTTTTACATTATAATATTTTATTTAATATTTCAATAAAGTACTGAATGTGTATTCCATTGTCAAATGTTGTATTTATTGCATTTGTTTGAGGAAATATTGAAAAGTTGGGTTTGCTTCATCCTAATTGGTATGAACAGAGGATCAAGAATAATTTATGTCAGTAACATAAAGGCAAAACTGGAAGTGATAGAAAGAAGGTGTTTCTCTTCAGAGGAATAAACCAGTGCAGCATCTGTACTCTCGAAAAACATCAAGGATGCCATGGCTTTATTTAGATGAGGAATAGATTTGTTTTTTTCTGGTATCCTGCCCAGGATTTATTTGTTTTTTGAGTCATAGAGTGAAACTCTCTGTGGAAACAGGCCCTTTTGTCCAATTTGTCCACACCGGGCAACATGTCCCAGTTGCACTAGTCCCACCTGCCTACGCCCGATCCATATCCCTCCAAACCTGTCCTATCTATTTTTCATTATTCCAATGAATAATTTCCAAAATGTATTTATTTTTCATAATCTGTGCAATGCCAACATTTGTTGTCTTTCCTTTATTGCTCAAGAAGCTGGTGGTGACTGGTATTCTTGGCCCGCTGATGGCAGTACTGTAGTGATACTGAGGCGGAAGTTCTGGGATTTGGACCCAGCATCATATTTCCAAGTCAACCTGTTGTGGAACTTTGAGGGAAACTGCAGGGGGTGTTGTTTCATTCTGCCTGTGGTAGAGGTCACAGGTTGTGGAGATGCTTTTAGTTTAGTTTATTGTAGTTTATGTTAAGGTCAAGTGTACCAAAGTACAAGAAAAAGCTTTTATTCCATGCTAAACAATCAGCGGAAAAATAATACATGATTCCAAAGGAGCCAACACAGTGCACAGATGCATGACAAAGGGAATAATATTTAGTGCAAGATAAAATCCAGCAAAGTCCAATTAAAGAGTATCTCCAGTGAGGTAGATCACTCTCTAGTTGTTGATAGGATAGTTCAGTTGCCTGATAACAGCTGGGAAGAAATTAGCCCTGTATTTGGAGGTATGAGTTACATAGAAACATAGAAACATAGAAAATAGGTGCAGGAGTAGGCCATTCTGCCTTTCGAGCCTGCACCGCCATTCAATATGATCATGGCTGATCATCCAACTCAGTATCCTGTACCTGCCTTCTCTCCATACCCCCTGATCCCTTTAGCCACAAGGGCCACATCTAACTCCCTCTTAAATATAGCCAATAAACTGGCCTCAACTGCCTTCTGTGGCAGGGAATTCCACAGATTCACCACTCTCTGTGTGAAAAATACTTTTCTCATCGCAGTCCTAAAAGACTTCCCCCTTATCCTTAAACTGTGACCCCTTGTCCTGGACTTCCCCAACATCGGGAACAATCTTCCTGCATCTAGCCTGTCCAAATCGTTAAGAATTTTGTAAGTCTCTATAAGATCACCCCCCAATCTTATAAATTCTAGCGAGTACAAGCCGAGTCTGTCCAGGCTTTCTTCATATGAAAGTCCTGCCATCCCAGGAATTAGTCTGGAGAACCTTCTCTGTACTCCCTCTATTGCAAGAATGCATTTCCTCAGATTAGGAGACCAAACCGGTATACAATATTCCAGGTGTGGTCTCACCAAGGCCCTGTACAACTGCAGTAGAACCTCCCTGCTCCTATATTCAAATCCTTTTGCTATGAATGCTAACATACCATTCGCTTTCTTCACTGCCTGCTGCACCTGCATGCCTATTTTCAATGACTGGTATATCATGACACCCAGGTTTCGTTGTACCTCTCCTTTTCCTAATCGGCCACCATTCAGATAATAGTCTACCCTCCTGTTTTTGCCACCAAAATGAATCTCATGTTTATCCACATTATACTGCATCTGCCATGCATTTGTCCACTCACCCAACCTATCCAAGTCACCTTGCAGCCTCCTAGCATCCTCCTCACAGCTAACACTTCCCTCCTGCTTTGTGTCATTCGCTAACTTGGAGATGTTGCATTCAATTCCCTCGTCCAAATTATTAATATATATTGTAAATAGCTGGGGTCCCAGCACTGAGCCTTGTCCTGGACCTCCCCAACATCGGGAACAATCTTCCTGCATCTGGCCTGTTCGACCCCTTAAGAAGTTTGTAAGTTTCTATAAGATCCCCTCTCAATCACCTAAATTCTAGAGAGTATAAACCGAGTCTATGCAGTCTTTGTTCATAAGACAGTCCTGACATCCCAGGACTCAGTCTGGTGAACCTTCTCTGCACTCCCTCTAACATATTCCCTCTAATACTGAACCCCCTAAGTTTGCATACTAATCTCTTATGTGGGACCTTGTCAAAAGCATTCCGAAAGTCCAGATATAACACATCCACTGGTTCTACCTTATCCACTCTACTAGTTATATCCTCGAAAAATTCTATAAGATTTGTTAGACATGATTTACCTTTCTTAAATCCACGCTGACTTTGTTCAATGATTTCACTACTTTCCAAATGTGCTGCTATCTCATCTTTAATAACTGACTCTAGCTGTTTCCCCACTAATGATGTTAGATGAACTGGTCTGTAATTCCCCGTTTTCTCTCTCCCTCCCTTTTTAAAAAGTGAGGCTACATTAGCTACCCTCCAATCCTCAGGAACTACTCCAGAATCTAAAGAGTTTTGAAAAATGATCACTAATATTTCTGGGGCTACTTCCTTGAGCACTCTGGGATGCAGCCTATCTGGCCCTGGGGATTTATCGGCCTTTAACCCATTCAATGTATCTAACACCACTTGCTGACTAACCTGGATTTCACTCAGTTCCTCCATCTCATTTGACATCCGGTCCCCTGCTATTTCCATCAGATTATTTATGTCTTCCTCAGTGAAGACAGAACCAAAGTAGTTATTCAATTGGTCTGCCATGTCCTTGTTCCCCATGATCAATTCACTTGCTTCTGACTGCAAGGGACCTACATTTGTTTTAACTAATCTCTTTCTCTTCACATATCTATAAAAACTTTTGCAGTGAGTATTTATGTTCCCTGCCAATTTTCTTTCATAACCTATTTTCCCTTTCCTAATTAAGCCCTTTGTCCTCCTCTGCTGGACTCTGAATGTCTCCCAGTCCTCTGGTAGGCAGCTTTTTCTGGCTAATTTGTATGCTTCATCTTTTGTTTTGATACTATCCCTGATTTCCCTTGTTATCCACAGATGCACTACCTTCCCTGATTTATTATTTTGCCAAACTGGGATGAACAATTGTTGTAGTTCATCCATGCAGTCTTTAAATGCCTTCCATTGCATATCCACCATCAACCCTTTAAGAATCAATTGCTGTCTATCTTGGCTAATTCATGTCTCATACCCTCAAAGTTACCTTTCTTTAAGTTCAGAACCCTTGTTTCTGAATTAACAATGTTACTCTTCATCCTAATGAAGAACTCAACCATATTATGGTCACTCTTGCCCAAGGGACCACGCACAACAAGATTGCTAACTAACCCTTCCACATTACTCAATACCCAGTCTAGAATAGCCTGCTCTCTCATTGGTTCCTCTACATGTTGGTTTAGAAAACTATCCCGCATGCATTCCGAGAAATCCTCTTCCTCATCACCCCTGCCAATTTGATTCACCCAATCTGTATGTAGATTGAACTCACCCATTATAACTGTTTTACCTTTGTTGTTTCCTGTTTGATGCCATCCCCAACTCCACTACTACTGTTAGGTGGCCTGTACACAACTCCCACTAGCGTTTTCTGCCCCTATGTGTTTCACAGCTCTACCCATATCGATTCCACATCCTCCAAGCTAATGTCCTTCCTTTCTGTTGTGTTAATCTCCTCTCTAACCAGCAATTCTATCCCACCTCCTTTTCCTTTCTGTTACCCCTCCTATAAAGTTTTCAAACTTTCGGTTGCAGCACTGTGCTGCCCCATATGCAGATAATGTTTCTCTATCTCCTATCTGTATGGTTGTTCCTATAAAAAACAAAGTTACTTTGGAAGACATTGGGTTTGTTTCATTGCAAAAAAACAGCACTGAACATTTGTACACATGTAGCATATGTGAACGGATGTGTTGGACACTGTGTTGGAGCCATTAAGCTTAAGTAAGTTTATTATAGTCATGTCTAGTTACCTTTATTCATTATCTGCCTGTGTTGATGTGGGTGGGATTTTATACATAGTCTGGGGCACGCTTTTGGCTAGAGGCCAAATCTGGCGCAGCCTCAGATGATTAGTTTTAGTTTTATGTCGGGCTATGGAATTAAACAGTTTTCTACCATAACCACAAGCATGATTGGGACATATATATGTTGTCAGATATTGTACTTTTACAAGAAGAAGTTTTTGTGAATTATATGACATGAATGGAACGATGATTCAGAATGGAAAGATATTAGTTATTTCATTGTTTTGTATTACTACAATAAGGAAGCTATTAATCAAGAGACTACATCTGGTAGATTCATCTTTGCTGTTGCAAATGTATCATGGAGTGCGTGAGACTGTTTTACTAAACATACCTGACAAATTAGTGGCTATCGAAGGTTGAACTTTGACTCATTGTAAAAAACACCCAACACAGTGTAATTCACCGATAAGCAAAGGGTACCTCCACAACCAAATTTTCTTGCCATAGCTGTGAATAGAGCTAATTGTGTTTCAAGGATTTAAATTTTCAGGGCACTCTCACTTTCAGTAGTGTCTTACTTTCAGTTTGTCGATGGAACAGCTTGAGAGGATTTTAATAGCAGCCTTCACACTTCCAAGGCTCTCCTCCCATTCATTTCTGGTTATTCGAAAGTGTTGTCCAGAATCTAGGTCATATGGAAGAAACTTTTATGTCAAAGCATCCTACCTCTGACATTTACGTGGCTTAGATTCAGTAAGATAATTGTAGACTGCAGGAAGACATGCAGGCAGAAATTTGGCATGTGAAATTCGAAGACAGAACTGTATATTAATGTAGTTGAGATGGACATATATGACAAGGGAAAAGATGATCATGGGACAATGCTGGAAAGTGTAGAAGAACAGAAGAACAATGTACATCAACAGATCTTTTTAGGTTAAAATAAAGGACAGAAAGTGCTGGAGTAACTCAGTGGGTCAGGCAGGAGAACATGTCTGGAAAACATGGAGAGGTGAATTGTTGGGTCAGGACTCTTCTCTGATTGTAGGGGATGGAAGAAAGCTGGAAGAGAGTGTAAATAGCTCATTCTAAGCTTCCCCCCAGTCTAAGTTCAGTCAAAAACCACTAAGTCAAGCACTCGCACATCTCAACTTTATTTTGGAAAAGCACAATAACAGTTCTCCACTACTATACCTAACCACCACGGGTTTGATCCTCGTATCTCCCTGGCAAAGCCCTCTTAGCCTCATTCAAGCAGAGACACTCCAGAAGGTCACGCAGTCCCAAGCGCTCTTCCAGAAGATTGACACAAGACCTCGTGGGAGCAGCCTTTTATAGGTCCCTGAACCTTGAGGGGCCTAACCCCATGTGGTGGTCTCTATACAGTCCAATAACAGATATCAATTAACACAGTATATGATAGTTATTTCCCCAACCCAATAATACAGTGACTAATACAATGTATCAGACGAAGTTTCTTGATGCAGTTTAACAGAGATAAGTTATGCAACATGTGCCTTGATATTCAAGAAACCCAGACAAGGCTCAACACTTAACCCAATCAACATCTAGCAGAGTAAAACTTTGCAACAATATTTACAATGTGTATGTCTGGTTTGCATTCATCCATTCTGTTTCACGCAATTTACACCTAATTGTAAGTTTCTGCAGATGTTCCATTCTCTTCTTGCAACTCTTATCTAGGCTCTAGACAAGCTGGCACCATTCTGCAGCTTGTTCCATTTCTGCAGAAGGCACATTTAAATTATCCAAATGGCCTAGCAGCCCAGAAGCCTATACTCGATTTTAGTGTCCTGGCCTCTCCAATTTGGCCAGAACTAACATTCCTTCCTATTTATCAAATATGATAAACCATAATTTATGATAAACAGATAATCGGATAATTAGATAACCATATATACATATGTGTGACTATTACATTCCCCATCTATTAACAACAACAAGACGATGATGTTTCTTCCCAGAATCTTGTCAAGCTTCCCGAGTTTTCGTGGACATAGCTTCATGATTTCTGTCTGATGCGACTTCACCTCCCGAGTTTTTGTGGGCACAAATTCCCTCCATCTGTGTTGTTGCCCATTCTTCCATCCCGTTCCATAGTCGAGCCTATAATCTATAATTCCTGAAAAACTTGGGACAAAGCAAGTTGCTATTCATGTACTAATGCTTTCCCATACATTCACTGTAATTCTGCAATACTATCCCTTTTCCATTTCTATCTCTTATAACTATCTCTAAATATTCTGCACTATCACTGTATTCCTATTACTATTCTGTTCTATAATATACTTTTTACTATCCCAGGATCATCACTAATCGGCACTCTCCATGTTCACACAATGTTATAATATGTATAACTGATGATGGTTTCTCATAAAAATTTCAGCTGAGTTCAATCCAGATCTCCTTACAGGTGTGACTTTTAAAGCAAACCATGAAGAATGTTTCAATTCAACCAAATTCAGTCTCAGCCTTCAATTTACTAATTTAAGTTTCAGGGTTCATCCCACCCTTCTCACTCCACAGCTTTGTGGCTGATAGCACAATTCCATTCCAATTCCTGTGGAATTCCCACCGTTTAAATTTAATCAATCAATTTCCATATGTTGTCAATTTTATCATAAATCCAATTAAGAATGCCAAATCTAGGGACAATTTATTTCCACCTTGATAATAGAAGCCGCTTTACTATCAAGGGTTAAACAATTTAGATCCACCGGTCAAATACACCAACTCTGTTATCTCAACACCAATTTCTTTATTCCTCCTTCTAATTCAATACTTTTCCTCCAGTACTTCTTCGTTAGTATGTTGGCTTGGCTCTCAGTCCACAGGGGTTCTTCCTCATAACTAATTTCCTTGTGCCACTGAATAACTTTGTAGTATGTTAACTCCAGTCTCTTAAAGGGATGTCTTGCTGTTCACAGTTCTTCTTTTTACTATTTCCAATTCCAACTCTCATGTTTCCTGAATAATTCTTCCATGTTACCAGATCTTCCCAAGTTCCATCCTTTCCTGATGTTCTCTGAATAATCTTTCCCATCTTTGGCTGCCTGTCTGTGGATGAGACAATAACAATACCCAATTAATAATCAAAGTTTAAATACTCCTAAACCAAATCACACTAGTCAGTTCCAAATTTCAAACTTTAAAGTTCCTCTAATTCATTACCATACAATTTAGATACCGAATTCAAAATTATATCAATTTATTTCTAGTAACTATAATTTAGACGCAAAGTAAGTGTTTGCCCCAAACCACAGAGAAGTGTCTATTTTCAAATTCAAATTCAGTTCTTCAAATTAGAGCTCGCCCCAATAGTTGTCTATGTTTCTTAGGAATGGTTGGATGGTGTTATTTTCCTTTCCTTCATTGGTGTCAAAAGCTCGATGATGTTAAAGTTAGGCACTTGGGTAGGTATTTTCTTCTTCATCCTTGATGGAGTTTCAAAGGAGTAGGGATTCTGAGGAGCAGCCTTCTCTATGTGTTGGCCTTCCCAGATTTGTCTTAAAGGGACAGGACAGTATTATTTCCTCCTTGTTGTTGGTCCCTGTTTCTGGGGAGCTACATTACCTGAGCTGTGTCTTCCGCCCGTTCTCAAGGGTCGGCATATTCTTTACCTCACTCTCCAGATAGGATGTTGTTGATTATACTGTCCTGCAGGCAGAAGCTTAGTACCAAGTTAGTACAATAGCTCCTTTCCCTACTCCCGTACCTCCTGCACAATAGGTTTGCTTCTTCTCTCAAGGCCAGTTCAGTTTTCTTTTGTTCTTATTCTCGTTGCCACCAGTTATTATGTTTCCATTTTCATAGTCCTTGCTTTTAGTGAGGTTTCTTGATCCCAATTAGATTCTTTGTGTCTCTCTTCCTGGGATTCGGAAGGGGTAGTGTTCTTTCTTGTTCTTATAATTTATTATTATTTTTGGGCCATGTGAGGATGCCCTCAGATTTCATATTTTGTATTAGCTGGCAGGTCAGGGCTACCAGAATGGATTTGGCTGCCAGAATGTCCCTGCCCCCCTGATCTTCTGGCCTGTGTCCTCTTCCTCTACCTTCGGGGTCCCAAGTGTCCCTGTAACCTCTAAGGATGCACTGACTTCTTAAACCCCATGGCCCGCTTCTTTGCCCCCTTCCTTCGTGGTATTCCCTCACAGACCGGCTACAATGTCCTGATTCCCCACAGTTGTAACCAAAGATTATAGAGGAGTAAGGTGCGCCACTCAGCGAAAACAGCGTAATATCACATGTGTGATTGCCGACGCCATTTTAGCGGAGTGCCTCGACCAAAGATGGCATAGACTATGGCGTCTACATCATTGGGAAACTAGGCTCCTCTATAATCTTTGTCTCTCGATCTTCTGCTGTGTAATCCGCTCCAAAGCCACAGAGCAGTTGCAAGCAAAGATTATAGAGGAGCAAGATGCATTAGAAAGTTATTAGATTTATTTGTAATAGATCTTTACTTACCTCTCGATCCCTCTCTATCCCCTCTCTTCTCTCGATCTCCCTATCTTCTCTCTATCTCCCTCTCTTCTGTCTATCTCTCTCTCCTCTCTTCTCTCTATTGCTCTCTCTCTCCTCTCTTCTCTCTATCGCTCTCTCTCCCCTCTTGATTGCTCTCTCTCCCCTCTCGATCTCTCTCTCTCCCCTCTCTTCGCTCGTTCCCCCTCCCTTCTCTCTCCCTTCCCTCTCTCCCTTCCCTCTCCCCCTTCCCTCTCTCCCTTCCCTCTCTCCCTTCCCTCTCTCCCTCCCCCCCTCTCTCCCTCCCTCCCTCCTTTCCCTCTCTCTCTCCCTCTTTTCCCTCTCTCTCTCCCTCCCTTCCATCTCTCCCTCCCTTCCCTCTGTGTGAGAGTTGGCAGCCCTTCTATGCCTTAGCTCTAAAAGAGGATAGAAAGAAATTACATAATGGTCTTTGTAAGAAGATTTTAATAAGCTCTTCTATCGTTCCCATGTAATAAACACAGCAATACATAACACCCAGCAATACAAAAACATGGACTTGTGCTGCAATAGAATCAAGGTTAGAATTGTAGCAATCTTTGTGAGTATCCACATGCACTATGGACTCAAATTCATGAATCGAAAAATGCAAAACATGACTGTTAAAAGGAAATGTAAAAAACTTCAAAAAGTAAGTAAACTTCAAAAACATAAGTAAAGTGCATAATTTTCAAAATTTATTTATTTGAAGTAATATTATTCAAGTTCAAATCCATGTGTTCCTGATGGTACAATGATATTCTTGACTTTGCTTCAGCACTACAGATCATAGTAAGCATTGACTACATAACAGATCAGTGTGTCCATATGCCATTATATAAATATATACACACATGAATAAATAAACTGATAAAGTACAAATAACAGATATTGGGCTATTAATGTTCAGAGTTTTGTCCGAGCCAAGTTTAATAGCCTGATGGCTGTTGGGAAGTTGCTATTCCTGTACCTGGTTGTTGCAGTCTTCAGGGTCCTGTACCTTCTACCTGAAGGTAGCAGGGAGATGAGTGTGTGGCCAGGATGGTGTGGGTCCTTGATGATACTGCCAGCCTTTTTGAGGCAGCGACTGTGATAGATCCCCTCAATGGAAGAGAGGTCGGAGCCGATGATGGACTGGGCAGCGTTTACTACTTTTTGTAGTCTTTTCCTCTCCTGGGCGCTCAAGTTGCCGAACCAAGCCATGATGCAACCGGTCGGCATGCTCTCTACTGTGCACCCGTAGAGGTTAGAATCCACCTTGACAAACCAACTCTCCGTAATCTTATCAGGAAGTAGAGGCGCTGATGTGCTTTGTTAATATTTGCATCCGTGTTCTCGGACCAGGAAAGATCTTCAGAGATCGGCACGCCCATGAATTTGAAGCTCTTGACCCTTTCAACCATCGACCCGTTGATATAAACGGGACTTTTGCTTCAGCAGCAGCAGCCTCTACAGGAGGCTTTAAATGTTTGAGTGAGTCTGTGTGTGTGTGAGAGTCAGTGTGTGTGAGTATGTGTGTGTGTGATTCTCTGTGTGTGAGTCTGTATATGTGTGTGTATATATGCGTGCTTATATAAAAGCGTGCTTCGTTGAATGATGACTTCTGAGATATGTTATCAGATTATCCTGGTTCAAATTTGACTGCTGAATCTCTCTATTTTTAAATTCACTTTTTTTTATCAACAGCAAAGCGACATAAAGACGCAGTGGGCAGCAGCAAGAGACACAACAAGAAATAACTTAATAATTCTCATCTTTGACATTTAAATTGTTCTTATATTTTAAGAGTTATTCACATTTTAAACATTAATAAATCCTTTTTCCACTTATCATGCCTGCGTGTTCTTCATCACAATGGGAACCTAATTGGGCAGGAATGGATACTCTGTGGGAGAGCCACTATGAGCAAAGATCCTATAGCGGAGCAAGATGGACCACTCCTGCGAAAAACATGTAGTAAGGTTTTTATCTCACCTCGGGCCTAAATGACCTCCCCCTTATTCTAACACTGTGGCCCCTGGTTCTGGACTCGCTGAATTGTACATCACTTTCACTGGTTAGCTGATATGCTGAACACTGCAACCCTGTATATCTCGCGCACAGAATAATGTGAATTATGTAAATCTGACCATGCATGTCAGAAATAAAGTAGAATGGGCCGGCGCTCATACCTGACGGAAGCTTGAACCCAGGGCTAGATGAATAGTTATGTTTTCTTACCTACGGACCTATCTCCTAAGTTGTATTATGGATAGTTTATTCTATTATCTAATTTTCTTTTCTTTTTCTTTATTTTTTCTATCTATTAAAAAAATAATAATAATTAGAGTCAATGTTAATATGTAACCGATAAATGAAGACCCCAGCTACATTGGTAGCGGAGTCCCTGGATTCCTGGATATTTAATATGTAACCGTTTAACAAAGTTTGTAGTGGTTTGGACTATGATATGTACCTGCCTCTAATAAAATTTAACTTTAAAAAAAAAAGAAATAAAGTGTTAACCATGTTAATAGATCTCTATTATGATTTATTTAAAATTAAGTGGGTTGGTGCAATATTGGTTCTAGCCGTCAGTGACTGCACTGCCAGCCCACCAGCCATCAGTGACTGTACTGCCAACCCACGAGCCGTGACTAAGTGAACTGCCAGGCCACTAACCCATTCAGTCCACCCTCTCCCCCTTCTCTCTCACACAGAGTCTGTCACCTGTTTTAGGCAGAATATCTGGCAGTTTCTCAGCTGCCAGCCTGCCAGGTAAGAGTGACTGTACTGCCAGGCCTCAGTGACTGAGCTGCCAGTCCTACAATCCATTCAAACCATAATGTCCATACTTGCCCTCTGGAAATCAGTCCCTTTGGCGCACAAGTCAACACCCATACTAGCGCAACAGAAAGCCCCCCCCCCCCCACTGGCCAGCAATATTGGAATAGGTGGAGAGGTGGAATATTGCATTGGGTGACCAACCTGTCCCGTGTGATGCTGGGACACATCGGGTCCCACTTAGTCTAGTTAATGTATATGTTGGAAATGTTGTCCTTTGTTTGAAATATGTTGAATTTGACATCACTTTTATTGATTAGCTGATATGCAAAGCACTGCAACCCTGTATATTTTGCGCACAAAATGATGTAAATAAAAAGTGTTTTCCTTGTTTATGAAGTTCAATTTAGAATTATTTTAAATTGTGTGGGTTGGTGCAAAATACTGCTGACCCACAAATGTGTCATTATGAGACACTCACATTTTAAAAATCCATGTCTCTAAAAAAGTAAGAAGGTACACGTGTTATTTGACCAACTTATCGGCTGAATTGAAATATGTAGGTATGTATGCATTAGTTTTGCTCCTATTTACCTCATCAAAATCGTTAATATATATGGTAAACAGTTGCGGCCCCAACACCGAGCCATGTGGCAAAAAATTCCAGAAGATTAGTCAAACATGATTTTCCTTGCATAAATCCATGCTGACTTGGACTAATCCTTTTACTGCTATCCAAATGCCCCATTATTACATCTTTAATAATTGACTCCAGCATCTTTCCCACCACCGAAGCCAGGCTAACTGGTCTGTAATTCCCTGTTTTCTATCTTGCTCCTATCTTGAAAAGTGGGATAACATTAGCTATCCTCCAATCCACAGGAACTGATCCTAAATCTATTGAACATTGGAAAATGATCATATGTATATATGCATGTATATGTATGTTTATATATGTATGTATATGTGTGTATATATATATATATATATATGTTCATATATATGTATGTGTATATATGTGTGTATATATGTATGTATGCCTATGTATGTATATGTATGTATATGCATATGTATGTATTCATATGTGATTTATGTATATCATTTGACAAATAAGATAAAGAGTAAAAGTGATGCTTTAAATCAAAGTTGCTTCTGATCCTTGAGAAATAGATGTATTTATCTCTCAAGGGCCTATCCCACCATATATTTATATGAATGTGTGTTTGTGTGTGCCTGTAATTTTGTGCACAGTGTGTGTTAAAGCAATACAAGGGAAACTGCACAATGCAATGCAAGGGAAACTACGCAAAGGTGGGGGCTGGGGAGGAAAGATGGGAGGGAAATGGGGGAACAGGGGAAAACATTACAATTAAATTAACTAAAATATGTGAGGTGATAGATGCGATATATCAAACACTGTTCCCTATAACACTGATTACACCAAAGATGATAGAGCAGATCGAAGGATCTTTGGAGCTACTATTTTACATGTAAACGTATATGAGTCAGTAAATATTTGACACTAACCCAACGGCAATTTACATAGCCTGCCATAGATAAACGCATGCAATAAAAGTCCACATCAAAATATAATTTATTCAAAAGGCAATGAAACATTCCTGTTTACAGGCATCTCACTTACAACTGCTCTGTAGCTTTGGAGCGGATTACACAGCGGGAGGCATACCGCCAAAATGGCGGCCGTGACGTTCCGTTACGTACTACACACCAGTCCATTGGATTTCGGAGGAGTGGCCTATCTTGCTCCTCTGTAATCGTTGGTTGTAACATTGATCAGATCTAACAGTTCTACACCCTCTCCAACCAAACCGAGGGAAAGTCGTCTCTCAGAATGGCATGTTTTAAGTTCCTCCTCTTCCTTATCTTCCTTCGAAGATACTTCCCGTTTATGGATTCTTAGTATGGGTCTCTGGGAGGATTTAGCTGTCGTCAAACCAGGTTGCATTGAAATGTGGACGTCTGTGGCCCGGGGATCATTTACACCTACTGCGGGATCTAATTCTAAAGGTGGAGTAGGCAGCTTCCTAATAGGGAATTGCCTACAGGGAATCTGCTCTATACCCACATCGTCGGGAATTTGCTCTGACCTTATAATGCTATCGCTGTCAGGATCAGCCAATTCATATCCTCCTGCTGTCTCACCCTCAGAAAAGCTGCTAATTCTGCTACCGGAATCTCTGTACTTTCGGAAGGATTCTTTCACTTCCCCACTTGGTTTCCCAATTAATTTTAATACCCACTTCTGCGGAACCTACCTTCTAGCTCCCTGATCCCCCACACTATCCTCCGCTGGTGAAGCAATCATCGGAGCTAGATAGTCCTTTCCCGATTTTCCTCCTTTGTATTTGAACTTAGTGGGTGGAGCTGTAGATACCACTGACTCGTCAGAAGCTGCACAAGGTGTCTCCGAACTAAGAACATGAGAGTGCTGTGAGGAATGCTGTGACTACTCCGAAAACGTCTGCCCATCCTTGCATATATTGGGCTTCTCTCCCTTCGAGGTCCACGCTAACCGCGGCACTCTCACTAAATTTAATAAGTTTGATTTTAGTCGGCACCTCCCCTTTAAGAGCCATCGTAGTCATTTCTCTTTTAAAAGATGATGTTCTCTCCTGCTCCTGTTGCTGGCTTCCACTATCTTCCTTCGCCTGTTCCGGAATGTCCAGAGTAGGACCAGTTCTCTCTTTTTCCATTCTAATCCTTAATTTGAACGTTGCCATTCTTAAAGTAGAAAGCAGAACTACCTCTTTATTTACTTTTCATTCAGTGAAGAACATTCTCCATATTTCAATAAGCTCATTCCCTTCTTCACTGTTTCCATATTGTCTAACAATTGTCTCTATGTAGGTTATTCCTACTATAGATTTTAGTCCACATATCGGCCAAAGTTAATTCCTCAAAACTCTATTTATTTTTCCCGATAATCCTCGTAATCTCTCTGCTCCATACGGAGGTTTCTCAAATTATTCTTATCGGGCTTTCGGGTATATTTGATAGCTGCTGCTCTGGAACATTCCCCATCCTTCTGCACAATACAAATAAAATTCCAAGCACACACCTATTCAATACTCGCTCCTTCCTTTCAGACTCCAAGGCCACTGAAATCACTCCCACACAATGACTAATGTCTAGCAGATTCACACATCTCACACAATTGTTCTCTTCCAACCATTATTCAATCACCCACTCAATCGCTCCAATTCAATTATTCGAATCAATCGCTCTTATTCAATCGCTCTCCCAACTTTCTTATCAGCTAGATCACAATCACTTAATTCAACTCTCAGCCTTCAAACAAAGAATCTCCGGTTTCAGGGAACAGAGATACAACACATAATCCTCTGTAACATTTGCCACTTCAAAAATAATCCAAACACTAGTCACATTTTCAAATCTGCACTTCTTTCTGCCTTCTGCAGAGACCGTTTCCTCCACAACCTTTTTAACTCATCCCCACCCAAACAACTCCTTCCCAGATACCTTCCCCTGTAACCACAGAAGATGCGACACCTGTCTTTATACCTTCTTCCATGACTCTGTCCAGGGATCCTGACAGTCCTTTCAGGTTAGCAGAGGTTCACTTGCACCTCTTCCAACCTCATCTACTCTATCCTTGGTTCAAGGTGTGGATTCTTATACATCGGCGAGAGCTAACGCAGACTCGGCGATCATTTCGAGGAACACCTTTGCTCATCCTGCCTGAACCTACCAGATCTCCCGGTGCACAAACAAATACAACTTTAGGCTGTGCACGCCATATGCAAGAAGAAGACTGTAATTCCCAGCAGGGAAAAGCAGAACATCGTGATATCTTTTCTAGTCCCCTCAATGTCTGAGTTAAATAAGGACCAAGGAATTGATGTTGGCCCCTCAAATTAGTACCCTGGATAAAAAGTACCAGAAGCACCAAAGTGTTGTCCTTCTATCGGGATTAAGAATCTTATGCTATGTTATTCATCTGACTGCTTCTGCATCCAGGTTCATCTGGATGGGAAAGTTAGTTCAGTAAACTGAAAGAAAAACACACATAACATTTAATGGCCCCATCAATCATTATTAAACAAGATATAGTCTGGAGCAAATGTAATACAGGGGTCTCTCTACACTACCATTGGAGGCAGTTAAATCCCCAAGCTCTGAGAAGCAGCCATTTATTCAGAAGGTTTTATTCTTGTCACTGTGAACCTTGGGATAACTGAGCATTAATGACAATTAGACTTCACGTTTATGTATCACTGAACCGTAAACATATGCCCCCTGATTCAATGACTCCCTCCACTTCAGCCTTACTTTGGTACTCTGTAATTGAAGAAGAGATATTTGTTGTTCAAAATGATTATCAAACTATAAATTGTTCAGACAAAGGATAGTGTTATGAATATTACGACATTTTAATGCAGTTGGATGCTGAATGTTCATGGATGCAGTATATTGTCATTTCACTTTTAAATGAGGCCGGGAGTCCTTGGCAACTATTTGGGGACTCTCATGACTGCAATTGTTTCATAATTAAGTTAAAGCATTAAAACAGCACAAACAATGAGGTAGATATTCTCTGAGTATCAGATCAGCCATCTGCTGTGCACCATTTAACTTCACTGACAGTATAGCATGTATTTAAGCTGATGGATGCCATGCTGTTTGCTACTATCCATGGCAAATATGTCCCATCTTATCCGTTAAGTTAATGATGGTTTTAGGAATTTATCTCCATTCTATTAGAATTATGTTCCAAGTTAGCTTCCAACGCAGTTCAAAATATCACGCTCTACAGCCCTGGCACTCTAGGCTAAAGACATTAGTTTAGTTTAGTTTAGATTAGGCATACAGTTCAGAAACAGGCCCTTTTGCCCACCGAGTCTGCGTCAACCAGCGATCCCCACACACTGACACTATCCTACACACACTGTGGACAAATTGTTCAAACCAATTAGCCTATAAACCTGTGCATCTTTGAAGTGTGGGAAGAGCACCCGGAGAAAACGCACACAGGTCACGGCAAGAATGTAACTTTGTAAGTGCCCTTAATGGGCGACTATTTGCATACCTCAGTTTTGCAATCAAAGAATTTTACTGTGACCAGTCAAGTGATAATAAAGCATTCTTTCATTCATTCATTAATTCATTCAAACTCCGTACAGACAGCACCCATAATCAGGAATGAACCCAGGTCTATGGCACTGTAAGGCAGCAACTCTACCGCTGCGTCACCCTGCCACCCATAGAAATGGACAACATGGAAGACGAAATAAACCATTTGGAACCAATAGTCCGTGGTGAATTTTTACAACATCAAGACAATCAGTCCCACTCTACAGCTCTTTTCCATAGTGATCCCATTCTATTTTATCCCTGAAATCAAAGCTATAGAGTAATGGTATTCGCAAAAGACTTGTGTAAACAATTAATTAATTGAAGAGGCAAAACAGTTAGTGTTGGTCGTTACATCATGTAATATACAGATCTTATGAACAGAACATCCTTTGATATACCAACTCAAATTTACTGCTGTTAAATGAGCAGATCATGTTTTTATGGAGATTGAGAAAGTTGTTGACAAGTCAACTATCACAATATTGTGCAACTTGATTTGTGGTACTAATGAATTACTTGACTCATGAACTACCTGGAATGGAGTTATGCCAATTTCAATTTCAGTCTTATTCGGCCAAACTTAATTTTGTGGCTTTTTAGTTTATATTTATAATAATGCATAAGTAGAGTGAGACTTAAAATAATTTTTAAACTGCAATATTTATGTTAATATATATCAATGTTTTATTTACCTGAATTTTGGGACAAAGACAGTACATTGCCCACAGAAATGCATTATTCATCTTTACTTTATTATTCAGCAGTACTTCTCATTTCAGCAAAACAAATAAAATGTTAACCTTCAGGGCAACCAACAAGGTTAATTCACTGTAATAAGTGTGGCATAAAAGCAAATTTTCTTCATTATTCAAAGCTGCAAAGTGTGGGGTCTGTGTCTTCCTCATGGTTCCAGGAAGATGGGGTAATACTGTAAGAGTAAAATTGCGATTTTAAATAAGTATGATTTGTTTTGCTTGGATTGAAAGATTTTCCTCTTTGCTGTATCTGCTCATTGAATTGATGTTGCGCAAATAGAAAGCAGCTACTTTAAATTTTGAGTTAATTCCATTTTCAATCTTGCATTGGCAATAAACAAGCCACTGCAAATGAGATTTTTGGCTTTCATTTCAATTAAAATATATAAAAAACAGGTTCTTCTCATAAAAGTATATTTCATTCGTAAAATTGAGTAAGACAACAGTACACTTTGTGCTTCAGATAGTCTATACAGGTGAAAAAATGTTGCACCTAGAATATGCTTCCAAACTGCAGTTAGAGGTTTCTAGCAGATATCCTCCCAGTCTTTTTGTGATACAGTGCAGAAAAAGACCCTTCGGCCCACCCAGTCAGCACTGTCCAGTGATCACCCCGTACACTAGCACTTTCCTACACACTAGGGACAATTTATAATTTTTTACCAAAGCCAATTAACCTACAAAACTGTACATCTTTGTGAGTGTGAGAGGAAATCGGTGCATCCGGAGAAAACCCACGCAGTCACACGGAGAATGTACAAACTCCATACAGAAGCACCTACAGTCAGGATCGGAACTGTCTCTAGCACTGTAAGGCAGCAACTCTACCGTAGCACCACTGTATGCTTCATTATTTTAATTGATTTTCAGTTATTTTGATTCCATTAATCAAACTTAAAAGGTTTTAAACCTGATCCATTTTCCAATGCATTAAATTCCATGGAAAATGAATCCCAAGTTAAATAACTATTATCTATTCTTCTCTGGGAATCAGAATTCTTATTCCACACAAAAGGATTGCGACAGTTTACAAAGTTATTACAGTAACCCCAGAGCACTGAAGAGGTACCACCAATGAAGCCACCACCAAATCCACTGGCAACACACAGAGGTCAAGTCAGCATCCTCACCAGTACCAACATCCTCAGGCATCAAGCAAGTCATTACATCCAGCCATCTTCAAAAGGTGAGCCATATTGTTCATACCCCTGAAAGAGGCACTTTAATCCAAGCTCCACCCTAGCAATAAGTTACCAGGAAAATATGACTCTGAAGAAAAGTCCTAACCTGAAACGTTGTCTGTCCATTCCCTCTGCAGAAGGCCAACACAGTGCCATGGCGGTAGATGTTCTGCATTATATCGTCAGAGACCCTGGTTCGATCCTGACTGTGTGCTGTCTGTACAGAGTTTGTACATTCTCCCTGTCACCACGTGAGATTTCTCCCGGTGCTCCAGTTTCCTCCCACACTCCAAAGACGTACAGGTTTGTACGTTAAATGGATTCTGTAAATTATAAATTGTCCCTAGTGTGTAGGATAGTTGACTATTGGTCGGTGTGGACTCGATGGGCTGAAAGGCCTGTGTCCACACAGTATTTCTAAAGTATAAAGCCTGACATCAGACTCCTGGAACAAGTACTTTATCCCTGGTGCCACCACTGAAGAAGAGTCCCGACCGGAATATCATTTGTTTATTCCCTTCACATGTATGTGTAGGAAGGAACTGCAGATGCTGGTTTAAACCGAAGATGGACACAAAATGCTGGAGTAACTCAGCGGGACAGGTGGCATTTCTGGATAGAAGAAATGGGTGATGTTTCATGTCAAGACCCTTCTTCAGACAGGCCCTTCTTCTGAGTCTGAAAAAGTGTTTTGACTGGAAACTTCACCCAATCCTTTAATCCGCAGATGCTGTCTGTCCTGCTGAGTTACTCCAGCATTTTGCATCCACCATCCGCATTGCTGCCTGAATCAGTGGCTGATCCATGGAGTTCCTCCAACACTTTATTTTTTACTTGAGAAAATGTCTTATGGGGAATCATTGCCCCTTGCCTATTAAAATAAGGAAGGAGCGCGCAGGAAGTCATTGAGAACATCAAGTATTTTTGTTATGAGCAATCAAAAGCCATCAAAGAGCGAGAGAAAGGTACCACTTCTAAAATTACCCGTGATCTGACCTTCCAAACTTCACACTATGATAACGGAATGACATCAGGTCTGAGTCTCACGTCCAAATTTCCCACAGGAATGGAGCTAACATTCTAGGACCAAGGTTATCTGAAAATATCTGGTATGTTTCCATTAGTCTAGGACGAGAGGTCATAGCCTCAGAATAATGGGACATTCCTTTAGGAAGATGAAGAGGAATTTCTTTAGTCAGAGGATGGTGAATCTGTGGAATTCATTGCCACAGAAGGCTATGAAGATCAAGTCAATTGATATTTTTAAGGCAGAGATAGATAGATTCTCGATTAGTACAGGTGTCAGGGGTTATGGGGTGATGGCAGGAGAATGGGGTTGAGAGGGAGAGATAGATCAGCCACGGTTGAAAAGGGACTTGATGGACTGAATGGCCTAATTCTGCTCCTATCAATAATGACCTTTTTCCCAGGGTGGAAATGTTGAAATGTTCAATGTATAGCTATAAGGTGAGAGGGGCAAAGTTAAATGGAATGTGCGGAGCAAGTTTTTTACACACAGTGTGGTGAGGGCCTCGAACACATTGCCAACGGTGGTGATGGAGACAGATACAATAGTGGCATTTAAGAAGATTTAGATATGTGCGTGGAAGTGCTGGGAATGGAAGGATATGGACCCCCTGCAGGCAAATGAGATCAATTTAAGTTTTTAGTTTAGTTTAAAGATACAGTGCGGAAACAGGACTTTCAGCCCACCAAGTCAGCACCGACCATAAATCACCCCATACACTAGCACTATCCTACATACTAGGGCCAATTTACAATTTTTACCAAAGCCAACAACCCTGCGTGTCTTTGGAGTGTGTGCAGAAACTGGAACACTCGGCGAAAACCCACAATGAGAATGTACAAACTCCATACAGACAGCACTCATAGTCAGGATCGAACCGGGGTATCTGGTGCCGTAAGGCAGCAACTCTACGTGCTGTGCCACTATGTCGCACTACGTTTGCATCATGTTTGGCGCAATCATTGTGGGCCGGGGGGCTTGTTCCTGAGCTGTGCTGTTCTATGTTCTATTCTCATCTTCCTTCAGCACTGCGATAGTGGAGATCCTCTGACCAGTGATTACTGTGCATTACTTTCTTCCTTCCTCCCAACCCATTTTGTTTCCCCACCATCAAATATATCTGACTCAAATACCCACTGACCTATCTCAGCTAAACCTGAAAAGCAGCTTTAATAAAATGTGTTTAGACTTATTAAAATATTTAAATTGACACCCTACCACCTGGGATAATGGAAATAGGGAATAATGGTCACATAGTCATAGGGCCATGTAACATAACAACAGGTACTTTAGCCCAACTTGTCCATGCTAACCAAGATGCCCATTTAAACTTGTCCCATTTTCTCCCATTTCATCCATAACTTTCCTTTCCATGCACCTGCCTTAATGTATTTTAAAGTTTGTTATGGTACCAGCCTCAACTACTCCCCCTGGCAACTCATTCCATTTATTGCCAACTTCTGGCAGCATCTGTGGACAAAAGGAAAACAGAGTCAATGCGTCAGGTTAATGGCCTATCATCTGAACATGATGAAAAGTCTTGTGTTCTGGTGATCTAATGAAACATTATTGAACTGAAATATTAACACCGTTTCTCTCCCTGTAGAAACTATTGAAGTATTTCCAGAATTTTCAGTTTTTATTTCAGCTTTCCACCATATCCATCTACATTCACTCTGCCTAAGCAACGTCGCCAGCATAATCCTGGACAATCCCTCTTCTCCCCTACCCTATAAGGGAAGAAGTACCAAAGTTTGAAAACATATACCTCCAGATTCAGGAACAGTTTCTTCCCAGCTGTTATCAGGCAACTGAACCGTTCTCTCACCAGCTAAAGTGCAGTCCCGATTACCATCTACCTCATTGGAGACCTTTGAACTATTTTTAATCGGACTTTATTGGACTTTATCTTGCAATAAATAATATGCTGTAGTGGACGAGGCAGGATGCGAAGTTTGTCCAACACGAGATTCTTTATTGCTGCTACAGGTCTCCTAAATCCCAACCCGTGCCCCTTGTGATTATCACCTTAAATAACTCCCAGGGGCACCCGTGACCACTATGTGACCCCCTATCTCTCGTCACCGGGACACGTGACCCCTCTCCAGAAGGTTATGTACAATGTGTGGTCCACCACCAGGAGTCGCCACATTACCCTTTATCCTGTATTTATGTGCAATCTACTCATTGACTGGTTAGCACGCACCAAAAAATATTTCACTCTGACAATACCTGTGACAATAACAAAATAAACAAAAAAAAACTTTTTATTTTTCGACCTGCCTTCTCAGAGTGGATTGGTAGAACAATCGTCCTCTTGCCGCCCTAAAAGTGGCAAATTCTGGATTTTTAAAAACATTTTAGCCCATATCCCATCTTGTCTGTTTCTTATGGGTGAAATAATCTGAGCTGTCATTCTCTTTGCAAGTATGTCAGAAACTATCACTATATAATTCCTGAAATTGATAAAAGATAGTGTTCTAACTGCTGCTATTCTCATATTTTGTTGGCGCCTAGATTACCAGCATCACATTTATCCAGGGACCTGAAGTGTGCATCTTCGTCATGCTTTAAGTTAATCAGAAGTGATTCTGATGGATGAATAAACCATACTTTCTGCCTTTAAATGTCATCAGCTAAAGCTATACAGGATGGCTTTTAACTCCAAGAACAGGACTCACAAAATTTCCCCTTGAATAAGTTAATATGATTGGACTGTTTAGTTCCTGAAAATAAAGTATTTGAGGACGCTGAGTAAATCAAGCATTCACTTGAATAATCGTCTGCTGCTTCTTACAGCCAATTGAATTCCTGCAATTTTTCCTGTGATGTACCCATTGATGGAAAACCTCTTTGTGCCATTTGCTGTGGCGCATTGTTAGCTCTCTCGTCTTGGAGACTTTTTGACTCAAAGACGGGAGGGCTGGAGGACAATGATTTCCAGTTCCACTTTAGGGACTTGAACACGTAATCCAGGTTGACATTTCATGATGTTTTAGAGCAAGGCCCTATCTCCCTTCTCAGTTGCACTTGTGTCCTTCTCACTGTACAGAAAAGTGAGAAATTTATAGCACGATGGAGGCCCTTCAGCCCATTGTACTCATCCTAGATTGTTCTTATTTCCTAACTCAGTCTGTAGCCTTGTTGAATATAACAGTTAAATGCTCATCCTGGGGCATTATGGATGCGATTAGCATTGTTGTCACCTCTACCCATTTAATGAGTTCCAGCCTTCTCTAATCTTTGGGTATGGATTTCTTTTTCTCAGTTCAACTTAAATCCTTCTACCAAATTTATGTCCACTATTTGTTGACCTCTTCAAAAGTTAAAAAGTCAGTCTCTCTTGAGACCTCTCACAATTTCATACACCTCAATTAAATCTCCCCCCAGCTTCCTTTGTTTCCATATAATCAATCCTAGTCTATTCTTAAAGTTCCCATCATCACAAAAATATCACTCTATAACAATGCAAGTGTTGGCCCTGAGGAAACCGATGAAAATATTAGCTACAGGTAATAAACGCATGTGACCTGTTTATTAATGTGAACACTTTTCTGTGGTCTGAAGAAGGGTTTCGACCTGTAACGTCACTCATTATTTTTCTCCAGAGATGCTGCCTGACCCGCTGAGTTATTCCAGCACTTTGTGTCTATCTACAGTTCTATGGCGTTTTGCAGGTTTCATCTTATGATGCACAGTTTAAAATTAACAGTGACTTCAACAGCCAATTGGAAATTAGGATTAATTGTTATAGTGGACTCTCACTATGCTGCCACAATGTGGGGATAATTTCCCCCTGTTAAATAAAACCTCAGGCAATGTTACCTGTTGTGAAAAGCTGCCAGAGTGATTGAATCCATTGCACAATTAATATTTTGACTGTTGGGTGCATATTCCACCTCGCTGCCTGACATTCTCAGTCAGACCTTTTCTTCTTCCATGGGTAAGAAATTGAGAAGGGCTCGATGACTATATATCACAATCACAATCACAATCACAATCACAATCACAATCACAATAATACTTTCTTAGCCATGTATGTTTTGCAACATACGTGAAATTTAATTTGTCAAGTCAGTCATGCAAATGAAAAGCAACAGAACACACAAAACATATTTTAACATAAGCATCCACCACAGAGACTCCACATTTCTCACAGTGATGGAAGGCGAATAAAGTTCAAACTCTTCCCTCAGCTCTCCCGCTGTCAGGGGACTCGAGCCGTCTGTTGATGGGAAGATCTTTACTCCAATAGCCGATGGTGTTTTGGACTCTCCGCGTCGGGGCGATCCAGCTCCTGCATCGGGGGGATGTCAGGTCGCCCATGTGGGGCGATTGAACCCCACGTCGGGGCTGGTCGAGCCTCTGCATTCGTCTGAGCTTCCAACTAGCCTCCCGAGACTGTGAGCTCTTGATGGTAAGTCCGCAGGCCACGGTTGGAGTGATTCCAGGCATGGGATTGGCTCCAATATTAAGTCCAAGTTGAGTCCAAGGAGGCCTTCAGCTCCATCGATGATAGGCAGCAAAGCGACCGGAGACACACCCGGAAACATTGCGTCACCAACAAGGTAAGAAACTGAAAAAATTGTTTCCCCCGACACCCCACCCCCCACATAAAACAGACCGGAGAACAGTTACACAAACTTATAAAATGCACCACACTAAAATTAAAAAAAGACAAAATAACAAACTGTTGGCGAGGCTGCCAATAATTCACCGCCCCTGGTGGTAACTTCCATTCTTCTCAATATTTATTCAAATCATTTTGAATGTAATACTTTTCACGTTCATAAGTTATATGAGTAGAGTTAGGCCATTAGGCTCATCATGGCTGATCTCTGCCTTCTAATCCCATTTTCCTGCCTTCTCTCCATAACCCTTGACACCCGTTCTAAACAAGAATTTGTCTACCTCTGCCTTTTCTCTGAATATTTTTTGGAACCTCTTTAGAAAATAAAATGTAATACTTATTCTTTCTGGTATGGTCTTTGGATATTGTCATTGTGTTCTGAAGGTCCACACTTGCTATTAATTTAAGCAGACTACTTTTCATTATTCTAAAGGATAGCACAGTTCCACTCATTATCAAGTAGGTTATCATGTTAATTCAGGCTAAATTGGAGAGGCCAGAACACTATATTTGAGTAAAGGCTTCTGGGCTGCTTGGCCATTTGGTAAATTTAAATGTGCCTTCTGCAAAAATGGGACAAGCTGTAGAATGGTGCCAACTTGTCTAGAGCCTAAATAAGAGTTGCACGAACAGAATGGAACATCTGCAGATTCTGACAATTAGGTGTAAATTGCATGAAACAGATCGGATGAATGCAAACCAGACATATACATTGTAAATATTGTTGCAAAGCTTTAATTTTCTAGATGTTGATTGGATTAAGAGTTGAGCCTTGCCCGGGTTACTTGAATAGCTGGGCAAAAGTTACTATTTTTGCTTCCTCTAAGAAGCTCCGTTTGAATACAATGTATTGGTTTCTGTATTATTGGGTTAGAAAAATGTCTATCATGTACTGTGTTAATCAATATCTTTTATTGGATTGTATAGAGACCATCACCGTGTGGTTTGGCTCCTCAAGGTTCAGAGACCTATAAATGATAGCTCCCATGAGGTCCTGTGTTGATCTTCTGGGAGAACGCTTAGGACTCCGTGACCTTCTGGAGTGTCTCTGCTTGAACTAGGCTAGGAGGGCTTGGCCAGGCAGATACGAGAATCAATCTTCGCATGGTGGTTAGGTATAGTAGTGGGGAACTGTTATTGTGTTTTTCCAAAGTAAGGTTTCCAAAGTAAAGTCCTTGACTCAGTGGTTTTTGACTGAAACTGGACTGGGGGGAAATTTAGAATGAAGTATTTACACTGAAGGCTCGTCTGGGATCTCAACAGACCCCCAAACACAAGTTTGCGATTAAGGATGTTGAATGTCTCGATCGCAAGTGCAGAAATCAGCGCCACTGTGCGGCTTTTGCATTGATTTTCGGCACTTCGCTAGTCAGAGTGGATCGATCATTCGCGGTCTTGGGAAAGGGTCCCAACGAGATCATAGAACACAGTCTAGCAAGCACGGAGTGGTGGATAGCACTCCTTTGGATTAGGGGTACATAGAACAGTGCGAGGAGTGGCCCAAACTCTTGGTCATAGTTGGCAGGCTGCAGCTGCTTAACGAGAGCCAGACGTGCATCCAGAGCGAGGGGTGACACACTGTCCCAGATATGGTATCCAATTGGTGAGGTATTAAAATACTAGTCTGGTTTACGTGCTAAGCGGTGAAACATTTGACCTGTCATTGCTGACAGCACTAATTGGAAGGGTGCTTTCCGAAAACCGACATTGACTGCCAGCGCGAAAACGCTAGGCGCTGACACCCAGTGCCAGACAGGTGTGCCTATGTGAAGATATCTGAATCCCTCACTAAAGTGACAGACGAGGAATCTCATAAACGCACTGGGCTTGGTGGCTAGAGTATAGATTGGCTGAAATACTCTACTCCATTTGTGATTTCATTGGGTAATTTAATTTGAATTCGAGAGCCCACGTATGAAGATAGAGTCTAGATTTGCAGAATCAAATTTCCAAGAACTATTCTAGATTTGCAGGCTCAAATTTCCAAATACAGAATTTCACATTGAAGTTCTGCCCATAGGGTAGGATTTGAATTCTGTGTAAATATAACTTTGGAGTTTGTGCATGTTTGAGATTGATTTTGAATAGTGGCTGATCAACAGTGAATAGTAACCATCTGATCGATGGTTGATTAGTACCTGATAGCGAAGAGTAACGGAGAGACGAGAACCTGCTTTACTTGGTGAAAAATACCCGGATGTGAGAGGTACCCCTAATTATTTATTTTTATTTTTATTAGAGGCCATACGTATTACAAATAATATAACAATTTTTTCAGATATACATATTACATATTTCCAAAGTTATATGTATTACAAAGCAATATATATAAGCCTCATTTTTTTAATAGTGTAAAGAAAAAGAGTAAAGAAAGAATAGATGTTTAATTTAAAAAGTGTGATTATAATTTTGATTATATGTGAGAAGAAATAAATAAATAAATAAATAAAATGTAAAAAAAACAAAAAAAATTAAAAACCCATATTACTGACAAACAATTATTATACTTAAAAATAAAAGAAAAGTATACATCTTAACACTGAATGGAACAATTTCTAATAATATATATATAGAGACGAGTATACAAATCTTGGATTAAACCTTTTCATCTGATCTTACCACCGGGTACTTATTGAGTTACAATGCTGAGCCCAGCTACCCCTTCATATAATCAGTGAATGGAGACCATATTTGTTCAAAAAGTTTGTGTTTATCCATTAGGATAAACCTAATTCTCTCCAATTGCAACATCTCCAACATTTCCACTGTCCACATTTTGATTGTAGGGGATAATGGTCCCTTCCAAAATTTTAATATTAATTTTTTTCCAATCATTAAACAGTAATCAAGAAAAATTCTTTGATTTACTGTTAATGTTTGATTTGAATCTAAAACACCAAATATTATTAGCTTTGGGTCAGGATTTAATGTAATATTAAGAACTATAGAAATAATTTTAAAAATCTCAGTCCAATAACTATAAAGTTTGTGCATATTACAAAACTATGTGTTAAATCAGCTTCTATGTGCTGACATTTATCACACAATGGTGATATATTAGGAAAAATTATATTTAATTTCTTTTTTGAACAATGTAATCTATGTAATACTTTGATTTGTATCAAAGTATGTCTGGCATTTAACGAACAATGCTGTATACGTTGTAAACTTTCTTCCCAAAAGTCTTTTAATATCGGTAAACCAGTTTCATTTTCCCATATTTGTCGAAATGATTCTGTTGTTGATATTTCCCTGTCCAAAAGGATATTATATATATATGCTATTAATTTCTCTGTGTTTGGATGCTTATTAAGCACTTCATCCAGTAAACCTGGTTCTCTATTTCTATAATCTTGCGTATTTGATTTAACATCATCTCTGATTTGTAAATATCTAAGTAAGTTATATGCGTGCAATCCATAAATATCTTTCAACTCTTGAAATGAGAGAAATTTCCCATTCCTGTAAAGATGTTCTATCCTTATAATTCCTAAATTTTTCCAATGTCTAAACCCCCCATCCAATAAAGAGGGCTTAAACAGAGGATTATTCATAATTGGTAAGCAAAGCGACATATTTTCTAAATGTAAAGTCTTAACTATTTGCTTCCAAATACGTATATTGCTTAAAATTATAGGATTTTCCCTATAATTTTTTTTTGTATCACCCTTGGGGCAAGGAGTATTGTACTTATATCAAAGGGTAAACAATCTTCCTTTTCCATTCTTAACCAAGCTGGGTCCTGTTCCATGTTTGCCAAAAATGCATATTCTTAATCTGAACCGCCCAAAAATAATATAAAAAATTAGGTAGTGCTAGTTCACCATTTATCTTAGATTTACATAAATGTCTTTTACTTATTCTGTGATTTTTATAATCCCAAATAAAGCTATTGACAATGAAATCAATTTTTTTTTTAAAGTTTTAGGAAGATATAGTGGGATAGCTTGAAATAAATATAGTAGTTGTGGTAAAAAAATCATTTTAATGGCATTTATTCTACGATCATTGATAGTTAAGATTTAAGGTGTGGAAAATTCGTGGACCGCTACTTGTATTGCCTGTGTGAGTGCTTAAGAATTTTTGGGTGTTAGATAATTGAAATAAAAGTGTGTTTGAATTAAATATTCGTATTTGTTTCAATCAGGATTGTAGTATTGTTAGAATCCGATTCGTGGTGGTTCGATCAGGGTTCGTATTCTTTCGATCATCCTGTCGGGTGAGGAGTCATTCCGTTGACCGAGTCCACCATGAGGAGGATTTATTAGAGTGTGTGATTTATATTAAAGAATGATTGTGGTTTTTGTAGGAGTGTGGTTGTGCCAGATAATAATAAGCAGCGTGATTTCCTTTGTGTACAGTGTTACTTGCGTGTTTGGAGCTCATATTCATATGTTTATTTATTTTTTTTTAATTTAAAAAAAAATGTATTTATTAGAGGTAAATACATCAATGTACTTCACATATATATTGTTACAATCATTGTACCCCATAATTTTATGGCTTTTAAAGAAAAAGAATAGAAAGAAAGAGAGTGAAATAGGTGAAAAGAGTTGTGATAGTGAAAGAGCGTGGCAAAGGGGAGAAGAAACCCTTGGTCAAAGAATTAGAGAAAGGGGGTTAAGAGATAGACCCTAAAAAAAGAAAAGGAAAAAGAGAGAAAAAAATAAAGCCAGTTACTATGTTATATATATCACGCAAAACAAATCCACCAACTCGATAGTTTTTCATCCCCCCCCCCCCCACCAAGGCCCGAGGTACTCCTGCACCCTATCTTTGTAGTAATTCTATAAATGCAGACCACGTCTGATAGAAGCGTTCTGATTTTCCTTCCAGGCGGAGTCTCATATCTTCCAGATGTAGTGTTTCAAACATAGTTGAAATCCACATATTTAATGTTGGTATAGGAGCATTTTTCTAGAATTTTAACATTAGTTTTTTCCTATTATTAAGCCATTATCAATAAATTATTTTGATACACATTTAATTCCGAACTACCTTATGTCATTCCAAAAATAATCCATTCTGGCTTTGGTGTCATTTTCATTTTAAACAGTTTTGTGAATATTTCAAAGATTTCAATCCAAAACCTTTGAATTTTTGTACAAAAGATGAATGAGTGCCCTATCGTAGCTTCTTGACACTGGCATTTATCACAAATTGGTGAAAGGTTAGGGAAAAATTTATTTAATTTAGTTTTTGAGTAGCATAATCTGTGTATAATTTTAAATTGTATTAAAGTGTTTCTTACGTTAATTGAGCATTTGCGCACATTTAATAAGTATTCTTTCCACCTTTCATTGGAAATTTTTATGCTTAGTTCGTTTTCCCACTCACCTCTAATACCTTCCGTTGTTGGTATTACTGCATTTAGTATAATATTATATATATGTGAAATTAAATTTGCTGATTCCGCCTTTGTATTCATTACTTCATGTAGTAAGTCTAATGGCATTTTGTGAAATTCATGTGCATGTTTTTTCAAATAATCATATTTGGAAATATTTAAAATACTGATTGTTACCCAGATTGTATTTTAGTTGTAATTGTTTAAATGATAATAGTTTTCCCATATCATACAAATCTCCCAAAGTTTTAATTCCTGCTCTTTCCCATTGCTTTGTCTATAATTGAGGGTTTAAACAAAGGGTTTTTAGCAATAGGAGATAGGAGAGATAAGTTTCTTAATTTTAAATTGTATTTTATTTGTTTCCAAATTCTGATTGTACTATGTATAATTGGGTTTTTGTTGTAGTTTGTATTATTCACCGTCATTGGTGAAAGCAGGATCGTACCAATATTAAAGGGGGAGCAGTCCTCTTTCTCCATAATGATCCATTCCGGTTGATGAAGTGAATTATCCAACAATTGAATCTTCTAATATTTACCAACTAATAATAATACATAAAATTAGGGAGTGCTAATTACTACTTTGGGTTTATTCAGGTGTGGTCTTTGTATTCTATGGGTCTTATAATCCCAAATAAAATTTGTAATATCTGAGTCCAATTTTTTAAAAAACTTTTTGGGTAGCTATAGTGACATTGATTGGAACAAGTACAGAATTTGTGGTAGAAATATAATTTTTATGGCGTTTATACGACCTATTAAGGACATCGGAAGCGTTTTCCAGAATTTAATTAAATTATGTAGTTTCTTTAGTACAGGGTTATAGTTTGCTTTAAACATGTCATGATATCTTCTCGTAATTTCAATACCCAAGTATTTAAATTTTTCCACAGCTATTTTAAAAGGAAATTGTACGAGATGTGTAGAATCTTTCGGTTTTATTGACATGATTTCACTTTTATTCCAGTTTATTCTATAACCTGAAAATGAACCGAAATCCTCAATTAAATTTAAAATGTTGGGTATAGTGATATGAGGCTTTGTGATGTACAAAAGTACATCATCAGCGTATAACGATATTTTATTGTTTGAATATTTTGTCTTATATCCGTGGATATTCGGATGAGTTCTAATTCTTTCCACTAGTGGTTCAATTATGAGGGCAAATAACAATGGTGATAATGAACAACCTTGTCTATTACCCCTTGACAGTTGAAATTTTGTGGATAAAATATTATTAGTTAATATTCTGGCCATTGGCTTATTATATATTAATTTAATCCATTGAATGAAATTCTCTCCCAGTTGAAATTTTTGCAATACTTTAACCATGTACTTCCATTCAACCTGATCGAATGCTTTCTCTGAATCCAGCGAAATAATTGCGAGATTTGGATCTTTAGTTTGGTGTGAGTGCATTATGTTAAGCAGACGTCTCAAATTATTAAATGAATGTCTCTTAGGGATGAACGCCGTTTGATCCGGATGTATTAGTTTAATGGCGTACTTACTTAATCTTCTTGCTAATATGTTTGCTAATATTTTTTGATCCGTATTTAACAATGCAATAGCTCTATAAGATCCAGGTTCTTCCTCATCTTTATCTTTGTTAAGTATTAATGTAATCATAGATTCTGCTAATGTATTAGGTAATATTTGTTCTCTGAAAGTATGTGTGTACATTTTCTGTAGACGAGGAATAAATATATCGTAAAATATATTTATATAATTCATTACTAAATCCGTCGGGACCTGGCGTTTTTCCATTTTTTAATGAGAATATTGTTTCGTCTATTTCCTTATTTGAGATTTGTGCTCCCAATTCCTCTTGTTCTTGCAATTCTAGTTTGGGAAGATTGCAATTATCCAGAAACTCAGTGACTGTGTTGGTGTCCGTTGACATTTTGGATGTATACAAATTCTCATAAAATTGCTCAAATCTTTTATTAATTTAATTCTGTAATGTTAATACTTCCCCTCTGTCTGATTTAATCTTTGAAATCTTGTGTACCTTTTCTCGTTTTTTTAATTGGCGTGCGAGACGTTTATGAGGCTTCTCCCCAAATTCAAACTGTTCCTGTCTTGTAATTTGGAATAATCTTATAACTTTCTTTGATAGTAATTTATTTTAATTTGAATTTTAGTATTAATATTTTATTATATTTATCCATGGATGGGTCTTTAGCATTATCTATATCAAATATTCACATATCAAATAGTCATATTCATGTGTTTTGATTGAGGGTTAAACGAGTTGCGAGAATGTGTTTGATTATGCTCTAATGTGTTTGATTGTTCCCTGGAGTACTCTGGTCTTTGAATGACTGGGCATTGTAGAAAGTGTAAGGATTAAAGCGTGTGCGTTGTGGGATATAGGAGAATAATTTGAATAACAGAGTAGGATTGGTGAAGCAAAGGAATAAAGAAGTGCAAGGCTGCAGAAGCTTCGTAGCCATTAGCCACTGTTCAGGAACGAGCCTGATAAATTTAGGGATTAAAAGGACGGAGTGAAGCATTTAAGAATTCTGTTTCAGTTGTTCGGAGGCATGGGGATCAGCATGGACTGAGATATGACAGAAGAGGAAAGGAGCCCCTTGTGCAATGAGTTCCCTCACAAGGCAGATAAATTAAGAGATTTGTCTGGAGCGTTAAATAAGGAATTAGGAAACAAGCTATAGCTGCCAGGGGGCATTAGAACAGTAAAATGGATACAATACATAGAACAAATTATTTGGCAGCATAGTAATAACGAGAGTGCAAAATAATTGATTGGGTTATGGAGAAAATATTATGAGGAACGGAAGGCGAATAAAGAGGTTAAGAGGATGGCTAGTTGGGAAAAAGCGATCGCTAAACTTGGAATAGAACTAAAAGAAGATGAAGCAGTACCACCTCCAGGCAGAAGGAAGGGCAGGAGTGGAGATGAAGGAAACACATGGAACAGAGAAGAGGTAAATCTCCTGGAAGGAAGCTAGTCCCTGTAAATTTAAAGTTTAGGGATCCGATGGTTGGTGCTGACTTCAAGGGGGAAGGAGATGAATATTTGGAAAAGTGGACAAATGTTAACGCTAGTGGAAGTTCACAGCTTCCGCCATGTTCCTCTTGCATTTCCCAGACTTCACTAGCACCTTGTATGACTTGTGTCCATAATAAATATTTTAGGTCTGCAGAATCTATAACAACTCCTGCAGATTCTACATCTGAACAGATTTTACCGATAGCAGATACTGGGGTGCCAGATTCTTCTACCCTATCCACTCCACCATTAATAGATTGTCCAGTAGCTTATGGCACCCGGAGTAGGATGAAAAGGTTAGCTCCAGTGTTTAAAAAAAAGGAAGGTATGATAGATATAGTGCAACAGCCAGAGTATTTCTCTGAGCCACAACCTAGACAGATTATACGAGTAGTAAGAAAGAGGAACAATTTATTTGGGCAGTATCAGGAATCCCCTAGTGAACGGGAAGATTCATCTGAAGGTGAGACAGTGATTGAAGATACCTAGATAGATTTTGATATAACCGAAAGTTTACAAATTGAACAGATATCCCATAGGCAGTTCCCAGTGAGGGAAGGGCTGGGTACAGCTGATTCGACAAGCGCAGTAAGAATGAACAATCCCCATGCCACAGACGTCCATATTCCGTGGAAGCACCATGAAATAATGGCTGTACTAAACAGAATCCCTGATAGGATAAGTCACCTGCTGCTTTTATAGATTATTTGAGAACCACAATGCGTGTATATCATGCAGATTCCCGGGATTCATGGGAGACCATACAACAGATAATTAATCCCGCTGAAAATACCAAATTTCTAGTAACCCAATGTATGAAGCCTTGGCGAACATGATAATGGATGACAGTGCAAGAGCAGAGGCTGTTTTACCGGCCCTTGCAAACATGCTTCAAAAGCCAAGTGATCGAACACGAATTCTGGATATAAAACCAGAAAAGGGTGAAGGAGCAGATGAATTTTAGAGTGATTTTCAAAATTATATATGGACCAATCAGGTGACTTAGATGATCAGAATGGAGCAAGTTCCCCACAGTATTGTGCTATCTTATTGAATTGTCTCCCCACTACAGTAGCGGACTCAATTAATACTGATAACAGGGACTGGTCTAAGAACTGCGCCAGTCAAATGGCCAGAACTGTGAGGCACTATTGGAAGGATGGTAGGAAACAGGAAAATTATCCTGCAACTAGAAGAGAAACTGAATGTATAGCCAAGAAGGACCATGGAGTCTCCAAATGTTAGCGAGGAACGGAATGGGAGAAATTAGGGTTCCAGACTACTCAGATTATTATTACAATTATACTCCTAATTTAGAACCTATTCCAATGGAACTAAGGGGTAAAATAAAGCCAACCATATTGCCTAAGCAATGTTACACTTGTGGGGGAATGGGACACTAGAGTCGAGCCTGTCCAACAAGGGAGCGAGTGGGAGAGAGGGGTCAAAGAAAGGATTTCCAGGATTATGAAGAAATTAGAGATCCAAGAGGATGTAGAAATATCCGGGATCCCAGGAATTATAGGTTTTTAGATTCAAGAGACTTCTAGGATCCAAGAAAACAGAGAGAGAGATGGCCCGAATGTCAGGAACCAAGAAGTCACACACCATTCACTCAAACCAACCCATTCTCTCTGTCCTGACTTACAAACCCATCCAAGAATTGTGGACAAGGGGACATGACCCCTACTCTAGAACCCCCTCAAGTAATTTACCAGAATGAACGAATTGGATGTACTATCGTAGTAAAAACTGAAGATCACGTAAAAGAAAATTGTAAACAATCTTATACCTGCCTGAGAAAACCCCTTTGAACAAAGAACATTGTAAATCAAGGAGCTTGTCAAAACTTTACACAATTAGGTCATTGGAATAAGGAGTGCCCAATGAGAAGACAGAATATAGCAGAACGGAAGAGAAATTAAGGGGCAATAAAGAAAGTTAGAAAATAAACCCAGTAGCTGGTATCAGAAGGAATAAGAACTAAAGATAACTAAACTGGCACTAGGGAGAGAGGAGATGAATTGTGCAACATACTATCTGGGGAATGAGGTAAAGAATGTGTGGACCTTTGAAAATGGGCGGAAGATTCAGCTCAGGTAAAGTAGGTCCCCAGAAACAGAGACCAACACCAAGGAGAAAATTACACTGTCCTGTCCCTTTAAAACACATCTTGGAAGGCCAACAGATAGAAAAGGCTGCTCCTCAGTATCCCTACTCCTTTGAAACTAACATCAAGGAAGAGGCAGATACCTACCCTAATGCCCAACTTTAACATCATCTAGCTGTTGACACCAGTGAAGGAGAAACAAAAATAACACCATCCAACCTTTTCTAAAAAATACAGACAACCGATGATGACTATTGGGGCAAGCTCCAATTTGAATAACTGCATTTGAATTTGAAAATAGACACTCCTTTGTGGTTTGGGGTAAAATACTCACTTTGCGCCTAAATCTAGTTATAAAAATAAATAGATTTGAAAAGGACTTATGGGATATAGTCTTAAAAATTATTAGAGAATTGATTGTTGACTTATTGTTGGCATTATTCTCTTGTGTCACCCTTAAGAGGATAATCGAAGATGGAATGGGACTATTCAGTTGCTATCAAGAAAGGGGCAGACCCTAGCGGATATCAGGAATTAAGATATACCCTGGAAACGTAAGGTGGTAGTATAAAATGAAGAGGTAGACTGAAAATTTAGATAATGAGTTCCCCTCGGAAAGTCAATACAAACCATCCAGAAACTTACTCAGCGGTAAAATGAAATTAGTTATGAGGATGAACCCCTATGGACTGAGAGCTGAGCCAACACACTAAGGAAGAAATACTGGAGGAGAAGTCTATAGAATTAGAAGGAGGAATAAAGAAAGGGGTGTTGAGATATCAGAGTCGATGTATTTGACTGGTGGATCTAAATTGTTTAACTCTTGATAGTAAGCGATTTCTATTATCAAGGTGCAAATAAATTGTCCCTAGATTCGGCATTCTTAATTGGATTTATAATGAAATTGACAACATATGGAAATTGATTGATTAAATTTGAACAGCTGGGAATTCCACAGGAATTGGAATGGAATTGTGTTATCGACCACAACGCTGTGGAATGAGAAGGGTGAGATGGACCCTGAAACTTAAAATAGTAAATTGAAGGCTGAGACTGAATTTGGTTGAATTGAAACATTCTTCATGGTTTGCTTTAAATAACAGTCTGTAGGGAAATCTGGACTGAACCCAGCTGAAATTTACATGAGAAACTATCACCAGATATACATATTACTAGATTAAGTGGGACCCGTTAGGTCCCAGCATCACACGGGAGGGCTGGTCTCCCAACGCAATAATCCACCTCTCCACCAAACCCAATATTGGTGGTCAGTGGGGGAGGGGGAATGGGGGGGTGGGGGGGGGGGTGGTTCTGGAGCACTAGTATGGGTGTTGTGGGCTGAAGGGGCTGGTTTCCAGAGGGCTAGAATGGACATTGTGGGCCAAATGGATTCTTGGGCTGGCGGCTCAGTCACTCAAGCCTGTTGTGCTGGCAGCTCACTCACTCACGGCTTGTGGGCTGGCAGTTGACTCACGGCTAATCCTTGAGATTCCTTTTCAAGCATGGTGCAAGGCCACAAAATTCAATTGCAGTTTCATACCATTTCAAGCAGGGTACAAGGCCATGCTAGAGCGAGTCGTGACCTCTCCCTCTTCCATCTTGCAGAGACTGAGCCACGCCCACACTTCTGGGTTTTATAGTCCCTCCCACTCCCACCAGAAGGGGCGTGGCCTTCATGGCGTGATTGACAAGAGAGAGAATCTCAACATTCTTTAAACACTATAACTCTTTTACTTTTCATCGATGGGAAAAATCCTCGGCACCTGATTAGCGGAGGAGGACTCTGAGTAAGATGGCCAGAAATCACAGCCGTACATGGTAGCGTTTTTTCAAAAATCAATATAAAGCACAAACAGGAAGTGGTCAAGATTAGACTTTTAATTATATAGAAGGCAAGGCGTCTTTAATTAGGCAAGGCGTCTTTAATTAGGCAAGGCAACTTTAATTAGGCAAAGCAACTTTAATTAGGCAAGGCAACTTTAATTAGGCAAGGCAACTTTAATTAGGCAATGCAGCTTTAGCATTTCCAAACCATAGGCAACACAGTTTTAGCATTTCCAAACCAAAGGCAACACAGCTTTAGTATTTCCAAACCAAAGGCAACGCAGTTTTAGCATTTCCAAACCAAAGGCAACACAGCTTTAGCGTTACCAAAACCAAAGGCAACACAGCTTTAGCATTTCCAAACCAAAGGCAACACAGCTTTAGCATTTCCAAACTATATTTTCAAACCACATTAAGGGCACTGACAGGTCAGTAAAACCACTCACAGTTTAGTAGACATGTGTTCAGTGTTATTCACAGCTCAGACTGAGAGACGTGACCCTCTCGCTCCCCCATCTTGCAGAGACTGACTGAGGCACTCAACACTTCCAGGTTTTATAGTCCCTCTGGAAGGGGCATGGCCTTCAGGAGAGAGAATCTCAACAATTTTTAAACACTAATAAGTCTTTTATTTTTAATCAATGGGAAAAATCCTCTTGACCTGCACAGCGAAGATGGCCAAAAGTCACAGTAGTCAGTGGCAACGTTTTTTCTAAAATCAATATACAGAACAACAGGAAGTGGTCAAGATCAGACTTTTAGTAATATAGATAATATCTTGTGAATACGGAGAGAGCTGATTACTGCTGATCCTAGGATAGTAAATATATCTTATAGAACATAATAGTAATAGGAATACAGTGATAAAGCAGAATATAGTAGAGATAGTTATAGTGAAATGAAAAAGGCATAGTATTGCAGAATTGCAGTGAATGTATGGGAAAGCATTAGTACATGAATGGTAACTTGCTTTGTCCCAAGTTTTTCAGGAATTATAGGTTATAGGTTTGACTATGGAAAAGGATGGATGAATGGGCAACAATATGGATGGAGGGAATTTGCACCCATGAAAACCCGGGAGGTGAAGAATCATCAGACGGAAATTGTGAAGCTACCCTCATGAAAACTCGGGAAGCTTGACATGATTCTGGGAAGAAAAATCATCGTCTCATTGTTGTTAATGGATGGAGAATGTAATAGTAACACATATGTATATTTGGTTATCTGATTATCTGTTTACTTGGTTATCATAAATGATGGTTTATCATATATGATAAAAGGAAGGAATGTTAATTCTGGCCAAATTGGAGCAGCCAGGACACTAAAATTGAGTAAAGGCTTCTGGGCCATTTGGTCAATTTAAATGTGCCTTCTGCATAAATTGGACAAGCTGCAGAATGGTGCCAGCCTGTCTAGAACCTAGATAAGTGTTGCAGGAAGAGAATGGAGCATCTGTAGATTCTGACAATTAGGTGTAAATTGCATGAAACAGATTGAGTGAATGCAAACCAGACATATACATTGTAAATATTGTTGCAAAGCTTTACTTTGAAATGCAATAATTTCATTGTCCTATCTGGGACACATGACAATAAATTCTCTTGAATCTACTTTTCTAGATGTTGATTGGATTAAGTGTTGAGCCTTGTCTGGGTTTCTTGAATATCTGGGCAAATGTTGCTCTGTCTGCTTCCTTTCAGAAGCTCCGTTTGAATACAATGTATTGGTTACTGTATTATTGGGTTAGGGAAATGTCTATCATGTACTGTGTTAATCAATATCTGTTATTGGATTGTATAGAGACCACCCCCATGTGGTTCTGCCACTCAAGGTTTGGGGACATATAAAAGATAGCTCCCACGAGGTCATGTGTCGACCTTCTGGGAGAAGGCTTGGGACTGTGTGACCTTCTGGAGTGTCTCTGCTTGAACGAGGCTAGGAGGGCTTGACCAGGCAGATACAAAAATGAAACCCATGGTGGTTAGGTTTAGTAGTGGGGAACTATTATTGTGTTTTTCCAAAATAAAGTTTAGATGCGTAAGTTCTTGACTCAGTGGTTTTTGACTGAAACTACACTGGAGGGAAGCTTAGAACAAGCTATTTACAATCACAGTCGGTATAGTTTAATTTATTATAATTGTCATGTATACAAAGGTGCCAGAAGACTGGAGGATGGAAAATATTGTGCTTCTATATTACAAGGGCTGTAAGAAAATGACTGGGAGCTTTATGCCAGTGAGTCTAATATCAGTGGTCGGAAAGTAACTAGTTTAGTTTAGTTTATTATTATCGCATGTACTGAGGTAAATTAAAAACATTTTGTCGTGTGCTAACCAGTTAGCGAAAAGACCATACATGGTTACAAACAAGCTGCCCACAGCATACAGATCCAGGATAAAGGGTATAACTGAAGAAGAGGCACAACCCGAAATATCACCCATTTCTTCTATCCAGAGATGCTGCCTGATCTACTCAGTTACTCCAGCATTTTGTGTCCAAAAAGTGTATGACGTTTTGTGCAAGATAAATTCCAATATTATGCGATTAATGATAGTTTGAAGGTCTCCAATGAGGTAGATGGGACGTCTGGACTGCTTTGTGGCTGGTGAGAGGATGGTCCAAGTGTGCAGGACGGGACTACTTGCAGCCAGTGTTTACCCAACCTAGTGGGATGGAGTCCAATTACACCAGTCCTGACATTGGCACAGTCGAAATCAAGCAGCTACACAGGTCAAAGATCAAAGTCAAACGTTTTCACATGGTTATCAAATCCAGGATCGAGTAAATTAAGTACATAAATATTTAGAGTAATTTTCCAAACCTACACTTCTTGCTTGCAGATAGATGCAATTATATCCCAGCTCAGCTGCTGCATGAAGTATTTGTTACTGTAACCAGAACAGTACTATGCTGAGATGGATGTAAACTAACATTTATGGCCTCTCACCGCCTAGCAGAGTTGGTCCTTACCCTCAACAACTTTTCTTTTGACTCCTCCCATTTCCTCCAAACACAAGGCGTAGCTATGGGCACACGCATGGGCCCTAGCTACGCCTGCCTCTTTGTCGGGCACGTCGAACAATCTTTGTTCTCGGCGTACCAGGGCCCCACCCCCGACCTTTACCTCCGTTACATTGACGACTGCTTTGGTGTCACCTCCTGCACCCACGCAGAACTGACTGACTTCATCCATTTCACCACCAACTTCCATCCGGCACTCAAATATACTTGGACCATTTCCGACATTTCCCTACCATTCCTTGACCTCACCATCTCTATTGCAGGTGATACACTCCTGACTGACATCCACTACAAACCAACTGACTCCCACAGCTACCTGGACTACTCTTCCTCCCACCCTGCTTCCTGTAAGGACTCCATCCCCTATTCCCAATTCCTCCGTCTACGCCGCATCTGCTCCCAGGATGACGTGTTCCACACCAGGTCATCGCAAATGTCCTCGTTCTTCAGAGAACGGGGTTTCCCCTCCCCCACTATAGATGAGGCTCGCACCAGGGTCTCCTCCATACCCCGCAACACTGCCCTCTCTCCCCATTCCCCCACTCACAACAAGGGCCGAGTCCCCCTGGTCCTCACCTTTCACCCCACCAGCCAGCGCATACAACAGATAGTCCTCCGCCAGTTTCGTCACCTCCAACGTCACCCCTCCACTCGCCACATCTTCCCATCTCCCCCCCTGTCTGCCTTCCGCAAAGACCGCTCCCTCCGCAACTCCCTCGTCAATTCTTCCCTTCCCTCCCGCTCCACTCCTTCCCCGGGCACTTTCCCTTGCAACCGCAAGAGATGCTACACTTGTCCCTTCACCTCCCCCATGCACTCCTTTCAGGGACCCAAGCAGTCATTCCAAGTCCGACAGAGGTTCACCTGCACCTCCTCCAACCTCATCTACTGCATCCGTTGCTCCAGATGCCAGCTGATCTACATCGGTGAGACCAAGCGGAGGCTGGGCGATCGTTTCGCCGAACACCTCCGCTCGGTCCGCAATAACCAACCCGACCTCCCGGTGGCTCAGCACTTCAACTCCCCCTCCCACTGCGTATCCGACCTCTCGGTCCTGGGCCTCCTCCACGGCCAGAGTGATCAACACCGCAAGTTGGAGGAACAGCACCTCATATTCCGCTTGGGGAGTCTGCATCCTCTGGGCTAAAACATTGAATTTTCTCAATTCTGTTAACCCAGACTGCCTCCCCCCCACCTCTCCCTCAGCCCTCTGGCCCTGACATTCCTTCTCCATCTCCCCCCCCCCCCCCCTCCCCAGTCGCACTAGCTTCTCATTTTCACACCACAAACAGCTTACAATGGCCTGCTTCCTTTGTCACCAATACTTTTTTGCATATCTTTCACTCATTGTTCCTTATCTCTCCACATCACTGTTTATATCTCTCGTTTCCCTGATCCCTGACCAGTCTGAAGAAGGGTCTCGACCCGAAACATCGCCTATCTCCTTCGCTCCTTAGATGCTGCTGCACCCGCTGAGTTTCTCCAGCTTTTTGTGTAACCTATGGCCTCTCAGAGTCTGGCTACCTGCAGCCAAAGGATATGCTACAGCATGCAAGTCTTTCTTTAGGGCAGAAAACCTGAGTCGAACACTTAGTTGTGACGAGCCTTTCAACAAGCAGTAAGTTACAACCAGCAAAAACGATGGCTGTAAATTAACTTATTTGTTGATCCCTTGGAGATAGTGCGGCTGTAGATTACTTGCGTGCGAGTCAGAAGTTCTTTCGCTTCAAAGTATGACAAGTATGACGGGTGGCACAGTGGCCCAGTAGTAAAGCTGCTGCCTTGCTGAGCCAGAGACCCAGGTCAATCCTGACACCTGACCAGAGACCCAGATTTGATCCTCTAGAAGGAGTTTGTACGTTCTTACTGTGACAGCATCAGTTTTCTCCGGGTGCTCCAACATGCTCACACATTCCAAAGACGTGCAGGTTTGTAGGTTGATTGGCTTGTGTAAATTGCTCCTGATTTGTAGGATGCGAAAGTGGGTTAACCTGAACTAGTGTAGGGACATACTCAGTGGGCCGAAGGGCACATCTCCACATGGTATCTCGAAACGAAACTAAACTAAAGGTTAAGCAAAATCAATGGTCAAGAGAGTGAAGACGGGTAATTATGATATGTGCTGGCAATGGAACAATGAAATTCCTATCGCAGCTAATTAGTCACATTAACGCAATAACACACAGATCAATAATACAATAACTTAATAACCATAATAATGCATAACCTAAATCCATACTGAAACCAAATACACAGTCCAGTGAAGATCATAGTTGAGGTAGGGTAAATGTTGTGCAGTGTTCAATAATCTGACGGTTGCTGGGAAGAAGCAATATCTTCTTTGTTCATCTTGATGTTAGTCGTGAAAAGAGAGCGTGGGCAGGCTAGCGTGAGTGGTTGATGATATTGTCTGACTTTTTGCGGCAGTGTCTACTATTGATTCCAGCATCTGCAGTTCCTTGTGGCTCCTATAGATCTTTTCATTAGTGGGGAATCAGTACCTGCGATGGGCCAGACTGTCTATCTGCTACCCTCTGTCGTCCCCTTCTCTTTTGTTTTAGAGACACTGCAAGGAAATAGGCCCTTTGGTTCACCGGGTCCGTGCCGACCAACAATCCCCACACATTAACACTATCCTACACCCACTAGGGACAATTTTTACTTTTACCAAGCCAATTAACCTACAAACCTGTACGTCTTTGGAATGTGGGAGGAAACCGAAGATCTCGAAAACCCATGCAGGTCACGGGGAGAACGTACAAATTCCGTACAAGCAGCACCTGTAATCAGGATCGAACCCGGGTCTCTGGCGCTGCATTCGCTGTAAGGCAGCAACTTTGTTCCTGACTGTTCGAATTCCCGAACCAGACCACAATGCAACCAGTCAGCATGCTCATCATGTTTGATATATTTTGTTGAAATACCAAATCTCCGCAATCCTCTAAAGAAGTAGAGGCATGAGTGAGCTTTTTTTTTAATGGTTACAACAATATGCTGGGCCCAGGCCAGATTTTCAGATATATGCAGGAACTTGAAGCTGTTGACTCTCTCCACCACCATTCTGTCGATGAAGGCAAGTTCATGAATCTCTGACTTTCCCTTACTATCAACTCCCTGGTCTTGATGAACACTGAGATTCTGAGTAGAAATGCAAAGCTCCATCCCCTGTCATCTCAGGAATAACATTTTGAAATGATTCGTATGAACAACGAGAATGAATATGAGACTAGAAACTGTACTTTTAGAGGGGGAAAACCCTGCAGAAGGCAGGAGGCATGGAGGTGTGATGGGAAAAATAGATCAGCCATGATCGAATGGCATAGCAGACTCGATGGGCCGAATGGCCTAATTCAGCTCCCATGTTGTATGAAGAAGGGTTTCGGCCCGAAACATTGCCTATTTCCTTCGCTCCATAGATGCTGCTGCACCTGCTGAGATTCTCCAGCATTTTTGTCTACCCATGTTGCATGATCTGATCTGCATTGCTCATGGTCTATTTTTCACATGAGTAGTTAGTGTGCAAAATTGAAAGTATTCTGATGGGAGAGGATTCTTATGGCCATGAGTTCTTGGCTAACCTGTAATGGAATGCAAAGCTGAGCAAAAGTAATCCTCTAATTCAGACTGGCAGGGTGAATTAATGAATTTGTTTCCCATTGTGGTAATTTCACTTGGCAATTTCATTTTACGATTGAATTTCAGGATGTGCCAACACATTTTATTCTTCAAACAACATTTTATGAAAGTGCCCATTAACCTTTTTGTAAAATTGGGCAGAATAATGTGGGATGAATGTAGGGCAAGTGTAAATGGGTGCTTGTTTAGTTTAGTTTAGTGAGACAGGCCCTTCGGCCCACTGAGCCCACACCGACGCACTAGTTCAAAATTATGCCACTTTCTCACCCACCCCCTACACACTGGGGACAATTAACGGGGAACTGTGCAGTAGCAGCTCTACCAGCTGTGCCACTGTGCTGCTCAATAGGAACAATATTCAATTGATGGTCAATATAAATGTAGTGGGCCAATTTGGACTGTTTCTGTGCTGTGTGAATCTATGACAATTCTTGTTAATGAACTATTGCACAAGATTTGGAAATGAAGCAAATCCATTTTGAGTGTTTAGTTCAGTTGTTTTTGAAGTAATTCATGTGATGTGCATGGCACAATAATGCAGCTTATAGAGTCACTGCCACACTGCACCAGAGACATGAGTTAATTCCTGATCTTTGGTGCTATCTATGTGCAGTGGTAGAATCTGGGCAGAATTGGTGACAGTATGGAGAGAATAAAGTTGTGTTAGATGAGTGTAAGGTTAGTGTAAATGGGTGGTTGGTGGTCAGCATGGACTCGATGGGCCAAAGGGCCCGCCAGCTCTCTCTGACTGGCAAGCCCACCATTTGTTGCCCATCCCAAAGTGTCCTCGAGAAGGTATTCTGGTGTCCTGAATTGCTGCAGTCTGCGTGGTGAGGAGACACTCCCATAGTGTGGTAAAAAGGGGATTTAGGATACTTCGATCCTGTGGACATGATGGTAAAGCAATTCATTTCCAAATCAGGATAGCATCTGACATGGAGACGAATTGGAAGTGGTGACATTCCAAAGCACCCGCTAACTTCTTCTATGGGAATTCGAGTCAGTATGTTAAATTTTAACTCAGAGGTATTAATCTAGCATATGTTTCACTGTGATACATTCAGTGATAGAACCAATATGAGTGGTTGATCACATAAACCATCTTAGAATCCAAGAAGTTTGTTCTAATTTGACCTCGAGACTGTCAGATGGTGGTATTGGAGGGGAGTACTAACAGCCTAACAAGTCAGACTCTGAGATATTATGATTTACTGTACATATCAACTTAAGATCAAAGTTCTCTTGATTCTGGCATGAATTACCGCCAGAGAATATTAATGTGGGAAGCATGAAACCACCTCTGGAAATAGACCAGGACACATCTAACCCAAAAGGGAAATCTGAAAATATACAAGGAAATACAAGGAAATGCAGATGCTTGTTTACAAAAAAAAGACACAAAGTGCTGGAGTAACTCAAAGGGTCAGGCCGCATCTCTGGGCAACATGGATAGGTGATGATTCGGCTCGCCACACAAAGTATCACCTATTGTCCAGAGATGCCATCTGAGTTAAGGGCCTGTCCCACCAGCATGCAACTCTATGCGTTTAGCGCGACCTAACGTGGTCGCTTGAGCCGTCCGGCGTCGCGGGGCTGGTCCCACTTCGATCGCCGGAGCCATGCGGAATTGTGCGGAGTTCGTCCCGAGTTCGTCCCAACACCGCGCGGGGCTCCGAAAAACTGACAATGTCCAAAAATTCCGCGCGGCAACGGCTTGTCGGCTCGCAGTCGCCTCGACATTTACACACCGCCCCGACATCGTGCCTCCGTGACCCTCTCTGTAGGTGCCTCCGTGACCCTCTATGTGTGTGGCTCCGTGGCCCTGTGTGTGTGTGTGTGCCTCTGTGCCCCTCTCTGTGTGCCCCTCTCTGTCCTGGCGAACTTACCTTAGACTTCGCTCCAAGTTCGCCTCACTTTGCGCCGCGTTGCGCCACTCACCCGACCTCCGCGCGGCCCCTACTGCTGGTTTGGTTGCGCTTGCTGCATGCAGGCGCATGCTGGTGGGAACGGCCCTGTACACGGGATCACCCGACCTCCGCGCAGCCCCCGCTTCTAGTTTGATCGCGTTCATCGCATAGAGTTGCATGCTGGTGGGACAGGCCCTTTACTCCAACACTTTTGTGTCTTACTCAGGTTTGCTCTGGAACTGCTCTCACCAGAAAGATGGCAATCCCTCCTCTGTCACGTTTCAGTTACAAGTTACAGTCCCTGATGACCTACTCTGAGTCTGACCCACGTACAACATGGGGATCTTGCCAGGTTAGAGTGAGTGTCCTTAAAACTAAAGCCGGCCAGCTCGTTCAGAACTGACCTCTGCAGCATTTCTGACTGCTTAACACGTGCCTTTAAGATGTTGAATTATCTTCTAGAAGCAGCAAAGATTGAACCCAATTTCATTTCGGAGTCACGTGAGTGACTTCGTGAAGAGCCCGCCGGCGCGCATGCTCGACATATCGTCGTAACGCGTTGCTGCGACGGCTGGCGGTGGAGCGCGCTCCTCGCCAGCCCTTCATAAGGGGCCACGGAGGTAAGTATTCTACCTTTAGTTGGTGGTCCTTGTTGTCTGATTATGTCTTGCAGCAAGGACGTGGATGGGAGTTCGAAGGGCCGGAGGACGTCAGGACGAGTTCGCCGGTCAACAGTTCCGGGGCCTTTACCATCGGCAGTACCTGCAGCGCAGGCCGGGACTCAGGCGGAGATGTGGGTAAGCCCTGTGATTACAGGTCCAGATCCGCCAGCACACCACAGCTCGGAGGAGTTCGACGAGGAGGAGTGTGGTGTGCCGCCAGAGCCATGGCAGTCAGGTCGTCAGCGGGCTCGCTGGCGACCTCGAGCAGGGCACGTGCCATTGCACGGCCTGTTCCACTCAGCCCTCCGAGAAGGGGGAGGGCAGGAGCCCAGAAGCCTAACCCTGTTAGGGCTAAGGCATTGCCTATCGCGGAGGAGCGGTCAGGTTCCAGGGCGAGACCCGGGGCGGCTGTGAGGTCCAGCTGGCACACCCCGACTCTCGACGCCGGGACGGGTCGGTCGAGTCGGGTCTCGTCACGGTCGCCGAGCCCCCCATGGATGGGTGGGCGAGACCATGCGTCGGCAACGTCCACGATGTGGGCAGCCGGCAAGACTGCGCGGGCCCCAGGCAGCCATGCTTCGGCTGGTGCCGACACCTCGCCGCAAGTGCCCTTAGTGGCAGCGGCTTCAGCTCCCGCTAAACGGAGGCGGTTGAACACGCCCGCGCAGGAATCGCGCAGTTTCGCCTCGGCGGCTGTTAGCGACAACTACCGGCACCGGCAGGGCCTCGATGAGGTGCGGGCCGATGACAGGAGCCCGGTTTTCTTTTCAGAGCCGGAGGACTCCGACCACCTGAGTGTTCAGGGTGAAGGGCGTATTGACCGTATGGAGCGGCTGCTGGAGCTCCTGCTTCAACGTCAACAACAGCAGGGCAGCAACAGGCACAGGGCGTCTTCACCAACATCTACTATCAGCCTGGAGCAGCAGGAGGAGGAGGTTCTGGTGGATCCCGTACCACCTCCGTTGGAGGTGCCAGCGGAGGAACTCTTGGATGTGGCGACCAAATTCGCGGCCCCACATACGGCTGGTCTTCCTCTAAATACAAAGCTGGCAGCCACAGTGGACTTTCTTAATAATCAGGTGCTGCAGGAAGAAGTCCTCATCCAGGCTATGAGCCGTCACAAGGCTCCATCAAACTGTAACTCACTCAACGTGCCTGTGGTCAATACGCCAATATGGGGCAACATCAGTGCGGCTATCCGTCAACAGGAGCTAAAATTGCAGCGGATCCTGAAACTCCTCACGGCCGGTATTACCGCCTTTGCGCGGTCGGTGGACGGGGACGAACTGAATTTGGACCAGGAAGATGCTCTGGCCTTATTGTGCGCGACCCAGCACGAAATCAACGGGTTTCGCAAAAACAGCATCCGCCCAGCACTCAACCCGAAGTTTGCAGGATTGTGCAAACCACCGCCGCCGCCGCCGCCCCGTCAGCTCTTTGGTGAGGACCTCTCGAAGAGAGTCAAAGAGCTTGACGAACAAGCCAAAACGGTGGGGATCATGCGCTCTCAGAGTGCCCCCACACCGTCAGGCTCAAAAGCTCCATACATTCGCTCACGAGGGTCGGCCAGTGCCTCGACGAGGACTCGCCCTCTAGCTCCACAACGACAACAGCACCAGAACCAGCACCAAGGGTCTTTTTTAGGACAGGGTCGGCAGAGACCTTTGTGGAAATCGAAGACGCCGCGCCCTCAAGCCAACCCAGCACCTCCACGGCCACCCACACGTGTCAAGGACCGCCGGTAACCACGGAGGTGAGGGGGTCTGGTTCTCTTTTTTCTCTCTGTTTAACTTCCCATGTTGGTGGTCATTTACGGTTGTTTTTGGATGCATGGGGTAATTTTACTGGTGATGAGTATGTGTTGCGGAATATTCAGGGGCATAAAATTGAGTTTATTAATGGCGACATTCCTCCATCCCAGCACATGCCTGGTCGTACGTTCAAATTGTCTGCTGCAGAACAGGCAGCAGGTTATAAGGAAATTTTAAGTCTGGAACAGAAGGGTGTGATTGAGAAAACGGTGCATGAGCCAATTGAATTTGTTTCGAACATATTTACTAGACCTAAGAAGGATGGAGGCTGTCGTGTCATTATTGATCTAACCCGTTTGAATACGTTTGTAACATATACTCATTTTAAAATGGATACGTTTGAAACAGCCAAATCATTGATTTCTCATGGCTGCTTTATGGCATGCATTGATTTGAGGGATGCATATTATTCAGTATCCATCCAGAAATATGATAGAAGGTTTTTGAAATTTATCTGGATGGGGCAACTTTGGCAGTATAAGGCTTTGCCTAATGGGCTCACTACAGCCCCTAGATTGTTCACTAAATTGGTGAAGCCAATCATGGCTTATTTGAGACAACGACATCATATAGTTATGGCCTATTTAGATGATGTCTTTATTGTGGGCCACACCCTACAATTGGCTGAACAGGGTGTTGCAGCTGCTGTCAATATATTTAAACACTTAGGATTCATTGTCCATCCAGAGAAATCGAAGTTCTGCCCTGCCCAGGTAATTAATTACCTAGGGTTCACGGTGAACTCAATGAGCATGAGGATAACTATACCAATTAACAAAATTGAGGAAGTCACTAAGGTGTGCAGAGATTTAATTGGCACCAATATACCATCGATTCGGCATACAGCCACAGTAATTGGCAAGCTAGTGGCTTTGTTTCCGGCAGCACGATATGGACCTTTGCATTATCAGAATTTGCAAAGAGCTAAAATTACTGCGTTAAAACGGAACGCTGGTCATTACGATCGATCAATGCAGCTGCCGTCCGAAGCGATAACTGAGTTGCAATGGTGGGTGTGTCACATTAGCAACTCATTTAAGCCTGTTAGGGAGGCTAATCCGGTGGTATATTTACAGACTGATGCAAGCTCCAATGGCTGGGGAGCTACTGATAATTGCTCTAGTTGTGGGGGCAGATGGGACACCCTTGAGGCATCGATGTTGTTGACTCAAGGGATTAACTATTTGGAGTTGCTGGCAGCATTCCACGGACTTCGTGCATATTGTTCCAAGCTTGTTGGAGCACATGTCCGTATCCAAATAGACAACACCACAGCTGTGGCATATTTAAACCATATGGGTGGTACCAGGTCAGTTTCGTGTGACAAATTGGCTAACTCAATTTGGCTCTGGTGTGTTCAAAGAGACATTAGGATTTCAGCTACCTATTTGCCAGGTGAGCTTAATACTGTGGCGGACACCAGGTCACGCAAATTTAATGACAACATTGAATGGATGTTGCATCCTGAGATTTTTTCTAAAGTCACAGCCAAATTTGGTAAACCGGACATTGACCTTTTTGCGTCACGGTTGAACCATCAGGTACCAGCCTACGTTTCATGGGAACCAGATCCAGGGGCAATAGCGCTAGATGCATTCTCGCTGGACTGGGGGAATTGGTTTTTCTATGCCTTCCCTCCGTTTTGCCTCATCAGTCGGGTATTGCGAAAGATTCAGGCAGATGCTGCCAAGGGCATCCTTATTATACCCGACTGGCCCACACAGCCTTGGTATCCGGTGGTCTTTGACATGCTCAACAAACCTTGGGTCCTTTTGAAGGGTTGCCCACAATTGGTTACTCACCCTGTCTCAGGGGAGCCACATCCCTGCCATGGCTATTTAAATTTGTTGGCTTGCAGGTTCTGAACAGGCCGTTAGTCCAATACGGCCTCTCAGCTCGGACCATGGATACCATCGGGGCGTCGTGTCGAGAGTCCACAAGGCGAAGATACCGCTCGCATATTAAGAAGTGGGAAGCCTACTGCAGCCGCTCTCGCATCACGTACGATGATGTGACAATAACCGACGTCCTGGAATTCCTCGCGGGGTTGCACCATGATGAACACTTAAGTTACAGTGCCATCAACAGCGCCAGAAGTGCGCTATCATTCTACCTCAAGATTGGGGTAGGATCCAACAGGCTAGTGTCCAGACTCATGCGGGGTATATTCAATATGAATCCGCCTACACCACGCTATAATATCACCTGGGATGTCAGGGACGTATTAACCCTGCTCAGGACGTGGTCTCCCATGGAAGGGCTCCAACTGGACCAACTCACCATGAAGCTGGTGATGTTACTAGCGCTGACTTCAGCTCAGAGGGTACAGACACTACACAAACTTCGTGTCGACAGAATGACATCTACCCCTACAGAAGTAGTCTTTTTCATTGACGAGCTACTAAAGCAGCATAGACCTGGGTGCACAGGGCTGCAGCTGAAGTTCCCGGCATACCCCGCAGATGCTAGGCTATGTTTAGCCTCACATATCCGCCACTATGTCAAGGTGACGGCACGCATCAGAGGAATGGAGAGATACCTGCTTGTCACTCATAAGAGACCTCATCATCGAGTGACAGTCCAGACGATATCCAGGTGGCTTCGAGTCGTCTTGGGTAAGTCAGGTATCAACACTAATGTGTTCAAGTCTCATTCCACCAGGGCTGCATCGACGTCAGCGGCGAGGGTCATGGAGGTGCCCATGGACAAAATTCTCGCCACAGCAGGATGGGCGAATGAAGCTGTGTTCCAGCGTTTTTATAACAAGCCTGTTGCTGCTCCTCTACAGTTCGCAGAAGCCGTGCTGAATGCAGGTCAAGAACGTGGAGATGTCCCCGCATGAGGGGTTTTGATTTGTTATTAATAAATATGCTCTTGTTTTGCAGTATGAACTATTGAGCAAGTTTGTTCCTCCCATCCATCCCTGGTAGTGGTGTGTCAGCATGGACGTGGTCCAGGGCGTGTAATCACAGAAGCTTTGAAGTCTTCACGAAGTCACTCACGTGACTCCGAAATGAAATAGTAAGATTGAACGAGAACTTACCAGTTCGAAGGTTGATCTTTATTTTATGAGGAGTCGAAGTGAGGGATTTCGTGCCCTCCTCGCCCAACCCTCAATCACCTTCATCTGGTAATCTTAGTCAATTCAATCATACTATGCGAAGTCATTTCTATTGTTGGTTCTGTGATTCCACGCCGCTACTTTGAAGTATGTCGAGCATGCGCGCCGGCGGGCTCTTCACGAAATCCCTCACTTCGACTCCTCATAAAATAAAGATCAACCTTCGAACTGGTAAGTTCTCGTTCAATCTTACTATTCTTCTTCCATGTAAAAGCACCAATTTCTAGGTTTGCAATTTCACAGTGTAAAATATTGAATTCAATACTAAATTCAAACATAATGCAACACGTCATAATTGATGGCAGCTGAGAGTAATATGGAGATTGGTGCTATCAGTACACCATTGAGAACATTAAAGATGCTCTTTAAAATCTTGCACTTTTTCAGTAGTTCTAGTTCCCTGGTGCCAGGGTGTGGTGACATTTTGCAGGCTGGTCCCAGAGACGGATCCGCTATCATCTGATATAATCGTTCCAGTTTAGACTTTAGACTTTAGTGATACAGCGTGGAAACAGACTCTTAGGCCCACCGAGTCCATGCTGACCAGCTATCACCCCATACACTAGCAATATCCAACACAAAATGTACAATTTTACAGAAGCCAATTAACCTACAAACTTGTAGCGTGGGAGGTAACCAGAGCACTTGGTTAAAACCCATGTGGTCACAGCGAGAATGTACAGACAGCACCCATAATAAGGATCGAACACGTGCCTCTGGCACTGTAAAGCAGCAACTCTACTGCTGTACCGCTGTACCCCCAACTCTTTTAAATCTCTTTTCTACCTGTAAATTTACCACCATGTCTAGTTTTTTCCAATAATATCCTACCATGCTGAGAACTATAATCTTCACTCTCTATACAAAGCTTCTTACTGTACCGAAGACAGACACAAAGTGCTGGAGTAACTCAGTGGGACAAACAGCATTTCTGGAGAAAAAGGATGGATAACGTTTCAGATCGGGACTCTTCTTCAGACTGAAATTAGAGGGGAGGGAACTAGAGGTAGAGTGTGTCCCACAGAACTCCCATCAAAGAGAGGAGGAGAACTTCTACAAAGTATGCATACCTTGAGGAGATTTTGTAGTGGAGCAGACAAAATGTGTCGAAAGGAACTGCAGATGTTGGCATATTCCGAAGATTGACACAAAGTGCTGGAATAACTCAGCGGATCTGGCAGCATCTCTGGAGAAAAAGGACAGGTGACATTTCCGGTCGGGATCCTTCTTCAAACTGAAAGCAGCTAGATCGATCTACCTCTATAAAAACGGACATCTTTATTGTGCCAACACTCCTAAAGTATTGTAAACATCTCTACCATGTCTTGGCAACTGTCCTGAGGACGAATTATTGTTGACTAATCTTTGCTCAGCTAACTATTCTCATTATTACTCTAATTGCAAAATCACAAAACAGCGTTCAAGCAAATTATAGTTTTCGAAAAAAAAAATGACTTCTAAATTATTAATGCCCCAATAACATTTTTTTCCAAACATACACAGTATGATCACGTCATGTAACAATATAATTTGACGTATTGTTGGTTCTTCCAAATAACCACACACATTAATTCTACTGAATATATTTTGATTCTTAAGACACTATTTCACCATTGATGAAATGAGCAAAGAGCAGAATACCTTCCCAGACTTCTTTTCAATGGACTGTGCCCTTGATCAATTATTTTAATTTATGATGAGCCTGAAGCCAGAAAATATTTAAAAATAAAGCTAGAAGAAGACATCAATAAGGTCTAAACGGGAATTCACGTATTCCTTAGGCTTGGGCAGAAGTATAATATAAATTACTTTCTTTGTTACAGAAACTATGAAAAGTAAGTTCATTGGTGTTCTGTTTTCCTCCGTTAAGTCAATGATTGTAATGGATATTCACGATTTACTGTAATCGTGCGGTATCTTAGAAGGATTTTTTTTTAACGTGAATACAATATAATCAGAATTTTTACTTCTTTAATTCTTCACTGCAAAGATATCTAAACTCTTCCTACTATTGCATGGACATGAGAGACTGCAGATGTCAGAATCTTATGCAATAAAATTTAGCTGGAGGAACTCAGTGGGCCAGGCAGCATCTGTGGAGGGAAATAGACAGACAACATTTCGGATCCAAACACGTCCTCAGCATGGAGTAGAGGGGAGAAAGCTTCAGAGATGAGTAGAAGGGGCAACGATTGGCAAGTCATAGGCAAATTTGGATGACAAGGAGCAGATAAGTCAGATGGGGGAGAGATGGATGAGGATGAGCAATGCTGGAGGTGGTGTGGAGAAGGCAAAAGAGTGTAGAATCTGAAAAGAGAAAATATAGGGAGTGAAATGTAGAACCAGAGAGAAGGATAACGGGTAGAGGTGATTGGGAAGGAGGGGGGCAAGTAGAGGGAAATAGGAGACCCAGAGTAGGAAGGTAAGTGTGCGTGTGTGTGATTATGTGTGTGTGTGTGTGAGTGTGCGAGTGTATGTACTGTATGTAAGTGTGTATATGTGAGAGTGTGTGAGCGATTGTATGTAAGTGTGTATATGTGAGACTGTGCGTGCAAGTGCGTGAGTGTGTTGTGCGAGTGTGAGTGTGCATGCGCGTGTGAGGGTGTGTGTATGTGAGTGTGTGTGTATGTATGTGAGTGTGTGTGTGTGTGTATGTGAGTGTGTGTGTGTGTGTGCATGTGAGTGTGTGAGTTGAGTATGTCTATGTGCATTGGGGGTGGAGAACTAGGCCTATGAGAAAGATGTGGGGGGGGGGGGGAGACCTTTAACATTCTAACACTTGGCCTGTAGTCTTCCATGCCAAGTAGATTTAAGTGTTGGTATTCTTTGCCTAAGCAATTTATGTACTCATCCAGAAACATCTTAAATGCTGTCAGCGATTTTGCATCCATCGTTCCCTCCAGCAGTGCATTACAGGTACTCATCATTTTCTGGATGTTAAAACGGATCCCCCCTCAGATTCATTTTTAAACCTCTTACCCCTTACCCAAAATCTATGTCCACTGTTAAGGGGAAAGTTTTGGTGCAGTCTACCCTATCAATACCCCTCATAAATGTATATACTTCAATCAAGTCCCCTTTTAACTTTCTCCATTTCATGAAAGACCTTTCCTCTTCCGCCTCTCTTCAATTCTGAAATGCACCTCCCCTGACCGTATCCTGGCAAAGCTCCTCAGCACCCTCTCCAGTGCTATCACCTCCTTCCCACTGTTTGATGACCAGAACTGCATGAAGTACTTCAGCTGAGGTCTATTTTACATATTTTGAGCATAACCTGCCTACTCTTGTATTCCATACCCAAATCCAATTGTTCTGAAGATCTGAACCATTTGCATAGGGTTGCTTGGTGGAGATAAGATTGAAAAAAGTGATGGGGCCATGATATAGCCTTGCTTAACATCAGTATTCATTGAAAATGGTTGTGATGGTATATGGCTTGCGTACCACAATGGCCTAAGGGTAAGATGGAAACAAATGTTTGTGGGCAGCTGAATTTGAAGAGGGTTTTTGATGCATTGATATTCTTTGGAGTTTTTTTTTTCTCCTAGCAGCAAATATGTCACAAATCAGCTGAAGGGTCTTAGCAATGGAATTTGTATGACATTGTCTCACGTGAAGAATTTATAGAATATTTCAAGAAGTCGAAGAATAGAAAGCATCCATTGTGTATATAATTTTACTTATCATACAGCATTCAGGCAGGATTTTTTATTCATTCAATTTAATGGAATTTCTAGAAGGGGACAATGGGACTGTTAATTACTTCAACTTTACCTTTCACTGTTACCAAGATAGATCAGTTTCTATGCTGAGCGTTTGTCGGTACTGGGCCTGTACTCACTGGAGTTTAGAAGAATGAGGGGGAACCTCATTGAAACGTACAGAATAGTGAAAGGCTTAGATAGAGTGCATGTGGAGAGGATGTTTCAGCTAGTGGTAGAGTCTAGGATTAGAGGTCATAGCCTCAGAATTAAAGGACGTTCTTTTAGTAAGCAGAGGAGACATTTCTTTAGTCAGACGGTGGTGAATCTGCGGTATTCTTTGCCATAGGAGGCTGTGGCGGCAAAGTCAGTGGATATATTTAAGGCAGAGACAGATAGATTCTTGATTAGTACAGGTGTCAGATGTTATGGGAAGGCAGGAGAATGGGGTTAGGAGTGAGAGATAGACGAGCCATGGGCTGAATGGCCTAATTCTACTCCTATCACATGGTCTTATGATCTATGATCTTATATGGTTTCCTGCTGTTGCTGAACAGGTACATGGATAGGAAAGGTTTAGAGGGATATGGGCCAAGTATGGAGAGCTGGGTAGATGGGGCATACTGGTCAGCATGGGCAAGTTGAGCCAAAGGGCCTGTTTCTAACATATATGACTCTTTATTTAACTTGGAAGTTGATGGGCTTGAGGAGAATCAATGAAAGAGTTAAAAATATATATTATTTGTTCACACTTCAACCCAGCAGTTTTTGACTATTAAAATTTACATGTAAGTGGTAAAACTAATGTCCATCTTTGGCTAGCACAAACAGGAAGGAAAGGCCTCCTTCTGCACCATAAATGTCTTCAAATCTAGGGGCCTATAATTCTACATATGCAGTTTCAAGGTGATGTACAAAGATGAAGTACAATACAAATGTAGATTGAGGAGATACTAGTACAAGCGGAGAGAATATTGTATCCGTCTTAATCGTAGGCTGTCATAATGGAAGCATTCTTCAGGTGCTGCAGTAGCATTTTGCTACTCAGGATGTGTGTTATCATCAATGCTAACCCACTGGTTATATTGTTGAGATACTGCATATCTTGGAGACATTTATATCTGAAGTGCTGGAGTGAAAATAAGTGCATTGTATTGTGAATAATTCAGTACTTACAATAAGTGGAATGTATTGCTTGCATTTGTGCTAAACTTTATTAACCTTATTAAAATTCAAGCAGTAATTCAACACTATTAATGATCTGTTGCACAGACAGATCTATTTTAATTTTTCATTCATCCTATGTGATCTGCAATTATATATCTGTATTTGTAAAAAATGTAAATGTTAGATCATAGGGGAGAAGCATCTGTGCCAGTAAATACTATGTATGCTACCAGTGCATTGATAGTGCAATGCAAATTAGTGAAGAATGCACGGATGTAATGGGACCTACTATTTAGTTTCATGTTGTTATGTATCAAATATGTTCTGCTGATTCTGTGCATGTCTTTCTAATTACACATACCTCCAAAAGAAATTGAAAAAATAAACTATTATTATCCCTATTGTGCAAGTTTAATTTGAGTGCTTCATTAGTACTATTTACAATGTGAAGTGTGCAACTAAATATTTAAAGCATACTCCTTCAGAGGCATTGAATACTAGGTAGGAATGTGCATCTTTTTCCACTCATACTAGTCCTCTCTTATCAGCCCCTTTACAATAAAAGCAGATGGTTAACAGGTCAAATAGCTGTCATAGAGTCATACAGCATGGAAACAGGCCCTTTAGCCCAACTTGCCCACGCTGACCAAAATGCCCCAGCTAAATTAGTCCCACCTGTCTGCCTTTGGTCCATAGCCTTCTAAACCTTTCCTTTCCATGCACCTGTCCAAATGTCCTTTAAATGTTGTTATAGTACCTACTTTTACTATCTTCTCTGGCAGCACGGTGCAGCACGGTGGCGCACCGGTAGAATTGCTGCCTTACAGCACTTGTAGTGCCGGAGACCTGGGTTCGATCTTGACTACGGGTGCTGTCTGTATGGCGTTTGGGCGTTTTCCCCGTGACCACGTGGGATTTCTCAGAGATCTTTGGTTTCCTCCCACACACCAAAGACGTACAGGTTTGGAAGTTAATTGGCTTGGTATAAGTATAAATTGCCCCTAGTGTGTAAAGGATAGAGTAAATGGTCAGTGCAGAGTCTGTGGGCCAAAGGGCCTGTTTCTCTGCTGTGTCTCTAAACTAAGTTCATTCCATATTTCCACCACCTTTTGTGTGAAAAGATTGCCCCTCTGGTTCCTATGAAATCTTTACCATCTTATCTTAATCTTATGCCCCCTGGTTCTTGATTCTCCTGCTATGTCTAAGTACTTTTGTGTAGTTTAGTGGGAGGAGCTCACCCATTCAATATCATAATGAAGAAGATCCCTCCATGTAACAAATATTTCACTTTGGATTGCAAAGATTGGGGCAATGTTGACATGTTTCAATCAGGGAAAACAGAGTCTGTGCCTAACCATTTATGCCATTGGAAAATACAACCTGTTCAAGCAATGGCAGCATATTCTGACACAATTAAAATCCCATGAAGAAGGTTGTCTAGAGTTATAAGGATTTCCGAAGCAAAGTAACAATGACATTTAAACTTCCTAATAGCATATGGAAGTGGAAAAGCCTGAAGAAGGGTCCTGACCCAAAACGTTGCCTGCCCCAGCCTTCCACAGATATTCCTCCATACCCGCTGTGTTTTGCCAGCACTTTGTGTTTTACTAAAAGGGTTTTACACATTCCCCTTATGTATTCAAATCTTTAGAGGCGGCACAGTGACGCAGCTGGTGGAGCTACTGCCTCGCAGCACCAGAGACCCGAGTTCGATCCTGACCTCAGGTGCTGTTTGTGTGGAGTTTGCATGTTCTTCCTTTGATGGTGTGGGTTCCTTTCACTCTAGTTTTGTGTGGCTTTTTAGACTCAAAGTGGTGTGGGTTTGAAGCTTAATTGGCCTCTGTAAAATTGTCCTTTGTGTGCAAGGAGTGGTTGTGAAAGTGGAATAGTAAGATTGAACGAGAACTTACCAGTTCGAAGGTTGATCTTTATTTCATGAGGAGTCGAAGTGAGGGATTTCGTGAAGAGCCCGCCGGCGCGCATGCTCGACATACTTCAAAGTAGCGGCGTGGAATCACAGAACCAACAATAGAAATGACTTCGCATAGTATGATTGAATTGACTAAGATTACCAGATGAAGGTGATTGAGGGTTGGGCGAGGAGGGCACGAAATCCCTCACTTCGACTCCTCATGAAATAAAGATCAACCTTCGAACTGGTAAGTTCTCGTTCAATCTTACTATTTCATTTCGGAGTCACGTGAGTGACTTCGTGAAGACTTCAAAGCTTCTGTGATTACACGCCCTGGACCACGTCCATGCTGACACACCACTACCAGGGATGGATGGGAGGAACAAACTGGCTCAATAGCTCATACTGCAAAACAAAAGCATATTTATTAATAACAAATCAAAAACCCCTCATGCGGGGACATCTCCACGTTCTTGACCTGCATTCAGCACGGCTTCTGCGAACTGTAGAGGAGCAGCAACAGGCTTGTTATAAAAACGCTGGAACACAGCTTCATTCGCCCATCCTGCTGTGGCGAGAATTTGGTCCATGGGCACCTCCATGACCCTCGCCGCTGACGTCGATGCAGCCCTGGTGGAATGAGACTTGAACACATTAGTGTCGATACCTGACTTACCCAAGACGACTCGAAGCCACCTGGATATCGTCTGGACTGTCACTCGATGATGAGGTCTCTTATGAGTGACAAGCAGGTATCTCTCCATTCCTCTGATGCGTGCCGTCACCTTGACATAGTGGCGGATATGTGAGGCTAAACATAGCCTAGCATCTGCGGGGTATGCCGGGAACTTCAGCTGCAGCCCTGTGCACCCAGGTCTATGCTGCTTTAGTAGCTCGTCAACGAAAAAGACTACTTCTGTAGGGGTAGATGTCATTCTGTCGACACGCAGTTTGTGTAGTGTCTGTACCCTCTGAGCTGAAGTCAGCGCTAGTAACATCACCAGCTTCATGGTGAGTTGGTCCAGTTGGAGCCCTTCCATGGGAGACCACGTCCTGAGCAGGGTTAATACGTCCCTGACATCCCAGGTGATATTATAGCGTGGTGTAGGCGGATTCATATTGAATATACCCCGCATGAGTCTGGACACTAGCCTGTTGGATCCTACCCCAATCTTGAGGTAGAATGATAGCGCACTTCTGGCGCTGTTGATGGCACTGTAACTTAAGTGTTCATCATGGTGCAACCCCGCGAGGAATTCCAGGACGTCGGTTATTGTCACGTCATCGTACGTGATGCGAGAGCGGCTGCAGTAGGCTTCCCACTTCTTAATATGCGAGCGGTATCTTCGCCTTGTGGACTCTCGACACGACGCCCCGATGGTATCCATGGTCCGGGCCGAGAGGCCGTATTGGACTAACGGCCTGTTCAGAACCTGCAAGCCAACAAATTTAAATAGCCATGGCAGGGATGTGGCTCCCCTGACACAGGGTGAGTAACCAATTGTGGGCAACCCTTCAAAAGGACCCAAGGTTCGTTGAGCATGTCAAAGACCACCGGATACCAAGGCTGTGTGGGCCAGTCGGGTATAATAAGGATGCCCTTGGCAGCATCTGCCTGAATCTTTCGCAATACCCGACTGATGAGGCAAAACGGAGGGAAGGCATAGAAAACCCAATTCCCCCAGTCCAGCGAGAATGCATCTAGCGCTATTGCCCCAGGATCTGGTTCCCATGAAACGTAGGCTGGTACCTGATGGTTCAACCGTGACGCAAAAAGGTCAATGTCCGGTTTACCAAATTTGGCTGTGACTTTAGCAAAAATCTCAGGATGCAACATCCATTCAATGTTGTCATTAAATTTGCGTGACCTGGTGTCCGCCACAGTATTAAGCTCACCTGGCAAATAGGTAGCTGAAATCCAAATGTCTCTTTGAATACACCAGAGCCAAATTGAGTTAGCCAATTTGTCACACGAAACTGACCTGGTACCACCCATATGGTTTAAATATGCCACAGCTGTGGTGTTGTCTATTTGGAGACGGACGTGTGCTCCAACAAGCTTGGAACAATATGCACGAAGTCCGTGGAATGCTGCCAGCAACTCCAAATAGTTAATCCCTTGAGTCAACAACATCGATGCCTCAAGGGTGTCCCATCTACCCCCACAACTAGAGCAATTATCAGTAGCTCCCCAGCCATTGGAGCTTGCATCAGTCTGTAAATATACCACCGGATTAGCCTCCCTGACAGGCTTAAATGAGTTGCTAATGTGACACACCCACCATTGCAACTCAGTTATCGCTTCGGACGGCAGCTGCATAGATCGATCGTAATGACCAGCGTTCCATTTTAACGCAGTAATTTTAGCTCTTTGCAAATTCTGATAATGCAAAGGTCCATATCGTGCTGCCGGAAACAAAGCCACTAACTTGCCAATTACTGTGGCTGTATGCCGAATCGATGGTATATTGGTGCCAATTAAATCTCTGCACACCTTAGTGACTTCCTCAATTTTGTTAATTGGTATAGTTATCCTCATGCTCATTGAGTTCACCGTGAACCCTAGGTAATTAATTACCTGGGCAGGGCAGAACTTTGATTTCTCTGGATGGACAATGAATCCTAATTGTTGAAATATATTGACAGCAGCTGCAACACCCTGTTCAGCCAATTGCAGGGTGTGGCCCACAATAAAGACATCATCTAAATAGGCCATAACTATATGATGTCGTTGTCTCAAATAAGCCATGATTGGCTTCACCAATTTAGTGAACAATCTAGGGGCTGTAGTAAGCCCATTAGGCAAAGCCTTATACTGCCAAAGTTGCCCCATCCAGATAAATTTCAAAAACCTTCTATCATCTTTCTGGATGGATACTGAATAATATGCATCCCTCAAATCAATGCATGCCATAAAGCAGCCATGAGAAATCAATGATTTGGCTGTTTCAAACGTATCCATTTTAAAATGAGTATATGTTACAAACGTATTCAAACGGGTTAGATCAATAATGACACGACAGCCTCCATCCTTCTTAGGTCTAGTAAATATGTTCGAAACAAATTCAATCGGCTCATGCACTGTTTTCTCAATCACACCCTTCTGTTCCAAACTTAAAATTTCCTTGTAACCTGCTGCCTGTTCTGCAGCAGACAATTTGAACGTACGACCAGGCATGTGCTGGGATGGAGGAATGTCGCCATTAATAAACTCAATTTTATGCCCCTGAATATTCCGCAACACATACTCATCACCAGTAAAATTACCCCATGCATCCAAAAACAACCGTAAACGACCACCAACATGGGAAGTTAAACAGAGAGAAAAGAGAGAACCAGACCCCCTCACCTCCGTGGTTACCGGCGGTCATTGACACGTGTGGGTGGCCGTGGAGGTGCTGGGTTGGCTTGAGGGCGCGGCGTCTTCGATTTCCAAAAAGGTCTCTGCCGACCCTGTCCTAAAAAAGACCCTTGGTGCTGGTTCTGGTGTTGTTGTCGTTGTGGAGCTAGAGGGTGAGTCCTCGTCGAGGCACTGGCCGACCCTCGTGAGCGAATGTATGGAGCTTTTGAGCCGGACGGTGTGGGGGCACTCTTAGAGCGCATGATCCCCACCGTTTTGGCTTGTTCGTCAAGCTCTTTGACTCTCTTCGAGAGGTCCTCACCAAAGAGCTGACGGGGCGGCGGCGGCGGCGGTGGTTTGCACAATCCTGCAAACTTCGGGTTGAGTGCTGGGCGGATGCTGTTTTTGCGAAACCCGTTGATTTCGTGCTGGGTCGCGCACAATAAGGCCAGAGCATCTTCCTGGTCCAAATTCAGCTCGTCCTCGTCCACCGACCGCGCAAAGGCGGTAATACCGGCCATGAGGAGTTTCAGGATCCGCTGCAATTGTAGCTCTTGTTGACGGATAGCCGCACTGATGTTGCCCCATATTGGCGTATTGACCACAGGCACGTTGAGGGAGTTGCAGTTTGATGGAGCCTTGTGACGGCTCATAGCCTGGATGAGGACTTCTTCCTGCAGCACCTGATTATTAAGAAAGTCCACTGTGGCTGCCAGCTTTGAATTGAGAGGAAGACCAGCCGTATGTGGGGCCGCGAATTTGGTCGCCACATCCAAAAGTTCCTCCGCTGGCACCTCCACCGGAGGTGGTACGGGATCCACCAGAACCTCCTCCTCGTGCTGCTCCAGGCTGATAGTAGATGTTGGTGAAGACGCCCTGTGCCTGTTGCTGCCCTGCTGTTGTTGACGTTGAAGCAGGAGCTCCAGCAGCCGCTCCATACGGTCAATACGCCCTTCACCCTGAACACTCAGGTGGTCGGAGTCCTCCGGCTCTGAAAAGAAAACCGGGCTCCTGTCATCGGCCCGCACCTCGTCGAGGCCCTGCCGGTGCCGGTAGTTGTCGCTAACAGCCGCCGAGGCGAAACTGCGCGATTCCTGCGCGGGCGTGTTCAATCACCTCCGTTTAGCGAGAGCTGAAGCCGCTGCCACTAAGGGCACATGCGGCGAGGTGTCGGCCCCAGCCGAAGCATGGCTGCCTGGGGCCCGCGCAGTCTTGCCGGCTGCCCACATCGTGGACGTTGCCGACGCATGGTGCCGCCCACCCATCCATGGGGGGCTCGGCGACCGCGACGAGACCCGACCCAACCGACCCGTCCCGGCGTCGAGAGTCGGGGTGTACCGGCTGGACCTCACAGCCGCCCCGGGTCTCGCCCTGGAACCTGACCGCTCCTCCGCGACAGGCAATGCCTTAGCCCTAACAGGGTTAGGCTTCTGGGCTCCTCCCCTCCCCCTTCTCGGAGGGCTGAGTGGAACAGGCCGTGCAACGGCACGCGCCCTGCTCGAGGTCGCCAGCGAGCCCGCTGACAACCTGACTGCCATGGCAGGGCCCCCCTGCTCTGGCGGCACACCACACTCCTCCTCGTCGAACTCCTCCGAGCTGTGGTGTGCTGGCGGATCTGGACCTGTGAACACAGGGCTTACCCACATCTCCGCCTGAGTCCCGGCCTGCGCTGCAGGTACTGCCGATGGTAAAGGCCCCGGAACTGTTGACCGGCGAACTCGTCCTGACGTCCTCCGGCCCTTCGAACTCCCATCCATGTCCTTGCTGCAAGACATAATCAGACAACAAGGACCACCAACTAAAGGTGGAATACTCACCTCCGTGGCCCCTTATGAAGGGCTGGCGAGGAGCGCGCTCCACCGCCAGCCGTCGCAGCAACGCGTTACGACGATATGTCGAGCATGCGCGCCGGCGGGCTCTTCACGAAGTCACTCACGTGACTCCGAAATGAAATAGGATAGAACTGTGTCTTGGTTCTTGATAACTTGGTCCTCTAAAATATTCCAACTGGAATTTAAACAGGAGGTGGTGAAGGGAGGGGTTATGCCAGAGAGGGTTATTGGGAAGAAAGTGCCACTTTAAATTTAGTTGCATCCATTGGTGATCGATGGTCGGCGTGGACTCAGTGGGCCAAATGGCCTGTTTTCATGCTGTATCTCTTGAACTAAATTAAACTAAGCTACGTCTTGAAATCTGTGTCATTGCAGAAACCAGCTTCTGCTGAATTCTTTTGCTAATTCAATTCACTCCCTATGGTGTCAACATGTCTGAGAGAACTTGTTACAATAAGGTAATAACATGAAGATTTGCATTCCAGAATAAGCTGTTTCCAGCAGAACTGTTCTAGTCAGTTAGCTGATATTTGCATCATGTAGACAATTGCCCAGTCAGACCTTATAGGAAAATGCAGGACAAATCCTTTACAGCTAACTATAACCTAATCAGTATACAATCACTCATCTAGAAAGTGATAAAGGTGTCATTGACAACACTTATTCAACAATAATCTACTCATTGATGCTAGTTTGTGTTTCACTTGGATCACAAATGCCCAGATCTCATCATAGTCCTCGTTCTGACATGGACCAAAAATGTGACTTCAAGAGCAAAGGTAAGTATGACAGTCTTGGTATCAAAGTAGCATTTAGTTTTGTTTAGAGATACAGTATAGATATCAGCCCTTCGGCCCAATGAGTCTGCGCTGACCAGCAATCCCGACACACCAACACAATCCTACACATACTAGGGACAATTAATAATTTTACTCAACCAATTAGCCGACAAATCTGTACATCTTTGGAGTGTGGGAGGAAATCAGAGCAGCCAAAGAAAACTCACATAGGTCACGGGAAGAGTGTATAAACTCCATACAGACAGCACCCGTAGTCAGGATTGAACCCTGGTCTCTGGCACTGTAAGACAGCAACTCTACCGCTACGCCACCGTGCCGCCCTGATTTGATTGATTGTGGCATCAAAGTACTTAATTACTTTTTATTACAGACTCATGGTCCAGATAAAAAAAAACAAGACATTACATAGAATAAATTCCATACAAAAGCACAATAAATCACATACAAAAACAGTAAATTACTTACAAAAGCACAATAAATTTCATACAAAAGCCCAATACATGGTTTAAGATCAAGAATTAAAAAAATCAGTGTCCTACAATGAGACAACTATACCAATGTCTCCACAGCTGGGATTGGTAGTGTGTAGTGCCAAACCTTATGTTTGATTTCATTTTCAGTGTTATTAATCCGGCAAATACATTTATACATAAGTGTGTAAAGTATTGACTCCTGCAGCCACAAACATTTCACTTGCACTACATCATCTAGGTCTCTTAAGTAATATTCTCATGGCATCAGTATAAGCTACTTTAAGTCTCTGCAAGCTTGCTTTTCTGTAGTTTGACCGTCGGTGTGCAGTATAGAGTGGTGTACAATAGGCTCTGAACAGAGTTACCTTCACTACATTTGTACACGCACTTTATGTGTAAGAAAATTACTGCTTGTGCATACATCATATGGCGTTGCCTATAAATATCCTCAAAAAATATCCTATTGGTGTATGTGACAAATAAAGGACCTTTGAACCTTTGATCGTCTGTCATTTGTTCTGTAATAAAATGTCCAAGATATTTTACCTTATTGCAGACACTGTGATCATTATCAAACAATTTCACAAATCAGGACATTTTAGACATTTATTCTCCACAGATCATAACGGCACTCTAACCAGCATTATATTTAATATCATATTGCCCACCATACGCAGAACATATAGTAAGGAGCAGTGCTAGATGGACTAAAGACCACATGATCATCTGCATACATAATATGGTTCACTAAAGTATTTCCAATCATCCACCCAATATTACAGGCTTTCAATTGCTTGGACAGATCATCAATATCGAGATTAAAAAGAATGGGGGACAAAATTCCCCCTTGTCTGACACCATTGCTAACCCCAAATGGAGCTGAGACCCTATTGCCCCATTTTTCTTTCATCGTCTGATGGGCATACCAGTAAGCCAGAATTCTCACAATGTATTTAGGTACCCCTCTTTGACTCAATTTAACAAACAACTTTCTATGATTAACATGATCAAATGCTTTTGAACCATTAATAAAGCACATAACAATTGATGAGTTTTTACCTCTATATTTGTTTACAATTTCTTTTAAGGCATATGTACACTTCAGTGCCATGTTTAGCTTTAAACCCAAACTGGTTATCTGTGGAGTTAACAAACTCATTTAATCTATCCAGCAGAATTATTTCTAGAACTTTTGACAGTATGCTGGCTAAAGTAATGGGCCTGTTATTATTTAAGCTGCCTACTTTACCAGCTTTGTCCTTAATAAATGGCACTAACAGGCTAACATTGAGTCTGGTAACAAGCTAACAAGATATTTCAGTTATTTATTTTTAGTTACTTTGCAAAAAATTCTAAACACCTGTTTTTGCTTCTTCATTCTGGGGTATTGTGTGTAGGTTGATGCTTAAAAAAAAATAATTTAATCCATTTTACAATAAGGCTGTCAAGTAACAAAATGTGGAAAAAGTGAAGGGGTTTGAATATTTTCTGAATGCACTGTAAAGTGCTTATACATTACACATGGAGCAGGTATCTCTCATATGCTTCACATCCTTACAATTAACATTACTACACATCATTGCATCTTTAGGTAGACGAATATTAGTAAGATTAAATGGGAACTTATCAGTTTGAAGTTTGATCTTTATTTTATGAGGACTTACGGAAGTAAAGCTCAAACTTCAAACTGGTAAGTTCGCATTTAATCTTACTATTTTACTTCGGAGTCCGTGAGCGACTACGTGAAGATTTTGAAGATCTGTGATTTCATGCCGTGGAAAACGTGTCCACACAAGCACGCCTGCATCAGTTGACCACAGATAAGAGAAACATTCATAATGCATACAGACATGACATAGATTCAAAACATGCTGATGCTCATAAATGAACAAATAATAACAGTAACCCCTCTCATCCGAGGGGAAACTATAAAATAGAATCTAAAATAGAGTTGGCAAATACTGCAGGTCTGGCAAAGGGTTATAATAAAATGTTGGAAACCTCGTTCGTTAGACCATCCTGCAGTCGGCAGGATGTGGTCCACATAACCCTTGCTGCTGATGTTTGTAGCAGCCCTGGTGGAGTGAGATTAGAAAATTAGTATCTACTCCTGTATAAGCCAAAATCCCGTATTAACCACCTGGTGATGGTCTGAATTGATACCTTCTTATGAGTTTTTTTCTGTGTGTTTTTTTTGTAACAAACAAACATAGCTAGTATCAGAGCCTCTAAGGCTCTAGATGACCTTGACGTAATGTTGTAAATGTGTGACCACACATAACCGAAAGTGCATGGGGTATGCCATGAGAACTAGTTTGAGACCTGACCAAAACTACTGGAGCAATGCTGAATATAGTTTGTCCATCATTGTGACTTTGGTAGCTTCAGCTGGTAATAGCATAGGTCTATTAACAATGACCTATATGGCACTTGAGAGGTTAATACTTTGCACGTTGTAAGTTCTGATAATGCAAAGGCCCAATTGCACAGCTGAAAACACAGCTGCTATATTGCCAATTACATTTGATGAATATAAGACTGCTTGATAACAAGGTTGTTACAGGCTTCTATTGATTCCAATCTGTTGCTCCAGCGCGGAGTCACAGATAAATTAATAGTTAAAGGTAAATCCGAATAATCAATAACTCTAGTTGGTAACAACTTAATTTTGACTGGATGGCTGAGGAACCTCAATTCCTCAAATATAGTTGCAGCTGAAACAGTTGATTTTAGCAAAACACAGCGTTAGCAATATCATCCAGATCAATTTCAAATGTCTCCGGTGATCCCTGTGAATGGGAACTGAATAGTATGTGTCTTTGACATCGATGCATGCCATAAAGATCCTAAAGAAATCAATAATTAGACAGTAACGAAGTTCCATATACTGAAATGTCTATGTTGCACATGGGAGTTAAATCAATTATGAACCGACATCCTCCATCTTTCACAATGGACAGGCCACGCCTGCCATAATTCCGTCCCTGCCTTGAACGACAACTCTGGCCAGATTCCCGAGCCTGTCTCAAAAGGTAATCTTCGCCATAATACTGCGCCTGCCTCGAAAGACAACTCTGGCCATATTTCCGAGTTTGTCTTGGAAGGCAATCCTGGCCATAATACTGAGCCTGCCTTGAAAGACAAATCTGGCCCTAATTCCAAGCCATGCTTGGTACCCTTGTATACTGTGCAATAATAACCCATCACATGTTATCATTCATTTGTACAAAAAACAAGTGTAAATATTACCAATTTGTAAATGGTCCACTTACCCCTGATGTGGGTTCTATACCCCTCCTTGATTGGAGAGTAGGAATGGTAGTGTATGTGGATTCCATATTTCCTGAGACCAGCTTGGACCTTGGCATGAAAGACCTCTACCCAGCTTTCAAGCTGCCACCAGTTTCAATGAACTGCTTACTGCTGATGAGGCATGGGGAGTGTCGTCGCCGATACGATGAAGCTTGCCTCCTCATCCAGGTATACCTGTTGGATAAGTCTTACCTGAAGAGAAGATTCGGCAGCTGGTTTGATTTCCTGGATTTCATGCCCCCTCCAATGTTACCCCTGATAGCTCTGTTGTTCACTGTCGGCACTTGTAGCGTGAGGGGAACTCTGGCCCCTTCTGGATTTTCTGCCTATGGCTGGAACCAATTATTCCAGCAGTAAACTCTTCGCTTGCGAGTATTTTCTCGCACTCCCCTCCACAGAGAGGGAGATTCGTAGGCAGCCCTGAAAACAGGTGCCACCGCAGGCCCCTGAGGATACCTGTGCTGACATGGCCCCTCCTTCGGACCAATATCAGGATTTCTGCTCTGGGTCAGACTGAACCTGATCCTGAATGCTCCCCTCCTCCGAGAGGGAGACATTGTGCAGCCCTGAAAAAGGTGCCACTGCCATGGGCCCCGAGGAGACCCGCGCTGATAACTCCCTCCTTTGGAGTATATCATTGTGTAGCACCTCTCCATCAGGTGCTCCATGTGGGTTTAGGCATCCGCAGACGCGACCCATTGAAGGAGGGGAACCCTCCTGGCTCGACTCGCCTGAGTCACAAGGCCTGACCGGCTTCCTCGTGGTCTGACCCCTTTTCTGGGGGAACCATAGCGGTCTGGGAGCTGATGACCTCCTTGTCAGCGACTTGGGAAGCGAACCCGACGGCCGCCGCTACCTGCGCTTCTGCGGTGTGGACCAGGATCTCCCCATGGTCCATAACCGGTTTCCCCGTGGCCCGTACGACTTTGTCCCGAATCCAGCAGGCAAACTCTATAAGGAGCTTCCTGTAACACAAAAAACATCACCTAGAAATAAGTTTTAAACTTACCTTGTAGGTTTAAACTTAGCGCTGGCAGGAGCAGCGCGCCTGCCAGTCACTCATTGCGCAATGAGCTAGACATAGTGATGCGCATGCAGGCTGACTGCCTTCACGTAGTCACTCACATGACTCCGAAGTAAAATGCTGTATGAGCATAATAGGCTAAGATATCTTCCTATGTGAGGGTTGACCAGTCCAGTTTTTCTATGGACACTATTTCCATCTCTGGATACCACAAGTATGTTCAACATTTATTGACATAACAACAGTCAATAAATGTTCATCATTTATTGACATAGCAACAGGTATATGATCAGTCATTGCTGCCTCGTACAGAATGCTCATACACCCCAATGAGGCATGTGCATCAGCTGTACAAACACAATGGTCCAGCCATGATGTAGTGTGCCAGGCCTCACTAATATAAGTATAACTATCTGTAGGTCAAAGCAATTTGCTTGACAATATAAAATTATTATCTTGACAGAACTAAGCCACATGATTGGCAAATAATGAGTTCCAGTTTTAGTAAAACTGAAATTAATGAGAATCCAGGTGAAAAGAAACTGGAATGGTTGAACACAAGGATGATGTATGAGATCAATATTCCCACCACCGCAACATCAGTGCAAGGATTCTACAGGGCAATGGATTAAACAATTTTACCTGATTTGTCAATTATTTTCTTCCCATAACATTATACATTCCCCAGCAGAGATGGTGATGTTTACTGATTAATGTTCAATTCTATTTACAATCCTTCACAAATATAACACTCCAAGCCTATATGCAAAAGATCTAAACAACATGCAGTCACAGGCTTCTATTGACAAGCAACATTTGTGTTGGAATGGGCCAGGCAATGGCTATCTTTAAGAAAAGAGAGTTTTAGCACCACCTCCTATAATTCATCGGCATTTCCATTGCCGAGTCCCCCATCATCAATGTCCTGAGGGTCATCATTAATCAACTGGACCAGCCATACACATACTGTGGCATGCAAATACATAGGAATGTTGGAGTATTGGTATCCTTTGATGAGTGCCTCAGCTTTCAAAGCTTTTCTACAAGGCACAAGCCAGGAATGTAATTGAATGATCTTCACTTGAATGGATGAGTAGAGCTCCAGAAATCCCAAAAGAACTCTATACCATCCAGGACAAAGAGACCACTTGACCAGTGCCCCCATCTAACACTCTACACATTAATTCCTTCCATTACTATTAAATAGAGGTTACTGTGTGCATGACTTGTAAATCTTTGAGTTTCTCTACATCAAACGGCTGCAGATGCTTAGTAAATGAGTTGATTCAGGGCTGAGAATAAATTAATGGCTAGATTTCTGAATTCAAAGGAAATCCGATGAGAAGGGCAGGAAAGTAATCAAGGCAAAGGATCAGTCATAACCTTACTGAATGGTGGTGCAAACACTAGGCATTACATATGTAGGAAAGAACTAGATGCTGATTTAAATCGAAGATAGATACAAAATGCTGGAGTAACTCAAGGGGACAGGCAGCATCTCTGGAGAGAAGGAATGTGTAACATATTAGGTCGACACCCTTCTTCAGACATCACATGGCCTGCATTGGTTTCTGTTTACATCTCTCAATGGGCTTAAGACACTCATCAGTGTCATCAATCTTTGATTGCTTGCAAAAGAATGACAAAAATAATCATGGGAAGAAGGATGAGTAATTTGAGTGCAATATTTCAACAGGTTTTCTTTTCCTGTTTATTACTTGTACTGTATTGCCTGATAAATGCAACACAGCCTTCCATTGAAATCATTTATTGAAATCTTAATGCTTGGTGAGGCACCTTGTAGCAATTGTATCTGAAGAAAAAATGGTTTACTTTATTAGGTTTTAGCAAATCAGATTACATTCATTTATCAGAGATACTGCTCGTACCAACTTCTGTATGCACACACAGAAGCGAATCTTATAAAAAATAAAATATGTTATTTGTTAAGTTCTAATCCAAGCCATTGGCAGCCACTTAAAACAGTTGTATGAGTCTGTGGAGCATCAAAGTTCTCCTAACATCAATCTTGTTATCTCCTTTAGTTTCCTTGAAATAATCGAGATTGAGCTGGCAGACAGCTAATTTGTTTCAAGCGGCAAATGCTTGCTAAGGTACAAGTAACCAATTGTACTCAGAAGAAGCACAAGCACACACATTTTGAGACAGGAGAGTCTCGACTCGAAACATCACCTATCTATGTTCTCCAGAATTGCTGCCTGATCTGCTGAGATACTCCAGCAGTTTGTGTCTTTTTTTCCTATTGGTTTTGGCAGAAGTGAATGAGTGGAGATTAACTGAATCTGCAGCCAATACTCCAGTTGTTGCTTATTGCTGTCAACCTTGGATGAATGGAGACAAAAGAAAGAATTGCAAATGCAGGAATCTTAAGTAAAACACAAAGTGCTGATTAAAAGTCAAGAATATTTTATTGTCATATATCCTGAAATGGTACAATGAAATTCTAATTTACAGAACCAAGGAGTGCATAACATCTCTGGAGGAGAAGAATAAATGACATTTCATCTACCCATGCCCTCCTGCTGCATGCTCCATGCTCCATGCTGCCTGCCCTGCTGTTATTCCAGCACTCTGTGTTTATCCGGGGATAATGTTTGCCCCAGTGTTACATATTCCAGCTTATGTGCTGTGACAGTGCGACAGTGAGCAAAGAACAATAATTTGAATAATTCAAAAATTCACCATATTTCTGTGCTATATTTTTTATCCCCAACTCAACAATACTTTTTCTTTTCAGTCTCAGGTTTTCATTTTTCCATCTTCTGTTTCTTTCTATTTTTATCTTATGTTTTTAATTGTTCTACATAGCCTTCTATTTACCATAAACTCCCCTTGACAAATTGTGTTTGATATTATTCTTGTTCCTTCCCTACTTTACTGCAGGTTTACCTATTTGTTACATTATTACCTGCTCTCTTGTGCCATTTGGCCGCAGTTTTCTATTTTTGGTTCTCTTGGTAAAAATTGTTTATAGTTAAATGTGTAAATTTGGTTTGAATGATTGAGTAAATTATAACTGCTGTGCATCAAATCGCAATGTGGTGAGTTATTTTTGATTGATATTCTACGAGCAGCTTCATGATACACAGTGACTAGTGGGGTGCTGGTACCCCAGTTATTTAAAATATATATTAACGTTTTAGACGAGGGAATTAAATGTGACATCTCCAAATTTGCAGATGATCCAAAGCTGGGTGGCAGTGTGAGCTGCGAGCAGGATGCAATGAGGCTGCAGGGTGACTGGGATAGGTTGGGTGTGTGGGTAAATGCATGCAGGCAGAATAATGTGGATATGTGTGAGTTTATCCACTTTGGTAACAAGAACAGGAAGGCAGATTATTATCTGAATGATGGATCACAAAATGCTGGAGTAACTCAGCAGCACAGACAGCATCTCTGGAGAGAAGAAATGGGTGACGTTTTGGGTCGAGATCCTTCTTCAGACTCTCTGAATGGGGTCAGATTTGGAAAAGGGGAGGTGCAATGAGACCTGGGTGTGCTTGTACATCAGTCACTGAAAGTAAACATGCAGGTACAGCAGGCAGTGAAGAAAGGAAATGCATGTTAGCCTTCATTGCGAGAGGATTTGAGTTTAGGAGCAAAGAGGTCCTACTGCAGTTGTACAGGGCCCTGGTGAGACCACTCTTGGAATATTGTGTGCAATTTTGGTCTCCTAATTTGAGAAAGGACATTATTGCTATTGAGGGAATGCAGCATAGGTTCACTAGGTTAATTCCTGTGATGGCGAAACTGATGTATGATGAAAGAATGGGTTGACTGGGCTTGTATTCACTGGAATTTAGAAGGATGAGAGGCAATCTTAGAGAAACATATACAATTCTTAAAGTATTGGACAGGCTAGATGCAGAAAAAATATTCCCGATGTTGTGGGGAGTTCAGAACAAGGGGTTACAGTTTATAAATAAGTGGTAGGCCATTTAGGACTGAGATGATGAAAAATATTTTCACCCAGAGAGTTGTGAATCTGAGGAATTTTGTGCCAGAAGGCAGTGGAGGACAATTCACTGGATGTTTTCAAGAGAGGGTTAGATTTAGCTCTTTGGGCTAAAGGAATCAAGGGATATAGGGTAAAAGCAGGAACTGGGTACTGATTTTAGATGATCAGCCATGATCATCTTGAATGGCGGTTCTGGCTCGAAGGGCTGAATGGCCTACTCCGGCACCTATTTTTCTATTTTTTCTACATTTATCAACGTGAAAAAATGAACTAATCTTTGTCACACTGAAAGGCAGAATATTTTAGCACACAGTCCTGCCCAAATTTGGTTTGTAAGTATTCAATTCCAAAACACATTCAATTCTAAAATATCAACAACTTTGTCTGAGTTTGTGGAGCATGATAAAAGTGGATATCTTTGTCATTCCTTTTTTTTCAACCTAATGATCTGTTCCTTTCCAAATAAAAATGTGAGGAGAAATAAAGCAGTCTTACTATTAAATAACACAATTCTCCTCACTTCCAAAAGCACTAGAGGGCAGTGGTTAATGCTTTTGAAATATTTTATTTAACCAGCCTCTCAAATATTCATGGTGTATGGAGGTTATACATGGTTATATATGATTTATTTATTTTCCTTTAGATTTGCTATGCCGTAAAATAACGTAATATATAAGGAATATCCCAGTATTCACATTCACATTGGAATTCATTTTCTGATAAGAATCAACTGCATGTTCCTAAATTGAACACTGTAATAAGATCTTAGGGGGATTGTAAATTCTCTTGGGCCATGTGGTCAGAGCTGCACTCAAACATCAGTTAAAGTTTATTTTCATGCACAAAAAACAATGTTGTTTAAGCTTGTTTCAGAATCTCCTGGATTCAGCTTGCAAACATCTTGGCTGCATTGTCATTTAATCCAAATCTCAGTGTCCCTAAGCTTGATAAATTCCACAACAGTAACCTGGCCTGTTTTATTTTGTTCGTTCACAGTATGCAGTCGTTACCAGAAAACCCAATGTTTATCGTCCATCTCTAATTAATCCCTTAAAAATCATGGCTTGACAGGCAATCAGAGAAGTCAGTTAAGAGCCATCTACATTGGTGGGTCTATAAACCTTTCCACATAAATTCAGCAGAGTTCCTTCCCTGAAGGACATTAATTAACCAAGTGGACTTTTACAGCAGTCCAGTAGTTATTAGTAACCATTATAGTTTTTTATTCCAGAATTTGAATTTATATTCCCTAGATGCTGTGATGAGATTTGAATTCAAGTGTCTGAATCAACGGCCCAGCCTTCCCATGCTCATACTCTCTTTACCTTCTAATATGTTCTGTAAAGTGGCCAACTCTTCTGTCTGTGTGAATGTCCTGAGGGTGTTTAAGCTATCAACCAGAGAAGCTAAAGGTCAACTCAAAAACAGAGGGCAGCTGGTGGACCCGCTGTCTCTCAATCCCACCGATGAAGGTTCGGTCCTGACTGCCAGTACTGTCTCTTTGGAATTTACATGTTCCTCCTGTGGCTGTTCTCCCTGTTTCTACAAATGTCTCTAGATTCCTCCCAACATTTTAGACTTTAGATTTTCGAGATACTGCATGGAAACAGGCCTTTCGGCCCACCGGGTCCACACCAACCAATGATCACCCCGTACACCAACATTATCCTACACATTGGGGACAATTTACAATTTACAGAAGCCAATTAACCTACAAACCTGCACATCTTTGGAATGTGGGAGGAAACTGGAGCACCCGGGGAAAACCCATGCGGTCACAGGGAGAAGGTACAAACTCTGTTCAAACAGCACATATACTTTGCATTGAACCCAGGTCTTTGGCGCTGTAAGGCAGTAACTCTACCGCTGTGCCACCGTGACACACATATCAGAGTCATGTAGGTTGACAGGTTAACTGGTCTCTGTAAATTGTTGCTTGTCTATAGAAGAGTGGTAGAATCTCTGGAGGTGCTGCTGGAATGTACGGAGAAGAGGTAACTGGGAAAATACAGGAAATCTTGAGCAAAATATAAGGTGCTGGAAGAACTCAATGAGTCAGGATACATCTGTGGATGAAATGTACAGGTGGCAGACCTCCACAGATGTTTCCTGACCTGCTGAGTTCCTCAAGCACTTTATATTTGCTGGAAATTGGGATTGCTCGGTGAACCGGCATAGACTGGATTGGCCGAACTTGCCTCATTATGTCATAAGGATACGCAGAAAAAACCTATCGTAGATTAATGGTATCTTACAGCGTAGAAACACACCCTTGAGCCAACCATGTCAATGCCAATCATGTCAATGCTAACCATCAAATATCTATCTACACTAATCCCATTTACCAGCCCTTTGTTAGTAGCCTACTAGGTCTTGGTGATTCAAATGCTTCATTTTTCCACTTTGAAGAAAACAATAAGTTGTTGAACATTTTGTGCTTTATGTAAGCATAAGCCGAGAGCTGGAGAAACGTGATTGTACGTCATGGGGAGAAGTCTCACCTGCTAGGAACAGGTGCTTGATTTTTAAGGTGAGGATGGATTAGTAAATACATTGTGCCCTTGTGCATTACTATGAGAGTTATGCAATGTTAACGGATCTGCCTTTCTAATGAACCAAAGGCCTCATCTATCCTTCCAGATAGTGGTAGAAGTTTCCCAGCAAGGTTTTTAATGTTGTGGAGTGGCTAGGTGGTGCAGCGGTAGAGTTGTTGCCTTAAAGCACCAGAGACCCGGGTTCGATGCTGACTACAGGTGCTGTCTGGAGTTTGTAAGTTATCCCTGTGGTTGCTTGGTTTTTATCTGGGTGCTTCAGTTTCCTCCTTCATTCCAAAGACGTGCAGGTTTGTAGGTTAATTGGCTTTTGTAACTTGTCCCTCATGTGGAAGATTGAATTAGTGTACAGGTGATCCTTGGTCGGCATGGACTCGGTGGGCTGAAGGACCAGTATCCATGCTGTAACTCTAAACTAAACTAAACTAAACTGAGGAATAGCAGTGGACCACTTATCTCTCAACCAATATTACAAAAAATGCATTGTTATTTTCAAGTTGCTTATCATTGGAGCTTACAGAAATCAGATGCCTTATTCCTTAAATTACAATGATGAGTTCAAAAAATAAATGCTGTTTTTTCACTTCTAATTGATTTGATTGGACTTATTTCTAGTGGGTGTCAATGTAGATTCTGCATTCAACACTCTTACATCATTCTGAAAAGGACCCGTTTACTCCTACCCTTTGCTCTGCATCCCAGAGTACTCAAGGAGGTAGCCACAGAAATAGTGGATGCATTAGTGATAATTTTTCAAAATTCCTTAGATTCTGGAGTAGTTCCTGAGGATTGGAGGGTAGCTAATGTAACCCCACTTTTTAAAAAGGGAGGGAGAGAGAAAGCGGGGAATTACAGACCAGTTAGTCTAACATCGGTAGTGGGGAAACTGCTAGAGTCAGTTATTAAAGATGGGATAGCAGCGCATTTGGAAAGTGGTGAAATCATTGGACAAAGTCAGCATGGATTTACGAAAGGTAAATCATGTCTGACAAATCTGATAGAATTTTTCGAGGATGTAACTAGTAGAGTGGATGAGGGAGAACCAGTGGATGTGTTGTATCTAGACTTTCAGAAGGCTTTCGACAAGGTCCCGCATAAGAGATTAGCATACAAACTTAAAGCACACGGTATTGGGGGTTCAGTATTGATGTGGATAGAGAACTGGCTAGCAGACAGGAGGCAAAGGGTAGGAGTAAACGGGTCCTTTTCAGAATGGCAGGCAGTGACTAGTGGGGTGCCGCAAGGCTCAGTGCTGGGACCCCAGCTATTTACAATATATATTAATGATTTGGACGAGGGAATTCAATGCAACATCTCCAAATTTGCAGATGATACCAAGCTGGGGGGTATAGTTAGGTGTGAGGAGGATGCTTGGAGGCTGCAGGGTGATTTGGATAGGCTGAGTGAATGGGCAGATGCATGGCAGATGCAGTACAATGTGGATAAATGTGAGGTTGTCCACTTTGGTGACAAAAACATGAGGGTAGACTATTATCTGAATGGTGGCAGATTAGGTAAGGGGGAGATGCAACGAGACCTGGGTGTCATGGTACACCAGTCATTGAAAGTAGGCATGCAGGTGCAGCAGGCAGTGAAGAAAGCAAATGGTATGTTAGCATTCATAGCGAAAGGATTTGAGTTTAGGAGCAGGGAGGTTCTACTGCAGTTGTACAGGGTTTTGGTGAGGCCACACCTGGAGTACTGCGTACAGTTTTGGTCTCCAAATCTGAGGAAAGACATCCTTGCCATAGAGGGGGTACAGAGAAGATTCACCAGACTGATTCCTGGGATGTCAGGACTTTCATATGAGGAAAGATTGGATAGACTCGGTTTGTACTCGATGGAATTTAGAAGATTGAGGGGGGATCTTATAGAAACCTACAAAATTCTTAAGGGGTTGGACAAGCTAGATGCTGGAAGATTGTTCCCGATGTTGGGGGAGTCCAGAACAAGGGGTCACAGTCTAAGGATAAGGGGCAATTCCTTTAGGACCGAAATGAGGAAAACATTCTTTACACAGAGAGTGGTGAGTCTCTGGAATTCTCTGCCACAGAAGGTAGTTGAGGCCAGTTCATTGGCTATATTTAAGAGGGCGTTAGATGTGGCACTTGTGGCTAAAGGGATCAGGGGGTATGGAGAGAAGGCAGGTACGGGATACTGAGTTGGATGATCAGCCATGATCACATTGAATGGCGGTGCAGGCTCGAAGGGCCGAATGGCCTACTCCTGCACCTATTTTCTATGTTTCTATGTTTCTATCATCACTCGATTCAGTAAGAACATATTCCTAAAATAATCTCTGACAGCCTTTGAAAACACTTTTGAATGTTTGCAATACAGCAAGCATGAGGGGAGGTATTCCCCACTACAGCAAGCGTGAGGGGCTGTCTTACCAAAGTGGGTTTGAATTCCTGATACCCATAGCCAATGTGCGGACAAGAAGCGTAGTTAGGGTATACAGTCAGAACTTTTTTTCCAGGGTGTAAATGTCCAATACTAGAGGGTATAGTTATAAGGTGAGTGGAAGAACGTTTAATGGAGAAGTGCAAGGCAAGATATTTTTCACAGATGCCTGTGGGGACTTGGAATGCATTGCAAGGAGTGGTGGTGAAGGCAGATATGACAGTGACGTTTATGAGGCTGTTAGATAGGCACATGGAAGTACATTAAATAGAGGGATATGGATCATGAACAGGCAGATGAGGTCAGTTTAATTTGGCATCAGACTCAGCACAAACAAAGTGGGCCGAAGGACCCGTTTCTGTGCTGCATTGTTCAATGTTCTGTGTTCTCAACTCATACCATTATTGTCCTTATAATAAAGAAAATTTGTCAGCTTATATTGCAGAATGAATGCACCTCCAACCAATAAAACAAATGAATGCATGACATGGAGGACATCTAAAGATTAGCTTATTGATTCAGCCTCAATCATTTTGCCATGGTCACACTTAACCATTCATTCTGCTGCTCATCATTCAGCGATCTTATTTCCCAGCAATGCATTTGTGGTCCGTTTGACTGCTGACCTACAAGTCTACATCCATGTACTTTTCACTTGTGATATATGGACTTTACCTGTTTTCGCGTTGACCAGTCATTGTTTATCATTTTCCTACACCCTATGAGTGAAGATATCTTCCCCCATCTCCCATCTACCTTCTATCAATTACTTTAAATCTATGATCATAGTATTTTACCCTACTATTAAGGAAATAAATAGTTCCTATTTATTCTACATAGGGCCCGCTTAGATTTATCTATCACATTTAAATCTCCCCTCAGCCCACTTTGTTCCAAAGTGAACAATCTCAAAACTAAAATATTCCATTCCTGGTAGCATCCTCATAAATCTCTTCCATGCTCTTTCTAGTACATTCACTTTCTGTTCACATCGCGACCACAACTAAACTAAGTAATCAAGATGTGGTCCAACTAGTGCTGTAAACTGTTTTAACAAAACCATTTGCTGTTGTATTTAATGCAAAAGAACAAAGTACTGGAGGGAAATGTGGAGGGAAATGGATAGCAATGTTTTGGGTTGTGGCCCTTCTGCAGACTGAGGGAATAGATGGGAGAGAGCTGGTAAAAAGAGATGGTGAGAAGGGGTGGGGTAATAACTGGCAAATGATAGGTGGAATATAGACACAAAATGCTGGAGTAACTCAGAGGGACAGGCAGTAGCTCTGGAGAGATGGAAAGTGTGGCATATCGGGTCGAGACTGGTCTCGACCCGAAACATCCAGAGATGCTGCCTGTCCCGCTGAGTTAGTCCAGCATTTTGAGGCTATCTTCAGTTTAAACAGCATCTGCAGTTCCATCCTTACAAGTTGTAGGTGGATTCAGATGAGAAAGTTTGATTGGTATATGGGTGGAGATAAAAACAAATACACAAGGTGAAACGGAGACAAAAAAGTGTAGATGTAGAATCAGATAAGGAAGGAAGACGGGGAGTGAAATGCAAATCTGAAGGGAATGATAATGAGTGGAAGGGTGCACGGGAGGGGAAGAGGAGGGTTAAAAGAAAATTATGTCTCAAGGTAGTGAGGGGTGGGAAATTCCAGCATTTGCAGTCTCATGTGTCATTATATTATATTTTATGTCTGCAAAAAAATGAAAGCATTTTGTAAGCATTACTATCTTGTGGACTATCCCACTATCTTTAATGATCTGTGGACATACTGTAAATGCAATGCCCCTTTGTTCATCCACACCACTCAACACTTTCCTATTTGTTGTGTGTTCCCTTGCCTTGTTGCGCCTCCTAGATACATCACTTTACATTTCAATCTGGTCAGTCTCAAAACTGCTGCCACTTTTGAAGCACATCAGAAAACGGGTTTTGACTCGAAATGGCACCTCTCTATGTTCTCCAGAGATACAGCCTGACCAGCTGAGTTACTCTAGCACTTTGTGTCCTTTTGAGAAGATGTAATAACCTTACTCCACGCCACTCCACATAGACTAGCTTTGCAAAGTCTTGGTTAGACCTTGAAAATGTTTGTTTTTTTAAACCATTTTTACCCTCTATACCTTTTCCTCTGCAACACTCTCCATCAAGGTGTTTACAAGAATGTCTCACCTTCTCCCTAGGTTCCAAAACCATTACAACTTCTTTTATCACACAACCTCTAACAATGGCTCATAAATACTCATCCCTTGAATGATTTTCTACTTGACAAGCTCTTTGCTCCAGTGCTTAGCATACAATTCAAAAGGCAGCCTCAGAATTTCAAAGGCTTCGAATCTTCTAATTTTAGTAATACTCATTGTAGCATATATTGCTTTTGAAAATTTCTGAATGTCAAAAATATTCAATGCTATTAGTTCAATGATTCAATAATGATTTATTGTCACTTGTATCTAAGTGCAGTGATGTGCTTTGTTTTTGCATACCATCCAATAAAATCATACAGCAGACTTCACTTAGGCAGTACACATTGAGTCTGTTCCAGACAAAGTTTAAAAAGTTCTTGATGCAGTGTTATCTCCCGCAGTGGTGAACCAGGCTTATTGCTGTAGGTAGCCGCAGGTGGCCTGCCATCCCACCCTTCGTTCTCGGCTGCCCACTACCGTGTCCCTCTTATTTGTCAGCTGCCCGCCCACCGGATCCTTCTTAATTCTGCCTGTCAGCCACGTTCAACGTCATCACAATGATGTCACAATCAGATCCCGAATCTCATTTACATAAAACATTTTTGATTTTTTTTTAAAACTCAGTTTTAATTCTCTTCCATTTTCATCAACAGCTAACATGGTGTTTAGGTTATTTTAAAGAAAAATTGTGATTTTCATTTTGGTGGGGTGGGATGGGGGGAGGTGAGGAGTGGGGGAGTAGGGGGATAGAGGGAGAGGAGGGGTAGGCAGTGGAAAGGGAAGGCAAAGTGGGGGAGGTGAGGAGAGACAGTGGGGAGGAGGGGGAATAGAGAGAGAGGAGGGGGGAGTGAGGGAGGTAGGGAGTGGGGGATAGAGGGAGAGGAGGGCAGTGGGGGAGGTGAGAATGGAGAATGGGATTGGGGGAGGTGAGGAGTGGGGGAGCAGGGAGATAGAGGGACAGCAGGGCGGTAGGGAGGGGAGAGGAGTTATGGGGGGAGGATGTGAGTGACTGAGGGTAGGGGAAAGGAGAGGGAGGGAGAAGTGAGGGAAGGCGTGGGGAGGGGAGGAGGAGAGGGAAAAGAAGAGGGGGGGAAGAGGAGGGGAGGGAGTGCTGTAGGATGAGGGGGAATGGAGGAGGATAGGGGTAGGAAGAAGGGTGACGATGCGCATTTCGGGGAGGGTTGCCATGACTCGCAGTTGGGGACTATGGGTCAGTGGTGGAATATTGCCTTGGAGATGGGCCCAACGGGTCTGCACCTGATGTAGAGAGATAAAGACCAATGAATGAAAGATATGCAATAAGGTAACGATGATAAAGGAAACAGGCCATTGTTAGCTGTTTGTAGGGTGAAAGGGTTGAGAGAAGGAATGCTGGGGCTACCTGAAGTGAGAGAAATTAATATTCATACCACTGGGCTGTTAACTGCCCAAGCAAAATATGAGATGCTGTTCCTCCAATTTGCACTTAGCCTCACTCTGACAATGGAGGAGACTTCCATTGTCCATATACATATATGAATACACACACACATATATATATATATATATATAAATATATATATATGTGTGTGTGTGTGTGTGTGTGTGTGTGTGTGTGTGTGTGTGTGTGTGTGTGTGTGTGTGTGTGTGTGTGTGTGTGTATATATCTATATATATTGTGTGTGTGTGTATATGTATATATTTGTATGTATATGTATGTATGTATATATATATACATAACATATATATATACACACACACACACACATATATATATATATATATATATATATATATATATATATATATATATATATATATATAAATAGCTCTTTCTAAGGTCTCCCCAGTCTAGTTTCAGTCAAAAATTAGTGAGTCAAGCACTTGCATAACTAATCTTTATTTTGACAAGACACAATTACAGTTCCAACTACTATACCTAACCACCGTGGGTTTGATCCTCGTATCTTCCTGGCCAAGCCCTTTTAACCTTGTTCAAGCAGAGACACTCCAGAAGGTCACGCAGTCCCAAGCGGTCTCCCAGAAGGTCGACACAGGGCCTCGTGGTACTGGCCTTTTATAGGTCCCCAAACTTTGAGGGGCTGAACCACATGGGGGTGGTCTCTTTACAGTCCAATAACCAATATCGATTAACTCAGTACATGATAGACATTTCCCCAACCCAATAATACAGTGACTAATACAATGTATTCAAACTTCTGAAAGGAAGCAAACATTGCAACATGTGCCTTGATATTCAAGAAACCCAGGCAAGGCTCAATACTTAATCCAATCAACATCTAGCAAAGTAAAGCTTTGCAACATTATATACAATGTGTATGTCTGGTTTGCATTAATCCAATCCATTCCATGCAATTCTTCCATCCCCTTCCATATTCGAACCTATAACCTATAATTCATGAAAAGCTTGGGATAAAGCAAGTTTCCACTCATGTACTAAAGCTTTCCCATACATTCACTGTAATTCTGCAATACTATCCTTTTTCCATTTCACTATTCTGCTCTATTATATTCTACCCTATCACTGTACTATTACTATTCTGTTCTATAATATACTCTTTACTATCCTAGGATCAACACTAATCAGCTCTCTCCGTATTCACATAATATTATATCTGATGATGGTTTCGCATATAAATATCAGCTGGGTTCAGCCCAAATTTCCCTACAAGCGTGACTCTTATTGAAGCAAACCATGAAGAATGTTTCAATTCAACCAAATTCAGTCTCAGCCTTCAATTTACTATTTTAAATTTCAGTGTCCATTTCACCATTCTCATTCCACAGCATTGTGGCCGATAACACAATTCCATTTGAATTCCTGTGGAAATTCCCAGCTGTTCAAATTTAATACATTTAATAATTTCCATATGTTGTCAATTTTATCATAAATTCAATTAAGAATGCCAATTCTAGGGACATTTGCTTTCCATCTTGATAATAGAAGCCGCTTTACTATCAAGGGTTAAACAATTTATATCCACCGGTCAAATACATCGACTCTGATATCTCAACATCCATTTAAGTTTCTCCTTCAAATTCAATGGACTTCTCCTCCAGTGTTTCTTGGTGAGACCAAGCGGAGGCTGGGCGATCGTTTCGCCGAACACCTCCACTCGGTCCGAAATAACCAACCCAACCTCCCGGTGGCTCAGCACTTCAACTCCCCCTCCCATGCCATATCCGACCTCTCGGTCCTGGGCCTCCTCCATGGCCAGAGTGAGAAACACCGCAAGTTGGAGGAACAGCACCTCATATTCCGCTTGGGAAGTCTGCATCCTCTGGGCTTAAACATTGAATTTTCTCAATTCTGTTAACCCAGACTGCCTCCTCCCCCTCCCCACCTCTCCCTCAGCCCTCGGGCCCTGACATTCCTTCTCCATCTCTCCCCCCCCCCCTCCACCCAAGTCGCAATAGCTTCTCATTTTCACACTACAAACAGCTTACAATGGCCTGTTTCCTTTATCATCAATACTTTTTTCAATATCTTTCATTCATTGTTCTTTATCTCTCCACATCACCGTTGATATCTCTTGTTTCCCTGATCACTGACCAGTCTGAAGAAGGGTCTCGACCCGAAACGTCATTTATCTCCTTCGCTCCTAGATGCTGCTGCACCCGCTGAGTTTCTCCAGCTTTTTGTGTAACCCTCGATTCTCCAGCATCTGCAGTTCCTTCTTTAACACTTTCTTCCTTAGTATGTTGGCTCGGCTCTCAGTCCAGCGGGGTTCTCTCTTATAACTAGTTTCCTTTTTCCTCTTGGTAAGTTTCTTAGTATGTCAACTTTAGTCTCTTAAAGGGAAGTCTTGCTGTTCACAATTCCTCTTTTGACCATTTCCAATTCCAACTCTCATGTTCCCTGAATAATTTTTCCATGTTACGAGATCTTCCCAAGTTCCATCCTTCCCTGCTGATTTCTGACTAATCCTTCCCATCTTTGGCTGCCTGTCTGGGGATGAGACAATAACAATATCAATTAATAATCAAACTTCAAATATTCCAATGCCAAATCTCACAAGTCAGTTCCAAATCTCAAACTTTAAAGTTCTTCCAATTCATTACCATACAATTTAGAGACCGAATTCAAATTTTTATCCATTTATTTCTAATAATCATAATTTAGGCGCAAAGTAGGTGTTTTGCCCGAAACCACAGAGGAATGTCTATTTCAAATTCAAATTCAGTTCTTTAAAGTGGAGCTCGCTGAAATAGTCATCATAGGTTGTCTGTGTTGTCTCTTTAGAAAATATTGGATGGTGTTACTTTCCTTTCCTTCACTGGCGTCAAAAGCTAGATGATGTTAAAGTTGGGCACTAGGGTAGGTAACTTCTTCTTTGATGTCAGTTTCAAAGGAGTAGGGATACTGAGGAGCAGCTTTCTCTATCTATTGGCCTTCCCAGAGCTGTCTTAAAGGGGCAGGACAGTATCATTCCCTCCTTGTTGTTGATTCCTGTTTTTGGGGAACTACATTACCTGAGCTGTCTTCTGCCCGTTCTCAAGGGGTCTGTATATTCTTTACCTCACTCCCCAGATAGTATGCTGGTGATTATACTGTCCTGCAGACACAAACTAAGTTAGTACAGTAGCTCATTTCCCCACTCCCATACCTCCTGCATAATAAGTTTGTTTCTTCTCTCCCTAGTGCTATTTCAGTTCTCCTTAGTTCCCATTGCTTCTGACACCAGTTACTGGGTTCCTTTTCTTACTTTCTTTATTGCCCCTTGATTTTTCTTGCATTCTGTTATATTCTGTCTTCTCTCTGGGCACTCCTTGTGACCTAATTGTTTACAGCTGTGACACACTCCTTAATTTCCAATGTTCTTTGCTCCAAGGGGTTTTCTTGGGTAATTGGATAATTTCCCTGTTTCCTACCCTCCTTCCAATAGTGCCTCACAGCTCTGGCCATTTGACTGGCTCGGTTCGCAGACCAGTCCCTGTTATCAGTCTTAATTGAGTCCGCTACTTTAGTGGGGAGACAATTCAATAAGATAGCACAATACTGTGGGGAACTTGCTCCATTCTGATCGTCTAAGTCGCCTGATTGGTCCATATATAATTTGAAAAACTGTCTAAACATTTGTCTGCTCCTTCACCCTTTTCTGGTTTTATTTCCAGAATTTGTTTTAAATCATTTGGTTTCTGAAACGTTTTTGCAAGGGCCATTAAAACAGCCTCTTCTCTTGCACTGTCATCCACTATTACGTTTGCCAAGGCTTAATAAGTAGGGTGTCCTAGGGCTACGAGAAATTTGGTATTTTCAGCTGGAGTAATTATCTGTTGTATGGTCTCCCACAAATCCCGGGAATTTGCATGATATACACGCATTGTGGTTCTTAAATAATCTATAAAAGCAGCAGGTGACTTCTTCCTATCAGGGATCCTGTTTAGTACTGCCATTATTTCACGGGGCTTCCATGGGGTATGGACATCTGTGGCACGGGGATTATTCATACTTACTGTGCTGGTCGAATCAGCTGTACCCAGCCCTTCCCTTACTGGGAACTGTCTATGGGATATCTGTTTAATTTGTAAACTTTAGGTTATATCAAAATCTATCTCGGTATCTTCAATCACTGTCTCACCCTGAGATGAATCTTCCCGTTCGCTAGGGGTTTCTCGATACTGTCCAAATAAATTGTTCCTCTTTCTTACTACTTGTGTAATTTGTCTAGGTTGTGCCTCACAGAAATACTCTGGCTGTTGCACTATATCTATCATACCTTCCTTTTCTTTAAACACCGTGTCTAAAGGGCCTGTCCTACAAGCATGCAACTCTATGCGATTAGCACGACCTAACGTGGTCGCTTGAGCCATCCGGCGTCGCGGGGCCGGTCCCAGTTCGATCGCCGGAGCCGTGCGGAATTGTGCGGAGTTCGTCCCAACATCGCGCGGGGCTCCGAAAAACTGACTATGTTCAAAAATTCCGCGCGGCAATGGCTTGTCGGCTCGCAGTCGCCTCGACCCATTACACACCGCCCCAACATCGTGCCTCCGTGAACCTTTCTGTAGGTGCCTCCGTGACCCTCTATGTGTGTGGCTCCGTGGCCCTCTGTGTGTGTGCCCCTCTCTGTCCTGGCGAACTTACCTTAGACTTCGCTCCAAGTTCGCCTCACTTTGCGCCGCGTTGCGCCACTCACGCGACCTCCGCGCGGCCCCTGCTGCCGGTTTGGTTGCGCTTGCCGCATGCAGGCGCATGCTGGTGGGAACGGCCCCGTACAGGGGATCACCCGACCTCCGCGCGGCCCCCGCTTCTAGTTTGATCGCGTTCATCGCATAGAGTTTCATGCTTGTAGGACAGGCCCTTAACCTCTTCATTTTACTCCGGGAGCCATAAGCTACTGGACGATCTATTAATGATGGAGTGGATAGGGTCAAAGAATCTGGCACCACAGTATTTGCTATTGGTGGAATCGGTTCAGATGTAGAATCTGCAGGAGTTGTTATAGATTCTGCAGACCTAAAATATTTATTACAGACACAAGTCGTACACGGTGCTAGTGAAGTCTGGGAAATGCAAGAGGAACATGGCGGAAGCTGTGAACTTCCACTAGCGTTAACATTTGTTCCAAATATTAACACTCTTCCAAATATTCATCTCCACCCCCCTCGAAGTCAGCACTAACCATCGGATCCCTAATCTTTAAATATACAGGGACTTATTTCCTTCCTTTTAATCCCCGAATTATCAAGCTTGCTCCTGAAGTGGCAAATGTCTCCAAAGCATTCGCAGCGTCGCAATTCTTTATTCCTTGGCTCCACCAATCCTACTCTCTTATTCAAATTCTTCTCCTATCTCCCGCAAGTCCACACACTTTCAACCTTATAATCTCCACAATCCCCAGTCATTCAAATATCAGGGTACTGCAGGGAACAATCAAACACATTCAAACATAATCAAACACCTTCTCGCAACTCGTTTAACCCTCAATCCAAACACATGAAAATGAGCTCCAAACATGAAAGTAACACTGTACATCTCACGCTGCTTATTATTATCAGGCACAACCACACTCCTACATAAACCCCAATCATTCATCTAATATCGCATTCAGTAACTGTACTGTTCCAAAAGCAAATCACAGTATTTCTAACTTCCAAAATTTAAATCAAAAACAATATACAATCTACAGTAAATACAATGCAATACATCATATACTACTACTTCATAATGTTGTCTCCACAGACCAATGAGTTGTTTTCCCATTATCGAACATTCCGAGGAATTAACACGTTTCCAACACACTAGTAAAGGGCCTGTCCCACTTGGGCGTCATTTGCACGTAATTTACGCGACATCATTTACGCGTCACAACGCACGTCGTGCACGTCATGACACGCATGTGATGCGCGCATGGTACATAATATGCGCACATGGTGCGCAATACGCGTGCATGGTGTGTGGTGACGTAGGCAGTGACGCGCAGTCGCGCGTGGCACCCCAGGATTTTGGGATGTAGAAAATTTTTGCGCGTCACGCAGATGTCACCCAAGTCGGCCAGGCCCTTAAAGGGCCTGTCCTACCAGCATGCGACTCCATGCAGTGAGCGCGACCTAACGTGGTCGCTTGAGCCGTTCGGCCTCGTGGGGCCGGTCCCACTTTGATCGCCGGAGCCGTGCGGAGTTGTGCGGAGCTGGTCCCGACATCGCGCAGGGCACCGATAAACTGACCGTGTTCAAAAATTCCGCGCGGCAACGGTCTGTCGGCCCGCAGTCGCCTCGACGTATTACGCACCGCCTCAACGTCGTGCCTGCGTGACCCTCTCTATATGTGCCTCCATGACCCTCTCTGTGTGTGCTTCCGTGCCCCTCTCTGTGTGTCCCTCTCTGTCCTTGCGAACTTACCTTGCAGTCTTCGCTCCAACTTCACGCCACGTCGCGCCACTCACCTGACCTCCGCACGGCCCCCGCTGCCGGTTTGGTCGCACTCGCCGCATGCAGGCGCATGCTGGTGGGATCGGCACTGTACAGGGATCACCCGACCTCCGTGCGGCCCCCGCTTCCAGTTTGGTCGCGCTCACCGCATGGAGTCGGATGCTGGTAGGACAGGCCCTTTAGTCTCTTAGAGATAAGTCTTCTCGCAAAACAAAGGTAAAATTCCTAACACCTAGCAAGTAGTCTATCTTCTTTCAAATGGGTACCGAAGAACCAGTCACACAAATCCTACCTACACAGAGATCCGCACAGGCTTTTTAATGCGGTAAACACACTTTGAATCCAGGCGGGACCAACTTCTCAAAAGAACAAGCAAACATAATACAGCAGCAAATTACCTGCACTTAAACACTTGGATTCAAAGAAGAACAAATACAGTTGTAACAAGAGAGCAAAATCACACTCAAGCAAGAAATAATACAGCTAATAGTTATTATATATTAAATCACACTATTTTAAATTACACTAGATCACACAATTCAAGCAAACAGTTCTAACAATACAAGAGCAGAATTAGTTACATTACCAGAACAAAATCAGTTACATTGCAAAAACAAAATATCACAAGTCACACAAAGGCAGAGCAGTCCAATTTAAGCAGCAAATACAAATATTTAATTCAAATGCACTTTTACTTCAATTATCTAACACCCAAAAATCCTTAAGCACTCACAAAGACAATACATGTAGCGGTCCGCGAACTTAACACACTCTAAATCTTAACTTTCTAAATCTTAATACACTCTAAATCTTTTTACATACACTAAGTATTTATACAATTCAGATCCAATAAAGATGCTAAAAAGATGATGCTGGATTTTTACAATTGATAATAATAATTTAACAAGCTAGCGCACAGTTTTCAAACACTCGATCTCAATGCCGCATCAAGCTGTTATAATCAGTGAACCCTCTCCATCTGATACCGATGATTTTCCACTTCCTAGGGTACTCTTTGCTGAGGGGTACTATTATTAAATGACTACTTTTCTTCCTAAATGTTAATTTCCTCCTGCTAAGACTGGATTTCTATAGGGGGACCTCTATCCCTCCTCTCTAAGTTCTACCGAATTAGGGGTACCTTTCGCATCCGGGTACTTCTCACCAAGTAAACCAGGTTCCCGTCTCTCAGTTACTCTTCGTTATCAGGTACTAATTAACAATTGCCAGAGGGTTACTATTCACTGTTGATCAGCCGTTATTCGGAATCGATCTCAAACATGCACAAACTCCGAAGTTCTCTCTACACAGAATTCAAACTCTACCATACGAACAGAACTTCAATGTGAAATTCTTTATTTAGAAATTTGATTCTGCAAATCTAGACTCGTTCTCGGACCAACTAATTTTGGCACGTATCTCTCCACAAACGCGGGCTCTCGAATTCAAATTGCCCAATGAAGTCTCAAACGGACTAGAGTATTCCCAGCCAATCTATACTCTAGCCACCGAGCCCAGTGCCTTTACGAGATTCCTCATCTGTCACTCTAGGGAGGCACTCAGATACCTTCACGCAGATGCACCTCTCTGCTGGACACCGGGGGTTCAGCACCTAACCTCTTCGTGCTGTTAGTCAATGCCGATTTTTAGAACGCACCTTTCCAATCAGCGCTCCCGGCAAAGATAGATCAATACATAGACCAGACCTGTGGTTCAATGCCCCATCAATTGGATACCAAACCACCACGGGTTCGATCCTCGTATCCTCGTAGCGAAGTGCCGAAAATCAATGCGAAAACCGCAGTGGCGCCGATTTCTGCACTCGCAATCAAAACAGCTCAACACCATTAATCGCAAACTTGTGTCTGGGGTCCGTTGATATCCCGGACGAGCTCCCAATGTAAATGGCTCATTCTAAGCTTCCCCCAGTCTAGTTTCAGTCAAAAACCACTGAGTCAAGCACTTGCGCATCTAAACTTTATTTTGGAAAAAAACCCAATAACAGTTCCTCACTACTATACCTAACCACCACGGGTTTGATCCTCGTATCTGCCTGGCAAAGTCCTCTTAGCCTCGTTCAAGCAGAGACACTCCAGAAGGTCACGCAGTCCTATGCGCTCTCCCAGAAGATCAACACAGGACCTTTTATAGGACCCCGAACCTTGAGGGGCCGAACCACATGGGGATGGACTCTATACAGTCAAAAAACAGATATGGATTAACACAGTACATGATAGACATTTCCCCAACCCAATAATACAGTGACTAATACAATGTATTCAATTGGACCTTCTGAAAGGAAGCAAATGTCGCAACATGTGCCTTGATATTCAAGAAACCCAGACAAGGCTCAATACTTAATCCAATCAACATCTAGCAAAGTAAAGCTTTGCAACATTATATACAATGTGTATGTCTGGATTGCATTCATCCAATCCATTCCTTGCAATTTGTACCTAATTGTCAAGATCTGCAGATGTTCCATTCTCTTCCTGCAGCTCTTATCTAGGCCCTAGACAAACTGGCACCATTCTGCAGCTTGACTTTATTTCTGCAGAAGGCACATTTAGAAACATAGAAACATAGAAAAATAGGTGTAGGAGTAGGCCATTCGGCCCTTCGAGCCTGCACCGCCATTCAATGTGATCATGGCTGATCATCCAACTCAGTATCCCGTACCTGCGTTCTCTCCATACCCCGATCTCTCCATAAATAGATCAATCCATATGGAGAGAATCCATAAATAGATTATCTCCATAAATAGATCAATTTAAATTGATCAAATGGCCTAGCGGCCCAGAAGTCTTTACTAAATTTGAGTGTCTCTCCAGTTTGGCCAGAATTAACATATACAGTGCATTCAGAAAGTATTCAGACCCCTTCACATTTTCCACATTTTCCACATTTTGTTATGTTAAAGCCTTATTCTAAAATTGATCAAATTCATCAGCAAACCATCTAATCATGTGATAAATGATTTTTAAAAATCATAAGCATAATGAGAATTTGGCTTATATAGAGTTATTTAATTGCAAAATTAATGTAATCTTCCTGGTATAAATTAGCCTAAGGATTTGATGGTCCTGCTTGAAAAATATCCCCAAAAAAGGCAGGGAAATACTGGGGCATACTGTATCTGATATTTTTCAGATTATTTATTTTTGCTTCATCTCATTATTTTGGCTATACACCATGATCTATACTACTTAAATGACAGGATATGAAACAATGGGAATATTACATAAAAAAACAGGCAAATATCCTGGAAGTTTCACTACTGAGTGCTGTATTTACGGAAACACCCATATACATTTATATGTATACATGTTTATGTATATGTGTGTATATGTATATACAAACACATATATACAATCACTAAACATTTTTTCCTAGTTTATTTTAATGTTTACAGTGTACTATGTTTCTATTGTGCAGCTGCATTTAAGAATTTCATTGTTCTGTCTGGGACATGACAATAAAACACACTTGACTCTTCTTGACTTGACTCCTATATCTTCTTCCAGAAAGTAGAGGAGAGAAAAAAGGAATGGCCAGGGTCGCAGGCACAGGAGATGATAATTCCAGCCTTCCTGATGTAACACACCATGAAGGGACTGGATGGAAGGAAGTGACTAAGACTGTGTTCACCAATCACTGCAGGTTCAGGCGGTCAAGAGCAGAGCAATTGCTATAATAGGGTGAGATACATGCCATCAGAATACTTTATGTTGTACATCTGTAGAAGCTCGAAAGATATGCCAAATTTTCTCAATTGCTAAGAAAGTTAATGCACTGGTGTATTTTCTTGATCACAGCATCAGTGTGAAGGGACTAGGTTAGGATGTATGGATGCCTAGAACCTTGAGGCTGTTAACCCTTTTAGCAGCAGCTTCGTTGGTCAGGACAGGGTTGTGTTCACCCTCTCTCTTCCTTAAACTCAACAAGCTTTGCCTTGCTGACGCTTGGGACTTGGACATTATCCTGACACTATGACATTAGATTTTCACTCTCTTTTGTGTCTTTTAATCTCATTGGTGTTGTAGATGTTCAGGATTCTTGTTTATTTGAACAATAATTTCGGCATGTTACAAATTAACATGCATGATAAAACATAAATAACTGTATGTAGTCAAAAAGAAAGGTTAATGCGGTAGTGGTAAAGGTTCCACCTCAATTGTAGAAATGCTGTGGCTTGCAAAAGTTTTCATACCCCTTGAACTTTTCCACATTTTGTCACGTTACAACCACAAACGTAAATGTATTTTATTGGGATTTTATGTGATAGACCAACACAAAGTGGCGCATAATTGTGAAGTGGAAGGAAAATGATACATGGTTTTCAAATTTTTTTACAAATAACAAACGGAAAAGTGTGGCATGCAAAAGTATTCAGCCCCCTTTACTCTGATACCCCTAAATAAAATCCAGTGCAACCAATTGCCTTCAGAAGTCACCTAATTAGTAAATAGAGTCCACTTGTGTGTAATTTAATCTCAGTATAAATACAGCTATTCTGTGAAGGCCTCAGAGGTTTGTTAGAGAACTTAGTGAACAAACAGCATCATGACGCCCAAGGAACACACCAGACAGGTCAGGGATCAAGTTGTGGAGAAGTTTAAAGCAGGGTTAGGTTATAAATAAAATCCCAAGCTTTGAACATCTCACGGAGCATTGTTCAACCCATCATCCGAAAATGGAAAGTGTATGGCACTGATCTGATGCTCTGGTCAGATGAGATCAAAATTGAAGTTTTTGGCCTAAATGCAAAACGCAATGTTAGTGGCGGAAAACTAACACTGAACATCACCCTGAACACACCACCCCCACTGTGAAACATGGTGGTGGCAGCATCATGCTGTGGGGATGCTTTTCTTCAGCAGGGACAGGGAAGCTGGTCAGAGTTGATGGGAAGATGGATGGGGCCAAATACAGGGCAATCTTGGAAGAAAACCTGTTAGAGTCTGCAAAAGGCTTGAGACTGGAGCGGAGGTTCACCTTCCAGCAGGACAACGACCCTAAACATACAGCCAGAGCTACAATGGAATGGTTTAGATCAAAGCATATTCATGTGTTAGAATGGCCCAGTCAAAGTCCAGACCTAAATCCAATTGAGAACCTCTGGCAAGACTTGAAAATTGCTGTTCACAGACGCTCTCCATCCAATCTGACTGAGCTTGAGCTATTTTGCAAAGAAGAATGAGCAAATATTTCAGTCTCTAGATGTGCAAAGCTGGTAGAGACATACCCCAAAAGACTTGTAGCTGTAATTGCAGCGCAAGGTGGTTCTACAAAGTATTGACTCAGGGGGGTGAATACTTTTGCACGCCACACTTTTCAGTTTTTTATTTGTAATAAAATTTGGAAACCATGTATCATTTTCCTTCCACTTCACAATTATGCACCTCTTTGTGTTGGTCTATCCCATAAAATCTCAATAAAATACATTTACGTTTGTGGTTGTAATGTGACAAAATGTGGAAAAGTTCAAGGGGTATGAAAACTTTTGCAAGCCACTGTAGATAGTGTATAATCAACATGTCCTAAAAATAGATCAGAGATGCATCTGCTGTGAAATTTTTAACAAAATTACTAACAAAATAGAGCACATAGAAGACTGATATGTACCCTTATATAGGTATACTAACATATAGACCTTCCAAAGCTCAACTATTTTAATATTTTTTCATTGAATTAATAGTTCTGGAAAAGTACTTACATGCAACATTTTTTGCTATGTTATGAACAGAGAGTTTTATTTTATAAGATATACAGAGGTAGCTTTGTAATACTTGGGGATTATTTAATTTAATGTCCGGAAAATCAAAATGGAACATTTATTTTAGCTTATGGACAGGTACTGCGTGGATGATGGTGAATTGGTGTGGAGCCAAAGTCAATTGTGCCAGTGGTATGTTTTTGAGTTGGTGGGACTGATGAGGCAAGATAAGATGATGAGAAGTGAGCTTTGAACGGATTCAATGTGTGTGCATTGAGCCCAGTTGCAGTGGAAGGGACAAATGACTTGACCAGTGAGGGCTTTGAAATTATGATGTTGTCGCGGCACCATTACATGATGAATAAACAGTTGCTTTATTCATTGACATAATAGGTTTGAAATACAGTTTGGTCCTCTAACATAATAATCATTGCCTTGCAGCTGAGCGAGGGTGTTGGCTCGAGCTCAGCTACCTGTCGATTCGTTGATCTCAGAGTGAGATATGCTTATGTAGCAGGACACTCCCCTAAAACCCATGATGTCACGTTACAGCCCTTGTAACCACTGAAGAGCGTGCGACCGCAAGTGGTCTGACTATCAGCTGGCGCCACAATGTTACTCAGTAGGAAAATGTCTGGCAAACAGGTTTCAGCTGAGCCATCTTAACATGATGTGACAATAAGGTGTTATTACTGTACTTGCAGCATATAACAGGTGCCCAATTTCTGAACTACATTGTTAAATATTTGTTCCAGAAAATCCTGGCTCCAGGCAAATCACTTGATCTGCCCAATGTATTTTGTGTATTTTCTACCAAAAATATTGAGTGGATGACAATTGGAATTTGCTCTTGTTATAGAGTCATTATTGAGTTATATAACATTGAAACAGGCCCAACGGACCAACCTGTCAACACCAACTAACATGCTCCATCTACACTAAACCCTGCATTTGGGCCACATCCCTCCAACCTTATCTGACCTATGTACTTGTCCAAATGGTTCTAAAACATTATTTCATTTTTAAGTTTTAAAGATACAGCGTGGAAACAGGCCCTTCGGCCAACGAGTCCACACCGACCAGCGAATTGTGCACATTATCACTATTCTACACACACTAGGGACAATTTACATTTATACCAAGCCAATTAACCTACAAACCTGGAGTTCTTTGGAGTGTGCAAGGAACCCGAAGATCTTGGAGAAAACCCACGCGGTCACGGGGAGAACGTACAAACTCCGTACAGACAGTATTCGTAATTGGGACCAAACCTGGGGATCGGGCGCTGCGAGCACTATAAGGCAGCAACTCTGCTGCTATGCCACTGTGCCGCCCGTGTTCTTGAAGATTGCTAGGAACAGTTTTCAAATCTGATTATTAGAGACCAAAAGAGTTTGCATAGATATATGCACGGTCATCCTATCAGCAACATGACATTCACCAGCTGATATTGCTGGATACACTCTCATTCTATCCAAGCACTTAACTGATTACATTCTGGTCATAAGTAAAATGTGCCAATTGTGTCAACGTCACCTTAACGTTGGGGTGTGGTGAACATTGGGGGTATTCATTGGCTACTTAATATAAAACTGAAAGTCAGATTCTGCTATCTGTACAATCAGGACAGGCTGGATGAATACAATCTCCAGCATTCACTGTGGTTAAAAGCCTCATTGGTTAATTTAAGAATGAGTCCTGCCCAAATATGTGTGCCTTGGTGGTGCAACAGGGAGAGCAGAAGATGTGAAGGTGACCAAACCTACGTGGCCATGTACATGTGCACATACATGTACGTACATGAATACATGTATGCACACATGCATGCCCACACATACACTCATGTACACATATTTAGGTACACATGTACACACACCTGCAGATATTTGGTTTGACTTTACAATGCAGATTTCCACCAAGGAACTGATATTTAATAAAATGAAATGTATCAAAGAATCATCACTGTGGAAAATACTCACATTACACTGCTATGTGATACAGCAACCGAGTAATTTAGTATTAATACATAGATACATCATGAAAGTGGCAACTTTGTATTATATGCCATATTTGTTCTGACATGATGGATTTGACTTTTACATGGTTTCCTGAGGGCAGGCAAATACCCAGCTGTAATATTTTAACATTTATGTTTGTTTGCTACCTGACAAGATGAAATAAATTCAGCTTTTGATGACTTTCTTATCTCTTAACAATAACACTAATTGATATTTATTGAATTTAAAAGCTTGAACTTGAAAGGAGGCCACATAATCATACAGCTGACAAAAGAATTAATAGAAAGACAAGCCAGACTTGAAATATGGAAGGGATATGGCAAAAAAAAGCCTTTTTACTACGAAGGACACAATGTGCTGGAGTACCTCAGCAGGACAGGCAACATCGCTGGAGAACATGGATGGGAGACATTTTGGGACAAGACGTCATGTTCTCCAGAGATGCCTTTTAGGATTAACCAGCATTTGCAGTTATTTGCTTATAGCCTTTTACTAAGATCTCTATGTCTTTAATTGTCAACTTACCATTTTAGTAATAGAAATCTGTGGGCTACAAGTTTTCTGGAGAAATCCTCCAAAATTCCTTTCCCTGCTATTTTAACGGAGGCAACAAAGTACTAAAATAACTTTTTAATGGTAATTAATTACTCCCATTCAGATCTTCCACAATTTGTTAAGGGCCAAATTTTTTTTTCAAAATTGTGTATTTTGCCACAATATTACTTTTTTACTTAGGTTATTGTCAAAATTGTTGTTTCTTGTGGATGATCAGCCATGATCACATTGAATGGGAGTGCTGGCTCGAAGGGCCGAATGGCCTACTCCTGCACCTATTGTCTATTGTCTATTGAAATCCATGTCAGTCTCTTGTATAACAGAAATGACATTCTACAGTTGGATGCACTGAGCTAATTGAGTACAGTTCCCACCACATATAACACCCACTTGTATAATCATGCATAACCAATCGATTTTACTGTCTGAGGCGCTCAATTCACTTAGAGAATAGATATGCTTACTCACAAGTGTATAGTTTTTTTTCAAACTGAATTAAATGATTAAAATATCTTTACAATACTATTGTTATTTAAAACTATCCAGCAAATCTATATTGCTGTAATAAAAGCATTCCTCATTAATGGTTGACTGAAGCAAAAACAGTATTTTTACCTTTCCAGTGGATCTATGACCGTGACCTTTTCTACATTTGACAGTAAATGATTGGGAATGGTGCAGCTGGTAGAGCTGCTGCATCACAGCACTAGAGACCCGGATTCAATCCTGACTTTGGGTGCTGTCCGTGTGCATTTTGCACGTTCTCCCTGTGATCACGTGGGTTTTCTCCGGTTGCTCAGGTTTCTTTACATTCCAAAGTCTGGATTTGTAGATGAATTGACCTCTGTAAATTACACTTAGTGTGTAGCGACTGGATGATATAGTGGGGTAACATGGAACTTGTGTTCACCGGGGATCGATGGTTGGCATGGTTTGCCAAAGGGTCTGTTTCCACGCTGTATGTACAAACTACACAAGTATAAGCATACAATGACTTGGATTTAAACTTAATTCTTCTTGGCATTCATTAGTTGAACCCACATTTCTGCATTCTGCATACTGCATTGAAACAATCATGTCCTCTGCAAATGGTGAGGATTACACTTTTGCAGAACTCTACAGCTTTGTAGGCTGATCACTGTCCTCAAAACTTCAAAGTATTGCAAAGATACATGACCTCAGTGTTCTGACTTCAGAGTTGCTTGCATTTAATTTTATGCGTTCACAGGATGTGGGCGTCATTGGTGAGGACAGCATTTGTTGCCCTGTCCCATCAATACATGAGCTGAATGATCTCCAAGCCATCTTAGAGACAGGTTCACAATCAACCAAGTTGTTGGTTTTTTTCTGAAATCGAATGCAGGCCAAGCCTAGCAAGGATGCTATACATTTATATTCCGAATGGCATGAGTGCACCTGATAGCTTTATTTTAATTACAATGGTTGTTTTGTGGGTTTGTGCACTGTTAGCAGCTTGCAGTAGTTGTAAGTGGAGCAGCGACAGACTGCTGCTCTTGAAATAAATTGACCCTGCAGAAGAGTTTGCAAGGAAGCATTTCAAATTAGGGTGAAGTAACAAGAAAACAAATGGAATTGTATTATAATGGAACACTTGGTTCACTAATGTCCTGCAGGGCAGGAAATCTACCATCCTTACCTTGTCTGTCCTATATGAGATTCCGCCAACTGTTATGCATGACTCAAAAATGCCTTCTAACTTGGCCGAGCAAGCTACTCAATTGTACCATTGCCAGTATATTAAAGGAGAAAAACATTAAACCTACTAGAGTCCATCAAGTCGCACAGACTGTGGGTGTTGTGCAGTTGGACTTCAAATTCATGCCTAATATACCTCAGATTATTGGAATATGGAACATTTATTTCCACTATGGTTCATTAATCAGTGTATAAATTGCATAGTAAAACAATGTCCTGAATATCCATGTGGCTATCTGAATTCTTATTGTTATACTTTGACAAAAGTTCAAATGGTGAACGTATTTGACATCTTGTAATGGCTAGACAGGAATATTAATTATTTCAAAGTTTTTTTTAACCTCTGAGGCCATCATTTCATTGTATTAGATTTGATGTGGTACTGTTATTAAAGCATGGAGTATCATTAATGTAGTTGGGATGGGAGATTGCAGCCTTCACGTGGTCCACCCTGTTTCGACTAATGTAATCAACCTGACATGCACAAACAAATAGATCAAATAGATCAAGTTGACCTCCAACTTTAGGCTGTGCATGTAATATGCAAGAAGAAGAAGTTTAATGTAGTTTAAAATACTTTACACAATATTGAGGAAATTCCAACTTTTCTTTTGTTTCGACAATTTTTAAAACTGCAAAGTTTCTTCATGTTAATCGAACAGGGTATTATTTATGTGTAGGGAGAAACTGCAAATGCTGGTTTAAACCGAGGACAGACACAAAAGGCTGGAATATTCAGTGGGTCAGGTAGCATTCCTGGAGAATAGGAATAGGTGATGTTTCAGGTCAAGAACGTTCTTCAGACCTTCTTCAGTCTGAAGAAGGGTCTCAACCCGAAACTTTACATATTTCCTTTCTCCAGAGATGCTGCTTGACCCGCCGAGTTCAGCCTTTTGTGTCTGACTTGATATTCGTTGCCTGTTTTAGTTTCCTCTCAGTCTTCTTTAATGCTGATTTCATTGGGATCAAATACAATGGTATTTTTAATGTTACAATGATCAAAGATAAGCTGCTGTCCTTGCATATCAATGGATCCAGTTGAAGTTCACTTAAAAAAGTGTAAAGTTAAGATTTTTTGCTAGCTATAATTAACATACCATTCATTTCAAAGATAATATATATATTTTTTCATTTTGAAGGTTAAGTAACTTCCAGGAGATGTGGTCAGGAATGACATAGAGTTCTTGGAACTTCACATGCCCAACATAATTTTTATATTAGGGTTGTAATTTTCACAGCACAACTGTGCCCAATGAAGCATGTGTTACAGTGTGTTAGAGGGACCAGAAGTTAAGGCTAGGTTTAATGGAAGCTTTGTGTAGGAAGGAACTGCAGATGCTGGTTTAAACTGAAGATAGAAACAAAAAGTTGGAGTAACTCAGCGGGACAGGCAGCATCTCTGGAGAGAAGGAATGGGTAACGTTTCTGGGTCGAGACATTACCCATTCAGACGAAGGGTCTCGACCCGAAACGTCACCCATTCCTTCAATCTCGAGATGCTGCCTGTCCCACTGAGTTACTCCAGCTTTTTGTGTCTTTTAATGGAAACTTTATTAACTCTGCAATCTAATTTGCAATACCCCCTAGATTCCATACAATACATAATAGTGGAGAATGAATGGTTAATTTGTTCTTCTGAAAATTTGTTCCGAGCAATTTTACACAGATTGGAAATAATAGTTTACTGAAATGTAACAAATGTCAACGGATCCTAAACTAAAAGAGTGAGGCAGTGTTTGTTACTTGAGATCATTTTGAGATGTTATTTTTCAATGGCTATAGGTTCATCAGAAATTCTTGATGCCAAAGGGATCTGATCTCAAAAAAGCGACTATGTTAATATAATTTTGTAAGGAGTGGGTCATTTTGACAAGGGAGGCCATAAGTTGTGAAATATACTGTAGAAGGCATTCTGCTGTGCTGAATTGTGTTAAGGTCTATTACAAACAGTTTAATTGAAGATTTACTCCATATTTGATCTTCAAGTGCTTATTAAATGTATTTCATGGAAAGATGCTAAACTTTGAAATTCCTAAAAATCACAAAATTCATTCTCAGTTAAAAAAAATCTGAAATGGATCAAAAGAAAGGTTATTGTGCAATCAAAGGCTGAAAATTAGTTCTTGCACCACGTTTTGGTTTGAAGGAAGAACAATGCGAATTTGGAGTGTTTCTCAATTCATTTATTATGGCATGTCTACTAAATGTAAAAGCAATGCCTTTCTCAACAGCTAGGTATCATTTTGTTAGTTGCTACAGCAACAGGAAAATGACTCGAACTATCACTTCTGCCATTCAATGAGGCCTGCTGTGTATCAAACCCATTCATTGTCCAAAGGGCTTACACAGCAGACTTTAACAGACAGCTGCTGAGGCACACAAATAAATCTGGCATAAGTAGGTTCACATGGCAAGTCACGGTTTTGAAGGTGTGAGGCAAAGTTCAGCGAATGGAGAGTTGTTAGGCTTTCTGATCAAATTGGGACAGGATACCATGAAATGTGGCATTCCTGTAGATTCTTTCAGATTTATTGCCTGAGGGGAATAGTTAGGGCAAATGCACAGAGTAAGGGAATCATGAACCAGAGGATATAACTTTAAGGTGAGAGGGAACAAAAATAAATTTTAAAAATTCACACAGAGAGAGGTGGGTATATGGAACAAACTGCCAGAGGAAGTAGTTGAGGCAGATACTATAACAACATTAAAAATACTTTTGAACATGAAATGGATAGCAAAGGTTGAAAGGAATATGGGCTAAACGCAGGCAGGCAGGTGGGACAATCGTAGAAGGGACATCTTGGTCAGCATAGGTAAGTTGGGTAAAAGGGCCTGTTTCCCTGCTGTATGACTATGAGACAAATACAACCACAACATTAAAAAAAAATGTGGACAGGCACATGGACAGGATAAGAATGGTTGTGAGATATTCGGGTCAAATGCGGGAAAGTGGGATGAGCTTATATAGGACATCTTATTAGGCATGGACAGGTTGGGCCAAAGGGCCTGTTTCCCTGCTGTATGACTATGAGACAAATACAATCACAACATTAAAAAAAAATGTGGACAGGCACATGGACAGGATAAGAATGGTTGTGAGATATTCGGGTCAAATGCGGGAAAGTGGGATGAGCTTATATAGGACATCTTATTAGGCATGGACAGGTTGGGCCAAAGGGCCTGTTTCCCTGCTGTATGACTATTGCAAGAGATTGTACATAATGTCAATAGGTTGCTCACTCAATTGGCAGTCAGTTTAGCAAATTGTCCTTACATGGACTTGGAAAGGTAGTGACTAAGAGGTAAGCTTGGGGCGCATAACTGAGGGTGTGGACAGTGTTAGTGCTCAACCAGTTGTTGAGCTTAATAAGAAGTTTTGGTGAGCCAGTGGTATTTAGATAACTGCTCCTCCTTTGCAAAGATGCAAAGACAAGTTTGCATAGCCAAATGAGTTGTGGCATTGATATGAGTAACATCCAATAGATTTGAAAATCTGCCCGTCCGACACTACCATAGATCTGTGTGTGTCCAATCATTAGAAAATCATTAGAAAATTGTACGCTAACATTTAATCAACATTGCGGGGGAACAGTTTGTGGGGGAACAGAAAATGAGGAGCAGGTTTTTACCAAATAACTTTTATTTTTACGAGGATGTTTCTGTAACCGGCTTCTCCGCACTAGTATCTTTGCTCCGCTATGGGATCTTTGGTGCGGAGACGGAAGCCGGTTACGGAAATGGGGCCTAAAATTACCCATGAATCTGCCCATGACCGTACTACGTCTTTTTCCTCGAGTGATCTATCTTACTTCCTATAGGATCTTTGCCCACCACCTGAATTAAAAAATTGCCCTTGGATACCCTCTAAATCTTTCCCCTTTCATCTTAAACCTATGCCCTCCCAACCCCAGCGAATCTAAAGACTATGACCTTATACACCTTAGTTGTGCTCATGTTTTCAAAGAAACCTGGAAAGTTAATTCCTCTGGTTCATTTGCTCCAAGGAAAATAGTCACAGACTACCCCATCTCTTTTTATCTCTCTTTATCTCTCAAGCCCTTCAGTGCAGGCAAGATTCTTGAGAAATAATTTTGCATTCTCTCAGGCTTAATCACCCTTGATTGTAAGTTGTAAATGAAAAGTGGCTCATCATCAAGGGTATTTATGGAAGACATTAAACTGAGAATAGTGAATGTAAAAGCATTTTAAATTGTATTTAATTCCACCTAAACCTAACACTTTATGGATACCACAACACTTAAACGAACTGGAATAGCCTGGTGTTTCTTTCCTTCTTGGTGTAAATAATTTTACACTTATTTATAAAATAGTGCCATTCTATCCTGCTGTAAGTGTTATTGTTTTCTTTAATACATTTATTTACATATAATAGAAGGTGCCTGTTACTCTGCTCACCATATTAAAGGTGGTGGTTGTTTTCCCCTGTTTCATTTGGAGGTGCTTTACTTGACAAATAGTCATTATGCCTCTGCTCACTTAGTTAAAATCAACAACGAATTGCCCATCAAAGGCAAGTTCATAAGTTCATAAATTCTAGAGGCAGACCCCTGACACCCTTATCATAAAAAAAGGAAAGAACTCAAGAGAATATTGTCAATCTGTGGATGAGAATCAGGAAATGGTATTGCTTATGTTGTGGTGTCAGTATTGAAGGATAGCATAGTAGAGGTCTTAAACTAATCCATAGTGATATGAACGATATTAAAATGGATTCAAGAGACATTTTATGTGACTTCATTATGCTAAAGGATGGCAAACTGCCAGGGATTGACAGGTTACACAATAGTCATGTTACTGGACTAATGGAGACAGGTCTGCAATGTTGATCAGGATTTTAATTCAAATCCCTCCACTGAAGTTGAGCAATTTACCTTCAATATAATTGAAATAAACTGAAGTCCTTCAAGGAATTAGTTCATAAGTTATAAGAGAAATATTACGGAATACGGCCCATCAAATCTACTCTGCCATTCAATCATGGCTGATTTATCTTTCCCTCTCAACCCCATTCTCTTGCTTTCTCCCCATAACCCCTGACATCCGTACTAATCAAAAATCTGTCAATCTCTGCCATAAGAATATCCAATGACTTGGCCTCCACAGCCGTCTGTGGCAATTAACTCCACAGATTCACCACCCTCTAACTAAAGAAATTCATCGTCATCTCCTTTCTAAAGGTACATCCTTTTATTCTGAACCTCTGGTCTTTGGCCTCTGGTCCAACACTCTTCCAATAGTGGAAACATCCTCTCCACATTCACACTATCTATGCCTTTCGCTGTTTGGTAAGTTGCAGTGATGATCCCCTTCATCCTTTTAAACTCCAGCAAATACAGGCCCAATGCCTTCAAACGCTCATCATATGTTAACCCAATCATTCCTGGGATCATTCTTGTAAACCTCCGCAGGACCCTCTCCGGAGCCAGCACACCCTTCCTCAGATATGGGGCCAAATGAGGTCTGACTAGTGCCTCAGCATTACATCACTATTTTAGTATTGTAGCCTTCTTGAAATAAATTTTAGCATTGCATTCCCCTTCCCTACTACCGATTCAACTTGCAAATTAACTTTTTCGGAATCCTGCACCCATTACAGCTCTGATTTCTGAATTCTCTTGCGAAGCAATATTGCTGCTTTTCTAAGAACCAAAACAAATAGCGAAGTAGGGAGTTAAACAAAGGAAGCTAATCCAAGAAGGTAATGAGGGTGCCACCAGAGTGGCACTATGTTTGCTGTTTCACCAGTAGTGGAAGTCAAGTTAACTGACAGACACTGGGTGTTTTTCCTCCATTGTCAGCTGGAGATGGACTATCATCACCGATCTGTAACTGTTTATCTACTTTAGACATTGACTTTAGAGACCCTTCGGCCCATGTAGTCAGCACCGACCAGAGTTCTCCTCGTATGCTACACTAACACTATACTGACACCCATTGTCCCAAGATGCATCCTGCTAAATAGTTGGTGCAAAAATTATATTCAGTCATAAGGGTTAAGGGGCTCTGAGACTTCCATATGTTTTCTTATTCTAGTTCAGAAATAGTTAAATTATTCAAGCTAAACATGATGTTGTAACTTCATTTGAATACTTAATTTGCTTCTTAGTGCACGGATGATTTTAAAGGTTTTTTGAAATATATTTTCCAAGGAAGTGATTAAAATGAGGAGATTGGAATCGTAGGGGTGAACAGTGTAGATAGATTGATGAAGAATTAGATAACTATGTGAAGAAGAACATGAGTATGCTGAATAGGGTGGCACAGTGGCACAATGGTAGAGATACTGCCTTACAGTGCCAGAGACAAGGTTCAATCCTGATCATGGGTGCTGTCGGTACAGAGTTTGTACATTGGCCCTGTGATTACATGGTGCTCCGATTTGCTTCCCACATTCAAAAAATGTGCAGGTTTGTCAGCTATTTGGCTTTAGTATTTGCCCCCAGTGTGTCAGATGCAAAACTGGAATAACATAGAACCAGTATGGGTAGACACAAAATGCTGGAGTAACTCAGCAGGAGAGGCAGCATCTCTTCAGAGAAGGAATGGGTGACGTTTCGTGTTGAGACCCTTCTTCAGCATTTTGTTTCAACCTTTGATATAAAACAGCATCTGCAGTTCTTTCCTACACACTAGTGTATGGGTTGGGGTGGGAGATTGCAACCTTCGCGTGGTCTGCCCTGTTTCGACAAATGCAATCAACCTGGCATGTACAATCAAATAAGATCAAATAGAACAAGTTGTTCTACTACTTTAGACTGTGCACGCCATACGCAAGAAGACGAAGAAGAGGTGTACGGGAGATCGTTGGTCAGCAAAGACTTGATGGGCTGAAGGTCCTTTTACCATACTGTATTTCTAAAACTAAATTATAACTAAAACTACAATGGGATTAAATAGGATCAGAGGAGGCTCATGTAGATCATAACACCAGTATTGCCCATTTACATTGTAAATTTTCTATGAAGGATTTTGATTGTATGTATAAGGAAAAAGTACAGCCTACGAACTTCATGGAGACTGAATACGAACTTCATGGAGACTGAATAGAAGAACAAAAGTGAAATATGTAATTGGTATTTCTAGGTGAGACCCCTGAAATTTATAAATTCATGTTCATAAATTATAGCAGCTGAATTAAGCCATTCTGCCATCAAGTCTACTCTGCCATTCAATCGTGGCTGATCGATCTTTCTCTCTCAACCCCATTCTCCTGCCTCACCCCTCCCCCCATAACCCATGACACCCATGCTGATCAATGTATGCAAGAGGGCCTAGTTGACATCAATTACAGTATAGAACCGTTGCCACAACTGTGAAGAATGCTAGAGAAACTGCTTGGGCCTGGATTAGGACAAGGAGTTCTACCATGATTATTAAGACTTGATATTAAGTTAGCACAACAATCATTACCTGTACATTATTGGCACCGAAGACATCCATGGAAACTCCTCCAATGGACATGAGGTCACCATAGATCTTCTGATTTTGTTAGGGACCAGACTTTTGGGCCATTCAGACCCCTCCCCCCTTCAACCTGCAACCCCCCCTTCCCTCCGGTGTCAGTCTACAATGCAACAAAGTGCAATTTCTTGTTGGAGACATGGGATCCCACTCCTGTGCCATTCCTTCCAAGCCTGGTGGTGTTAGCGGATTCAATCCTTCTATTCAACCAGTGGGTCCTGTTGAAACAAAAAATGCACAGCATCATGGTGCAGCAGTAGAGTTGCTGCCTTGCAGCGCTAGAGATATGGGTTTGATCCCGACTACGGGTGTGGTCTCTGTGGGCTGAAGGGCCTGTTTTCTCACTGTATCTCTAACCTAAACTGAACTAAACTAAACAATTCCTACATTAATTGGAAATTGCCATTAAATGGTACTTCTCACCGTGTCCTTGCTGGAAAATTGAGTCAATTCATGGCACCATCAAGCAAATTGTAGATATGTGCGTATTATGTCCATAATAAGCAAATATAAAACCCCCTCTCTCTCACAGCCCCAGAACAAACTGGTTTAGTGACATAAAAAGTTGAAGTAACTTTGTGGATCAGGCAGTATCCCTGGAGAAAATGAATAGGTGACATTTCAGGCCAAGAACTCTTCAGACACAGGTTTGAAGACATAAGGGTAGCCCACAGCCCACACCCCCTCTGTTTCTCTCCTACTCCTGCTGATTTACCCAGGTTCCTCTTAGCATCACCTCAGGTGCTCAGTGTCATCAAAATATACAATCCTAACGTTGTCACTTCATGAACATATTGACAGGCTCCTTTAATGTTTCACCAGCATTCGGCTTGCTTCAAAAATCAAAAATAGTGAAGGGTAACAACATTTGAAAAGACACTAAATGCTGGAGTTACTCAGCATTGGGACAGGCAGCATCTCTGGAGAGAAGGAATGAGTGACGTTTATTGTTGAGACTATTTGAGAACAGTTCCTCAGCTTTTTGACTCAATCTACTGATCTCTTGAATATTGTTAAAATGTACATCATCGGTGGGATTTCTTTAGCAATGCAGGTTACAGAGAAAACAATTCGGGCAATCGGATTGATAGAAATGCTCTCAGAGACAATCGTGGTTTGGAATTGTCGGGCCGAGGGTCCTAAGTCATTAACAGAATATAAAATTATTTGTATTCTGTTTGTGGCAGTGGTGTGCTTTGCATTGCCAGTTTTACCTCTGACCCACCATGTCAAGCTCCCAGAACCTTTAATTGGACAGGGTTAACAGATATCGTCTCATTGTCAGCTCTCCACTGTGTTTCTGTTCATTTCAGCATGTCTTTTCCAGAAATACTTTGCCCTTTCACCTCTGTGAATGGGAGATTAAAGACAGAAGTGTCTGTTCAGAAGGCAGTGCAGCAGGTGGCTACACTGTCCGGATTATAGCTGTCATTTCTTGCACAGTGTATTATCTGGAGTTTAAGAGGATGAAGTCCATTTCCAAACCATCCTTCGCATGTCAAAACTACCCTTAACAAAGATTGGAATTAGGTGGTTTGTGGAGGGGTTCAAAAATAAAGGTTGTGGTTGAGAGATGGTTCATATTATAAACTATTACATTTTAAGTTTGTTCGTGGGGTGAATGCCCAATTAACCAACACAGGTAGAATAAATTAAAAAATAGGGTGATGCAAAAGACTGGGGTTCTTAGCATTCTGCGACATAAGAATTTAATAATTAGGAGCAGGAGTGTTCTCAGACCTACTCCACCATTTATAAAGATTACGGCTGATCTTCTACCTCAGTGCACTTTTCCTATTTTGCTGGATTCCCTTAACATCCAGAGATCTATCTACCTCTGTTTTGAAATAACATAATGACTGAGCTTCCTCTGCCCTCCGGGGTAGTGAAGGCCAAAGATACTATGAATAAGTTCCTCGTCAATTTATTCTTAAATCGGTAGAACTCATGATGGGGGCGGGTAGGATGCTGGACAAAGGGCCTTCAGCACCCCCATGTTTGGCCACGGGAAGTGCCCCGGGACGCAAAGGCTGAAGGTGGCTGGGCAAGGAGAAGAAATTAAGAGTCAGGTCAAGAGTGTTTTATTGTCATATATCCCGGATGGGACAATGAAATTCTTACTTGCTGCAGCACAACAGAATATGTGAATTTGTAAACATAGCACATAATGGGGGAAGAGAGAAAAAAGAGAAAAAGTTCAATAAATAACAAATATAGTGCAATAATAATATAGTCTTTTGCAGTTCAGAGCTCAGAGCTTATTCGTTGTTGTGTTTAATACCCTGATGGCTGTAGGGAAGAAGCTGTTCCTGAACCTGGTCGTTACAGTTTTCAGGCTCCTGTACCTTCTTGTAAAGTGATGACGGTTCGCTGGTGATTTGGATGGAGGCATCGGCTGCAATGGGCCTTTATGGCTAGTTGCAGCTTGGACTATGAAAGTGGTGCCAAAACCTGGTGACTCTTGCATATGGACTCAGTGGGCTATTTCCATACATTCCACACTTAATCGGGGGATTGCATTTATGTATGACAATAATCTTACTCATATGTAAGCAAAAAATGAATTTCACTGTACCTTGGTATACTTGAGAATACGTTAAGAAGGCACATAATATGCTTGCCTTCATTGTTAGGGACAGTGAACAGAAGAGCCAGGACGTCATGATGCAGCTCAATGGGAATTTGCTAAGGCTGCATTTGGAGTATTATGTGCAGTTCTGGTCACCCCATGGTTTCTTTAAAGTCTAAACATTGACAGTCTTTGATATTTAGAGGTATTTAGAGATTATTAATGGCTTTCAAAATAAAAATAAAAATAACAAAAATAATTTTAAAACATTACAATAAAGAGAATAAATAATGGAATTTTCCTTATTTCCTTATTTCCTTGGCAGCTCTGACTGGCATATGATGGGAGAGAATGATTCTCCAGTGAAATGTTGGTGAATCCACTTGGATAGGGATCCACCATTTGACTCCACACGAAGTCTGGCGAAAGAGGGGAGTGACAGGTAGGCTAATATTTGTCTTTCAGAAGCTTCTGCACTTGAGATGGATTTGAATAAATCCAGGGTTTATATAGTTGGGAGTGACTGGTGTCACAGAAGCACCATGAATAACCAGTGTGTAGTGAAGTTTCGGATCGGAACCCTTGTTCAGCGAAACAATCGGCAAGTCTACATTTGGTCTCATCGATACATAGGAGCCCACACTGGAAGCACAGGATACAGTAGATGGGGTTGGGAGAGGTGCAAGTAAACCTCTGCCTCACCTGAAAGAATTGTCGGGGACCCTGGGTGAAGTCAAGGCAGGAGGTATAAGGGGAAGTGTTGCATCTCCTGTGGTTGCAGATAATTTCCCTGGGGAGGGGGTCCATGGATAACCAAATTGATTCAGTCTATGGTTGAAGACATAATTCAAGGCCTTGAATTATTCAAAGAATCATGCTCATCTTGTTTCACTCAAAGTATCTTTCCCCCTCTGGAAGAATTTTTTAAACTTCAATACAGGTTGAAAACTAATGTTTTTAAATAGATTCTCAATTTTTCTTCTTTGGCAGTCCTGCAGGAATGTGCATAACAGGTTTCTGAAGAAGGATCCCGACGCAAATATTTGTCTGTCTATTTCTCTCCACAGATGCCGTTCATCCATCATTTTGTGCTTTGCTCAAAATTCCAGCATCTGCAGTCTCTTGTGTGTCTAACTTTTTTATATTTGGAAAATGTTGCAGTTATTATTTAGTTTAGTCTAGTGATCCCAGTGTGGGTCCTATATATTGGTGCGACCAAATATAGACTTGCCAATTGTTTCTCTAAACACTTTTCTCCAAGGACGACCTTACCATCACCACAAAATCGGTCCCAGGAAGTAGGTGGATCCTACAAGGTCTTGAGAAACTTATCACCTGGGCAAGGATGAGTTTCAAGCCAACAAAGTCAAGGTCCATGGTGCTGAAGAAGGGGAAGGTAACTGACAGATTCCACTTCTTTCTATCCAGAACTGCCATTCCCTCCATTACTGAGCAACCTGTCAAGAGTTTGGGGAAGGTTTTTGACGCAACTCTGAAAGACTCTGCCGCCATTCAAAAGGCCATCAAAGACCTTGAAGCCTGGCTCACCAAAGTCGACAAGTCAGGTCTGCCAGGCAGATTCAAGGCCTGGATCTATCAGCATTCCATCCTGCCCTGAGTCCTGTGGCCTCTGCTGGTTTATGCTGTTCCATTCACCACAGTTTAGTCCATCGAAAGGAAGGTCAGCGGCTTTCTCCGCAGGTGGCTTGGCCTTCACCGCAGCTTCAACAGTGCTGCACAGTAACATCTTGCAGCTCCCATTCAGTGGCCTCACGGAAGAGTTTATGGTGGCGCGAACAAGAGAGGCACTGCAGTACAGGGACTCCAGGGACCAGAAGGTGTCATCGGCTGGCATTGAGGTGAGAACAGGGAGGAAATGGAGGGCAGCGAAAGCAGTGGAGGTGGCAGAGTCACGCCTAAGGCAAAAGGCATTGGTGGGAGTCATGGCAACCGGCAGAGTGGGTTTGGGATACTTCCCTAAGACACCGGTTGGCAAGGCCCAGGGTAAGGAGAGACACCGTCTAATCCAGGAAGAGGTCCGAGCAGGTGTGGAGGAAGAGCGTGTGAGCAGGACGGTGGGGCTCAGGCAGCAGGGAGCATGGACAAGGTGGGAGAGCATACCGCAGCGCAGGATTACCTGGTCAAACATCATGCAGGCAGACTTCCAGCGCGTCCGGTTCCTTGTCCAAGCTGTCTATGATGCCCTACCAAGTCCAGCAAACCTGCACGTCTGGGGCAAGAGCGAGACACCTTCCTGCCCACTTTGTTCTGGAAGAGGATCATTAGAACATCTCCTCAGCAGCTGCCCAAAGTCTCTTGGGGAAGGTCGCTATCGGTGGCGCCATGACCAGGTGCTCAAGGTGGTTGCTGAGAGCATAGCTACTGCCATCTGTAACAGCAAACACCACCACGCACCAAAGAAATCAATCAATTTTGTCAAAGCTGGAGAGAAACCCCGACCACAACCAAAAACAAGGACGGGCCTCCTCTACACAGCCACTGACTGGCAGCTGCACATCGATCTGGGCAAACAGCTGAAGTTTCCACAGCACATCACAGCAACATCACTCCGGCCAGATATGATCATCACCTCTGAAGTGACAAAACAGCTGATCATTCTGGAACTGACAGTGCCCTGGGAATGAGCGTATTGAAGAGGCTAATGAGAGGAAGCGCGCAAAGTACCAGGAACCGGTGGAGATGTGCCAGGACAGAGGCTGGAAGACATACTATGAGCCAATAGAGGTGGGCTGTAGAGGCTTTGCAGATGCTCACTCTGCAAAGTCCTCAACCAGTTGGGCATTACGGGGCTGGCAAAGAAGAGGGCCATTCAATCCGCAAGTCAAGCCGCAGAGAAAGCCACTAGGTGGCTTTGGATTAAGAGGGCTGATCCGTGGGCGGTTGCTGCTGGGACGCAAGTCGGGGCTTGATCAACCCCGGCTGGGTCACCTGGGCAAGGGAGTCTGATGTTGTGAGACCCAAAACACCCGATGACCCCAGGTCACATCACTGAGGATGTGTCCCAGCGCATCTAGAAGTATCTTTCACACTGATCGTATCCTTGACTTCTTCTATCTGTTTCTCTCCCCATGGCAGAGCTTGGATTGGAGTATCTGTCCAGGGAATCTGGTGTCAAGCACGTGAGTGCCATGCAGTTAACTGCAATCACCAGCAACTTGTTCTGAACTTGCCATATCGAAGCAATGGCAAAGAAAACACACCAATGTCTTTACTTCCTTACATGGCTTAGGATGTTTGGCATGTCCCAATTCCACAGATTCACCACCCTTTCATTGACTCCATCTACATATCATGAGTCTCACCCCCGTCACTCCCTCTTCTCCCCTCTTCCATCAGGAAAAATGTACAGAAGTGCGAACACGCACACCTACAGATTCAGGGACATTTTTTTTCCCAGCTGTCTCGAGTAACAGAAACATCCTACAACAATTGGAGAGAAATCCTGAGCTACCATCTACCTCATTGATTCCTGGAGCGTGGAGGTGCCTAAAGGCAGTGGGTCGACTGCAGTCCGTCTGTCTTTTCTTAATTTATTGTCTCGTTAAATATATGTTTTTGATTCTAGTTATTTATTATTTTTTAGATTTGTATATGTGGGGGGGGGGAGAAACCGTTTAATCTCTTCCCTGTACGGCGACCCGACTTTTTCCCTGTCAGGACTCCGATGTCGTTGGGTCTAACATCGTGGACCCGACTTCGGAGGCTCCGGCCGCAGACCCGGTGGACAGGAACATCGGGAGCTCACAGGTCCCTGGTGGGAGACCGCTTTTCGGAGCTCCAGCAACGGCAACTTCTCCTGCTGGAATCGCGGGGTTTAAATGAATCGGAGCGGGGCCTAACATCGCCCGACACGGCCAGGGGGCTTGCCATCGTCCGCCGGGGGCTTTAACATTGAGCCCCAGTCTCCTCAACATTGTAGTTACACTGCTGGACCGTGGGAGAAGAACAAAGGGAAGAGATAAGACTTTTGCCTTCCATCACAGTGAGGAGGTGTTGGAGATTCACTGTGATGGATGTTTGTGTAAATTGTGTTAAGTGTGGGTCTTGTTTTATTTTTTGTCTTACAATGTTAAGACTGTAGAAATGCAATTTTGTTCAAACCAAACTGTTTGAATGACAATAAAAGGCATTCTATTCTATTGGAGATCCTCGGACTATCTTTACTGCACATTATCTATTTCATATTCCCTTGTATCCTATACTTGTCCACTGTGGACGGCTTGATTTCTTTCCGCTGACTGAATAGCATGCAACAAAAAGCTATTCACTGTACCTTGCTACATGTGACAATAAACTAAACTAAATTAAACTAAACTAAACTAAATGACTGAGTGTAACTAGCCTTTGAATGGTTTGGATGTAGGTGTGGGAGAGGAAACTGGCATGTCAGGTTTACAAAATAATAAGCGTAAAAATCAAGAACAACGCCTTCCACATGCTTTCAAGCTCTTTGTCAGAATTTCTTCGGCTCTGCTCTCTGCGACCTCAACATTAAAGCACTGGCAAATAACAATCCTTGGATAGAAATAGGCATGGATAACTGTTATAACAGTGTTTGCAATCATTTACCACCTTCTGATGTTGCTCGCCCATGCTGCAAAGGCATTACAAGGATTGAAAGGCTATTATTCCGAGCTGGAAGCTGGTACCTGTGGTGAGAGACGATTAATTTTGTGACATTACCTGGTGATTGAACTTGCAAGGGCCATAAGAAATGACAGCGAAGTGAATTTTACTAATTCAAACTCCCCGTGCAGAACTTCAATAAAGGGAGTTCATGTTGGCAATTTGGATACAAGACAGCATCTCTTTTCATAATTCGACAAGGTAACATTGAGAGAAGATCAATTTAGTTCTATGAGCTCAAGTAATATTTAACAGTAGTTGAAACGGTGTAAAGAGGATGGATGTTATTGTGCTTGGTTTCTGCAATTAATTCACCGATTTACGAAACGATTTTACATTTATGCTAATAATAAGAGAGGTTTGACCTTTTATCAAAGCAACAAATAGAAGTATAGCCTCTATGCAGCCTGCAGTTCTCCGGGACATGGGAAGAGCCTAAATACTGGCCTTGGCAGTAGGAATTCCTTGATCAAATAATGAGAAATGCAGAAAATCTTCTTGTAAATCATTTCACTTTTACGTTCTTAAGATATGGTATCAAAGTTTAAACATGCACATAACCTATAAGCTGTTTGTCTTGCTCTCTATAATTGGCAGGCTGTAACAACTGCACATTATCCCTGTGCCCGGATGAACTAACTCCCTGGGAGCAATGATAACCTTGCTATTGCAGAGCTGTGTGTGGTTTATTTGGATCTTTGGCTTGCTAGTTCTGTAATGATTTTTAAATGATCTTCTGCTAAATGTTCTCCTGTTCAGAAAAGGGTGTGATAGTCATTGGCGATGAGGATTAGAACTGCACGAGCACTTAGGCAAAATATTTAAATTGAATAATCACAGCCTCTCTGTTTTCTATGATTCTTTGAGCGCATTTCAGAAAATGTGCATAGCTGTGAAATGGTTATGCGAAATAGGAAGCTTTTTAGCCTGGGATTTAGGAAATGTTGTCACAGTTGAGCTGTTCCACATCAATCAGGGAAGATTGATAAATCTAAACGCCGACTATTGCAAAATGAAAGAAAACCTGCAAATGGTAGGAATCTGAAGTAAAAAGAGAAAACTCTGTGGATGAGATGTCGGGCAGCACATGTGGAGAGAGGAACAGCATTTAAGTTTCCAATCAATGCTCTTCATCGCAACTAGAAATAAGTGAAGACACAAAGTGCAGGAGTAACAGCGAATCTGGCGGCATCCCTGGAGAACTTGGATAGGTGATGTTTCAGGTCGGGGCCAAGTTGTGTCATTGATCCATGTTCTCCAGGGATGCTGCCTGATCTGCTGAATTACTCCAGCAATTGTCTCTCCTGTTGTAAACCAGCATCTACAGTTTCTAGAAATAAGTGAAAATAAGTGTGCTTTAAGTTACAACGTGGAGGACGGATGGAGAGAACAAAGGGTTTCAAATGCTAATATGGAGATCAAGATTTTCCATTGATGGTTAATTACAGCTGATTGTTTGAAAGAGTATAGAGGAAGGTGAATGACAAAAGTTAATAAGATATGATGGATCCATGATTGCAGCCTCTCCTCCCATTCACCTACTAAGTTCCAAATCAAACATGGTCCAGCATAATCTCACCTGGCCAGCTTGCAACTTTCTGTTCCAATAATCAAAACCTGCATAAATGATTGCAACCTCCAGACTGGCCAACTCCTACCCTCAAGTAGTCTACGTTTGTCCCTCCATCCTCATTAGTTAACTCTTACCCCATCTTTCCTCAATAGCCAAAGTTTATCCTTCCATTCTCAGTAGCCAACACTTACACCTTTGTGTAGAAAAGAACTGCAGATACTCATTTACACTGAAGATAGACACAAAATGCTGAAGTCAGGCAGCATCTCTGGAGAAAAGGAATAGGTCATGACAACTGGTTTCCTTTTCTCCAGGGATGCTGCCTGACCCATTGAGTGATTCCAGCATTTTGTGTCGATCCTACTCCTTCATCCTCATTACCAAATTTTACTCCTCCATCCTCAGTAGACAACGTTTGTCCATCCAACCTCAGTAGCCAACCCCTACACCTCCATCCTCAATTGCCACATTTTATACCTCCATACCCATAAACCAACGCTTATCCCCCCCCCATCTTCCATTGCCAGCTTTTGTTCCTCCATCCTCATGTCAACTCATCCCTCCATCCTCATAAGCCAACTCTTGGACAACTAACCACAGTAGCCAACTCTTGCCCCTCCATAGTGAGTAATCAACTCTAGTCCCTCCATCCTCAGTCATCAACTCTTGCCCCTCCATTCTCAGTAACCAACTCTTGCCCTGATCAGTCTGCACAATTAACCTTCTCCCCATCCGTGGGACTCATTTACCCATGCCCACCCATCCCTTCCACCTCGCTACAAGACTATTATTAGCAGCAGCATTGTTCCCTTTCCTAACAATGTGCACTCAAATAAAATACAAAATTTTCCTTTCACAGTGATTTTTTAAAATGCCTTGGAAGGTGACAATTAGATTCTTGGCACAAGAGTTCAGAAATTCCAGATGCTAAACTCAGAATAATTCACTAACAGAAAATGCTAAGGATGTTCAAAAATGAATAGGCCATTCAGGACATTTTCCACCATTCAGTTGGTTGGGTTGTATTGTAAGTATTTCTGTAATGCATAATACATCTTTCTTGTAGATCTTTTTATTGGTTTGAAATTTTTTATTGGCCAAGAGATGGAAAATAACAGATTTTGAATGAAGTTTGTGTGCAATTCCAGACATCACTGAATCACTTAGCTTTAATTTTAAGGTTGTTCTGGGTTATTCACTAGAGGAAAAATGTTTCCTTTTTCTGCCCCATCAAACTGTATAGCTGTCCTCTGTTAAAACAGCGAGGACTAATAATTACAGAACAGTAACAATATAAACCCACTATCTGCCATGCCTCTTATACCCAAGGAGCATATGCATTTCATTTCTTAATTCTACAAGTTAGCATTAGGAAAAGGATTAATTCTGCTTTATGAGCTTTACAGCAGTTGAAACAGTGCAAAGACAATATGCCAGCTGTGACTATGCCTAGCAGATGTTTGTAGGGATTCATCTAGACAAGCATACACCTGGTAAATCAGTGCAAAACACACCACTAGCCATAATTTATTAGCATTATCTTTATTTGGATGCTGAGATTTAAATTAAAGTCACTGAGACAATGCATTCCCTAGGTCAATGTACCGCATTGTCGTCTTCACATGGGAGAGCAAAATATATACACTTGGTGAGTTTCTAACTAGAGACACAAAAGGCAAAGAGGTTTTCCAACATTGCATAAATAGCTCATGCATTTTCCATGATAACCATAGCAAAGTACAGTTGCCACAAATAGATTGTTGTGTTACAAGCTGCAAGTATTTCTCTCGTGATGTTTGTCATCTTACCCATATTTTCTGAAGTAAACAGTGCAGGCGCTTTAAGGAATGTTCTTCTGGAAATCCAGCAACTGTTCCACTGAATCGCCTCCACTCGTTTTACATGGAGGAAGAATGGAAGCTGGTAAGAAAGTACGAACGGGAAAGAGTGGAGTAACAGAGATGGCCACGAAGAACGGACACACAGCAAGGGTAAATGGAAGAGAAAAGGAAGAGAAAAATGAAAGCAAAAGAACGAAAGACAAAGTAGAGAAAAAATGATATAAAAAACCTTGGGACAACAAAAAAGAAAAACACAATGTGACTATATGATCGCACTGCTTTGACAGTGTCCTTATGGAGTTTGCACTTTCTCCCTGTGATTGCATGGGTTTTCTCTGGGTGCTCCAGTTTCTTCCCAAATTCCAAAGAGGTACAGGTTTATAGGTTAATTGGTTTCTATAAATTGTCCCTACTATGTAGGATAAAACTAGTGTATGTGCAATCACAGCTTGGCGCAGGCTCAATGGATTGAAGGATATCTCTCCACACTCTAAATTAGATAGTCCATCAAAGGCTGTGCATTTCATTTGAGTCATGCTATGTTAACCTTCAACTGATTAGGATTCGCCAGCTTTAAAGCAGGAATACATTCTATTTCCCTCACTGTTATCCATCCAATCAATAAATTGTTCATAGAAAAGTGTAGCTTCTGAATCACTAAATTGCACTGAGATGCACAAGACCTGTGATGATGGAACATTATCCAGGTTAAGGGACTGTCCCACTTTCACGACCTCTGCCGAGTTTGCCCTTGACTCATACTCACAGCATGGTCATCACGAGGTCATAGGAGGTCGTACATAGGTGATAGGTAGGTCGTAGGAGGTCGTAGGTAGGTTGTAGGTACTCGTGGCATCAAGTAGGTTGGGGCGTTTTTTCTAGCATGATGAAAAATATCCATTAATAAAAAAGGTCGTGAATTAGGTCGTGAAAGTGGGACAGGGGCTTTACAAGCAAGATGAGCAGACTCAGATGAAGGACAAAACTGGTAAACAGATATATGCAGATACAAAAACTAAGTAGGCAATCATAGTCTGAAGGTTACTGAATTGTTGGTGCTGAACATCACATTCACATTCTAATCAGTGCAATTTACTGTGTGTAGGGAAGCAAGGAGCAAACTGAACACTCTCTGACAAACAGATGGCAGTTTTTACTCTTACTTTGTTTGGCAATGGTCTTCTTTTGGAGCTGAAACATTTCTATTTTGCAAATTGGAGATAATTGACAGCTATCACAGCACTGAAACAGGCTGAATTGAAAAGCTGGGGATTAAGGCATTCATCAAAGTGAAGCTCAAGGCGTAGCACACTGTTGGGTGTGCTGGCTTTCAGATGAGATACAAAACTATCCATTCCCTCTTTATGATTTTCAATGTATCCCTGATCTAAAATTATCTTTTAAAAACAAATTACTCGGGCATTTTCACATTTATGTTTGTGTGAGCTTTGTTATCAGTTGTTTTTCACCCACCAGGTCAATTACAATTTACATTATATTCCAATATAGATACAGTGGCTTGCAAAAGTTTTCATACCCCTTGAATTTTCCACATTTTGTCACGTTACAACCACAAACGTAAGTGGATTTTATTGGGATTTTATGTGATAGACCAACACAAAGTGGTGCATAATTGTGAAGTGGAAGGAAAATGATACATGGTTTCCAAATTTTATTACAAATAAAAAACTGAAAAGTGTGGCATGCAAATGTATTCAGCCCTCTGCGTCAATACTTTGTAGAACCTCCTTTCGCTGCAATTACAGCTGCAAGTCTTTTGGTGTGTGTCTTTACCAGCTTTGCACATCTAGAGACTGAAGTTTTTGCCCATTCTTCTTTGCAAAATAGCTCAAGTTCAGTCAGATTGGATGGAGAGCATCTGTGAACAGCAATTTTCAAGTCTTGCTAGAGATTCTCAATTAGATTTGGGTCTGGACTTTGACTGGGCCATTCTAACACATGAATATGCTTTGATCTAAATCATTCCTTTGTAGCTCTGGCTGTATGTTTAAGGTCGTTGACCTGCTGGAAGGTGAACCTCCGCCCCAGTCTCAAGTCTTTTGCAGACTCTAACAGGTTTTCTTCCAAGATTGCTCTGTATTTGTTCCATCCATCTTCCCATCAACCCTTACTAGCATCCCTGTCCCTGCTGAAGAAAAGCATCCCCACAGCATGATGCTGCCACCACCAAGTTTCACAGTGGGGATGGTGTGTCCAGGCTGATGTGCAGTGTTAGTTTTCTGCCACACATAGCGTTTTGCATTTAGGCCAAAAATTTCAATTTCAGTCTCATCAGACCAGAGCACCTTCCTCCACTTGTTTGCTGTGTCCCCCACATGGCTTGTGGCAAACTGCAAACGGGACTTCTTATGGCTTTGTTTCAACAATGGCTTTCTTCTTGCCACTCTTCCATAAAGGCCCAATTTGTGGAGTGCTCGACTAATAGTTGTCCTGTGGACAGATTCTCCCACCTGAGCTGTGGATCTCTGCAGCTCCTCCAGAATTACCATGGGCCTCTTGGCTGCTTCTCTGATCAATGCTCTCCTTGCCCGGTCTGTCAATTTAGGTGGACAGCCATGTCTTGGTAGGTTTGCAGTTGTGCCATACTCTTTCCATTTTCGGATGATGGATTGAACAGTGCTCCGTGAGATGTTCAAAGCTTGGGATATTTTTTTATAACCTAACCCTGCTTTAAACTTCTCCACAACTTTATCCCTGACCTGTCTAGTGTGTTCATTGGGCTTCATGATGCTGTTTGTTCACTAATGTTCTCTAACAAACCTCTGAGGCCTTCACAGAACAGCTGTATTTATACTGAGATTAGATTACACACAAGTGGACTCTATTTACTAATTAGGTGACTTCTGAAGGCAATTGGTTGCACTAGATTTTATTTAGGGTATCAGAGTAAAGGGGGCTGAATATTTTTGCATGCCACACTTTTCAGTTTTTTATTTGTAAAAAATTTGAAAACCATGTATCATTTTCCTCCAACTTCACAATTATGCGCCACTTTGTGTTGGTCTATCACATAAAATCCCAATAAAATACATTTATGTTTGTGGTTGTAACATGACAAAATGTGGAAATGTTCAAGGGGTATGAAAACTTTTGCAAGCCACTGTACACTTATCTGTATCTTGGACAGCTGTATGCTGCAGCAACAATCTTTACTTAAGTTAGATGTTGAAACCGGTCAATGGCATCTGGGATGACAGAGAGCAATATTTCGATTCGTTCTCCTGTAATGGGGCAAGTTGGTTTTGTCCTGGTTCATCCATGGGACTCATATTGACTGATGCCAACGTGTTGGGCACGTGCTGGCATTTGTAAAATAGGGGAGTGTATATGTGTTTATACAGTGTGTGCTCCTGGTTTGATCTTCTGAGACTGGTGAGATCTGGGTTGTAGTCTCTAGCTGGGTAGGCTGAATGGCTGCTTGCTGTTTGAGATCAAATCTGAGTTCAGGACTTTGACTGACATGTATTTTGTGAGTTCTTAAATAGTGTCATGACCCTGAAGAAAACAAGTTATAACTACAATAATTGCTCTTGAAGAGTACTTTATTGGATGCAAAACATTTTGAATTATGCTGAATTCTACTGGGGAGACCACCTTTCATAATATTGGATAGACCATCACCCATGTTGTTTCTCCTTCACTCTTAAGGGAGATTGTTTATGGATTACTTGAGGATTCTACTCATCAAGCAGAAATAAACACGTCATCCACAAGAAACTTGAATAACATAGACATAGAAAATAGGTGCAGGAGGAGGCCATTCGGCCCTTTAAGCCAGCACCGCCATTCATTGCGATCATGACTGATCATCCCCAATCAATAACCCATGACTGCCTTCTCCCCATATCGCTCGATTCCATTAGCCCCTAGAGCTCTATTTAATTCTCTCTTAAATCCATCCAGTGATTTGACCTCCACTGCCTTCTGTGGCAGGGAATTCCACAAATTCACATCTCTCTGGGTGAAAAAGTTTTTTCTCACCTCCCCTTTATTCTAAGACTGTGGCCCCTGGTCAGTGACCTGCAGCTTGCTCTCAGATTTGTCGTGTAGGAAGGAACTGCAGGTGCTGGTTTACACCGGATAGATACAAAATTCTGGACTAACTCTCTGGGAAAGGCAGCATCTCTGGAGAGAAGGAATGGATGATGTGTCGGGTCGAGACCCTTCTTCAGACTGAGAGTCAGGGGACAGGGGGACATGGAGATATGGAAGGGTAAGGTGTGAAACCAGATCAAAGGGAGGTATGGTCAAGGAAAATGTAGAATGGTTCATTGTTAGCTGAGAGGAAGGTGACAATGAGGCATCAGTGACATTTAATAGTAAGATTAAATGAGAACTTACCAGTTTGAAGTTTGATCTTTATTTTCTGAGGAGTAACGATGAGGGACTACGTGAAGAAGAACCCCGTCCAGTCGCACATGTGTCAATCTTCAAAGCAGCAGTGTGAAATCACAGGTAATAGTGACTGAAGTATAATAGTAAGATAACAGAAGTCTAGAACTACCAGATGACACATTTATGAGGGTTTGGAGCAGAGGGCACGTAGTCCCTCATCGCAACTCCTCATAAAATAAAGATGAAACTTCAAACTAGTAAGTTCTTGTTTAATCTTACTATTTTACTTCGGAATCACGTGAGTGACTACGTGAAGATTTCAAAGCTCTGTGATTTCATGCCGCAGATTCAAATCCCAGCCTCTCACTGCATTGATTCATGCAACATAATTAAATAATCAATAATGCATCAATCATAACATTGTTTAAACAAATTAACAGTTTATTTTTACAAATAAAACAATAGTAACCCCTCTATCCCAGGGGGAAACTATATAACTGAACTTAAAACTGAATCAGCAAAAACCCCCAGCCTTGCAATTGGCTAATGATAAAATCTCTGGAACATCAGCTCACTGGACCATCCTGTGGCCGCAAGGATATGATCTTTAGGGACGTCCATCACCCTGGCCGCTGAAGTTGATGCCGTCCTGGTGGAATGAGATTTAAATTTATCAGTATCAATCCCAGCTCTCACCAGAACCTGCTTTAGCCACCTTGAAATTGTTTGCACCGACACCTTACTGTGCGTTTTTTTGTGGCTAATAAAGAATGCTGTCTCTGTTCCTCTTAGGGTTCAATGTAATGGGACAAATATGACACTACACAGAAGAGGGAATCCTTGGGGTATGCCTAAAAGACAATCTTACACCCTGCCACCCCTATTCTACTCTGCTTGAGCAGATCATAAACATAAAAAGTGATGACATCTGCTGATACCTCCATCCTGTCTAGCTGCAGCTTCTGTCATGTCTGCACACATTGGGCTGATACCAATGCTGCAAGCATGACCACCTTCATGGTTAGTTTGGCTAGAGATAGGACTGTGGCAGGAATCCACTGGCGAAGGAGCATAAGAGCTGCGCTTACATTCCAGATAACAGAATACCTGGGCCTAGGAGGATTAGAATGAAAAACTCCCTTAATAAATCTAGAGACTAACGGATGCGTCCTCACTGAATATAATTCTGACACCATGGGTAAATAAGAAGACAGAGCACTTCTGGCTGTATTGATCGCACTATAGCTTAACTTTTGATCGAAATAGAGAGTTGACATGAACTCCAGCACATCTGGGATGCCTGCAGTGCGATATAAAATATTCTGCCGTAAGCAGAACACCTCCCACTTTCTTATCGAGGAGATGTACTGCTTCTGGTTACTATCCCTCCAGGCTGACATGAGAACATCCACGGTGCGATCGTACAGTCCTCTCCCCAGGTATGGCCTTCTTAGAATCTGCAAATTAACAGATCAATACGATCATGTAAAGGATGTGGACCGCCAGTTACCTGGTTCACCAGTAGGTTTTTATGTTTGGGAACAATCATATGAAGCTGAATAGCCAGCTGCAACACGAGAGGGAACCATGGCTACGTAGGCCAGTCTGGCACTACCATTACTCCTGAAGCGGAGTCCTGCTTGATTTTCTGCAGGCATTGACTGATGAGACAGAATGGAGGAAATGCAAATAAAACATTCCACCCCAATGCAGCGAGAATGCATCGACCACTACTGCACCAGGATCTGGTTCCCATGAAATGTATTTAGTCAACTGATGGTTTAGTCTAGATGCAAACAAATCAATACCTGGCATTCAATATTGAGCAACCACATCATTAAATATGTCCTGATTCAACATTCATTCTATGTTGTCATTGAATTGGCATGACCTTGTGTCTGCCACTATGTTGAATCTACCTGGTAAGTAGATTGCTGAAAGTCAAATGTTTTTGTCAATGCACCAGCTCCAGATATGATTAGCCAATCTGTCATAAGATTCCAACTTAACTCCGCCCATGTGATTAACATATGCCACTACTGTCATGTTGTCAATTTGAACCCACACATGCAAGTGGCTCTTGGCAGAGCAATAAGCTTTAAGCCGATAAAAGGTTCCCAAAAGCTCTAAATAATTGATCCCTCGCAATTGCAGAAGGGGTGTCTCATCACTATTCCATCTGCCTCCACAACTGGAAGACATATCAGTAGCACCCCAACCTAGAGTACTAACATCTGTCTGTAAGACTATGGAAGGTGGTTCAACCAAAACATCCCTGGAACCACTTGAGACATTTGTGATCCACCATTGTATTTCTGAAATGGCTTCAGCTGGCAATCCCATGGGCCTGTCAAAATGACCTGCATGTGTCCTCAGTACCTGTTCTTTTGCTCTTTGTAAGTATTGATAATGCAGAGGTCCAAACTGCACAGCTGGAAAAGCAGCCACCAACATAAATTACACTGGCCACCTGTCTAATTGAAGGTAATTGTTCACAAAGGAGCTTGAAACAACCTTCAATTAACTGCTGCCTTTTGTCACTGGGCAGAGTCACCAACATGAGATCTGAGTTAATGGTAAAGCCCAAGTAATCAATAATTTTAACTGGTGTTAATTTGGATTTATCTGGATGAATGATGAACCCCAAATGCTCAAAAGTGAGTTTAGAAACTGAAACAGATGATTCAGCTGCATTCCGAGTCTTTCCGACAATTAAGATATCATCTAAATAGGCCATTACAATGTGACCCTGAGCTTGGAGTAGCCCTAGAACAGGTTTTAACAATTTGGTAAACAATCTAGGAGTTGAGGTTAATCCATTAGGCAGTGCTTTGAATTACCATAAATGACTCATCCAACTAAACTGAGTAATATGCATCTTTAAGATCTATGCTTGTCATATAACACCCTTTGGAAGTCAGCTGTTTAGCAGTAGAAAAAGTTTCAATGTTGAAATGTCTATACTGCACAAAAGGGTTCAGGCTCATCAGGTCTAGAATGCTGAGTGGACACACAGTAGGGTAGAATTCAATTTTAAACCCCTCTATACTACCCAGCACAAACAAATCTGATGTTATCTCCTGCCATTGTTTGAGGAACAAGTGTAATCTGCCCTCAACTTGAACATCTTTCCCACTTAATTTGTTTTCCTCAGGAGCAAAATCTCTTACCTGCACATTTCCTGACCATGCTTATTGCCCCCGGCCCCTCGTAGGGATCTTCATCCTTCCCCGTGTGCCTGTGGCAGGCTGCCAGCTGCGTGTGTTCAGGAATGAATGGCTCATCCCTTCACCAGCCCCTGTCATAGCACCCCGTCAATAGGGAAAACCCTACTGCCTATTTTGCTGCTTGTTTTTATGAGGCCCACAGTTTTTACCTCCTCATCAAGTTCTTTTACTCATTTTGGGAGATCCTCCCCAAACAACAGATTAGGCAGTTGAATATTGTTCGGTTTACAGAGTGCTGCAAATTTTGGGTGAATGGCTGGGCATATGGCACTCTTTCTTATGCAGTTCATTTCAAAATGTGCACTGCACAGGAGCCCCAAAGCATCTTGATAAACATCCGTCATGTGCCCCTCGTCCACCATTCTGGCGAACGCAGTGATTCCTGCTGCAAGCAACTTGAGCACCCTCTGGAGCTTTATCTTTTGTGCCCATACTGCAACCCCCATTTGGGCCACAAATGACATGGTTGACCACCGGCACCTTCAACAACCCACAGTGAACTGGGGTTTCATACCTTTTAGCAGTGTCGTCCATTGCCAGCTCTTGGAGCTGATTGGAGAGCATATACTGGATGGTAGTTGCCAACTCCTCCCCCAATGGTTCCCCTGCTTCTCTGGGGATCGCAAACTTTGCAGCTAGGTTAGGTATTAAAACCTCTTGCCCTTCACCCTTTGGACTCTGTTCAGCCACTGACTCGGCATCAGTATACCCCCAAGCCGGCAAACCCTCCTCCTCCATGAGTGGGTAATCATGCAGCCCTATTCCAGGTGCTGCAGGCACCGGCTCGCCAACAGCCTGGCATGGACACCACTCCTCCTCCCGGAGTGCATCCTTATCGAGCATCCTCTGCAATAGGAGCTCGATCTGGGAGAGCCATGAGCAAACGGATGTCGCTTGCGGAGGTGAAACCTCCAGTCCCGACTCGGGGTCAATGGGCCTAGTAGACTTTGCTGTGGCCTTACGCCCTACCGGCGTGGCAATGCTGCTCACAGGCAACGTATCTGCTGTCGCAAGCCCCCTGCTGGCGACGGAGTCGGTGAGCTAGGCAGGCACCCGCTATCCGCACTCCCGCGGTCGTCCAAACTTTTGCCAACGGGTTGCCTCGCCTTCACCTTTGTTGCTTTCTACACTTTGAAAAACCCGTAGTCCTGAAAATCAACTGCAAATACAGAAAGCGACCTCCAGGCTCAGTTTTCCAACTACCTCGAGGTGTTTTAAACTTACCGCTGGAGGAGCTCTGCTGCTCCAACCGGTCGCCTGCACCAATGAGTCTGCTGTAATGACGCACGTGCGGCTGGATGGGGTTCTTCTTCACGTAGTCACTCACGTGACTCCGAAGTAAAATCAGGAGCACAGTGACACTAGTCAGAGAACTAGGATGGTGGAGGGACAGAGAGAGGGGGAAGGCAAGGGTTAGTTGGTTATCAGTTAGAGAAATCAATACCACTGGGTTGTAGGCTGCACAAGCAGTGACAAGCTTTGTTTTGAATGCTATCAATACAAATCAGATACAATCAGTTCAAAATCAAGTACAATACAATGCTACGGTTGTTATGGGAGATTTCAACATGCAGGTCGACTGGGAAAATCAGGTTGGTACTGGACCCCAAGAAAGGGAGTTTGTGGAGTGCCTCCATGATGGATTCTTAGAGCAGCTTGTACTGGAGCCTACAAGGGAGAAGGCAATTCTGGATTTAGTGTTGTGAAATGAACTGGATTTGATAAGGGAACTTGAGGTGAAGGAACCATTAGGAGGTAGAGACCATAATATGATAAGTTTTAATCTACAATTTGAGAGGAAGAAGGGTAAATCGGAGGTATCAGTGCTACTGTTGAACAAAGGGGATTATGGAGCCATGAGGGAGGAGCAGGTCAAAGTTGACTGGAAATATACCCTTGCAGGGATGACAGTGGAAGAACAATGGTAAGTATTTCTGGGAATAATACAGAAAGTGCAGGAACAGTTCATTCAAAAGAGGATGAAAGATTCCAAGGGGAGTAAAGGTTGACCGTGGCTGACAAGGGAAGTCAGGGACAGTATAAAAATAAAAGAGAAGAAGTATAATGAAGATGAGCGGGAAGCCAGAGGATTGGATAACTCTTAAAGAGCAGCGGACGATAACTAAAAAGGTAAAACGGGGAGAAAAGATGAGATACGAAGGTAAACTAGCCAAGAATATAAAGGAGGATAGTAAAACCTTCTTTAGGTATGTGAAGAGGAAAAAAAATAGTTAAGACCAAAGTCGGACTATTGAAGACTAAAAAAGGTGAATTTATTATGGGGAACAAGGAAATGGCAGAGGAGTTGAAAAGGTAATTTGGGTCCGTCTTCACTAAGGAGGACACAAACAATCATCCTGATGTACAAGTGGTCAGAGGATCTGGGGTGATGGAGGAACTGAAGGAAATGCACATTAGGCAGGAAATGGCTTTGGGCAGACTGATGGGACTAAAGACTAATAAATCCCCAGGGCCTGATGGTCTACATCCCAAGTTATTTCAGGAGGTGGCTCTGGAAATCTAGGATGCATTGGTGATAATTTTGTAATGTTCTATAGATTCAAGATCAGTTCCTGTGCATTGGAGGGTAGCTAATGTTATCCCACTTTTTAAGAAAGGCGTGAGAGAGAAAACAGGGAATTATAGACCCGTGAGCCTGACATCGGTAGTGGGGAAGATGCTGGAGTCAATTATAAAAGATGAAATAGCATCACATTTGGATAGCAGTAGCAGGATCAGTCCGAGTCAGCATGGATTTATGAAGGGGAAATTATGCTTGACTAATCTTCTGGAATTTTTTGAGGACATATCAAGGAAAATGGACAAGGGACAGAAAAGGGATGTAGTGTACCTGGACTTTCAGAAAGCATTTGATAAGGTCCCACAAAGGAGATTAGTGGGCAAAATTTGAGCACATGGTATTGGGCATAGGGTGCTGACATGGATAGAAAATTGGTTACAGACAGGAAACAAAAAGTAGGGATTAACTGGTCCCTTTCATATTGGCAGGCAGTGACTGGTGGGGTACCGCAAGGCTCGGTGGTGGGACTGCAGCTATTTACAATATACATTAATGATCTAGATGAAGGGATTGAAAATAACATTAGCAAATTTGCAGATGATACAAAGCTGGGTGGCAGTGTGAACTGTGAGGAGCAGAGGCAGTTTAATGTGGATAAATGTGAGGTTGTCCATTTTGGTGGCAAAAACAGGAAGGCAGATTATTATCTAAATGGTGTCAAGTTGAGAAAAGGAGAAGTACAACGGGATCTGGGGGTCCTTGTTCATCAGTCACTGAAAGTAAGCATGCAGGTACAGCACGCAGTGAAGAAAGCGAATGGCATGTTGGCCTTCATAATAAGAGGAGTTGAGCATAGAAGTATTAAGTCCCTCTGCAGTTGTACAGGGTCCTAGTGAGACCACACCTGGAGTATTGAGTGCAGTTTTGGTCTCCAAATTTGAGGAAGGATGTTCTTGCTATTGAGGGAGTGCAGCGTAGGTCCACCAGGTAAATTCCCGGGATGGCGGGATTGTAATATCCAGTCATGGTGACGCAGCGGTAGAGTTGCTGCCTTACAGCAAAATACAGTGCCAGAGACCCGGGTTCGATCCCTATAACGGGTGCTGTCTGTATGGAGTTTGTATATTCTCCCCATGATCTGCGTGGGTTTTCTCCGAGATCTTTGGTTTCCTCCCACATTCCAAAAACGTACAGGTTTGTAGGTTAAATGGTTTGATTTAATTGGCTTGATAAAAATGTAAAATTGTCCAGCGCCGAGTGATGCACTACCTAGAGCTTTTCAGCGTACTACATCCAGATCCAGATCCAGAATGGAGCGGATGGGCTTGTATACTCTGGATTTAGAAAGGATGTGAGGAGATCTTATTGAAACATATAAGATTATTCATGGTTTGGACATGCTAGAGGCAGGAAACATGTTGCTGATGTTGGGGGAGTCCGGAACCAGGGGCCACAGTTTAAGAATAAAGGGTAAGCCATTTGGAACGAAGATGAGGAAAAACATTTTCACAGTTGTGAGTGTGTGGAATTCTCTGCCTCAGAAGGCAGTGGATGCCGGTTTTCTAGATGCTTTCAAGAGAGAGTTAGATAAAGCTCTTAAAGATAGCGGAGTCAGGGGATATGGGGAGGAGGCAGGAACGGGGTACTGAGTGTCGATGATCAGCCATGATCACATTGAATGGCGGTGCATGCTCGAATGGCCTACTCCTGCATCTATTGTCTATTGTCTATTATCTATTGTCTAATAGTTAAATCAAAGTGGAAGATACTGAGTGCAGTATATATTTCTCAGCATTGTAGTGCTTTGTTCCCATAGTTCCCATGGGATGGCATTAGTTAGAGATTGATAATACCCAGCAAATCAGGGTGTGCTGATGGGGAGAGAAAAACCTATATCACAGATTAAAGATTTGTGGTGGGAATGGCCAGTTCAGATGCAAACGTGCATAAATAAGCCCAATCAAATGTCATGCTGAGTGAAGCCTCCTGATTTTTCTCATCCAAATCACCTGTTCACACCTTATTTATTTGCTTGTCCAAACTCTCATTTAATGTATCTATAGTGTTTGCTTCAGTCATTCCATGTAAAAGCGAATTCCACATTCTCACCGTCTTTGGGTTAATAAGTCTATTTTTAAATCTTGATAGACAATAAACAGTAGGTGCAGGAGTAGGCCATTCGGCCCTTCGAGCCAGCACCGCCATTCACTATGATCATGGTTGATCATCCACAATCAGTACCCCGTTCCTGCCTTCTCCCCATATCCCCTGAGTCCGCTATCTTTAAGAGCTCTATCTAACTTTTTTAGTTGGTGACTCTCTCAATGTAATGGTGTCTAATGATGTTCTTCCCTGTGCAGAAAAATACTTGGTCAGCATTCACTCGATCACACTCCTGCTTAATTTCAAACCTTTCTACAAGGTTGCCCTCAGATTTCTTTTCTCTGGGGGAAGGTTTTGCATTCAGCTCATCAGAGACCCAGAATAGGGTCAAATGTTTTTACCAACTTGATACAAAAATTCACTCTCTTAAATCTCCACCAAATTTTAAAATGTTCTACATTACTCCTCTTCAATTTTACCCAAGGGAAAAAGTGTCCATTTTGTTCTTCAGAGGCCCTTTCAAGTCAGAACTTTTCCCCAACACATATGTTATTAATTTCATTAGTTCTTAAGCCACGATGTTTTTGAATAAATAAAGGTTTTTTAAAAGTCATGTATATTCTGGAAATTTTTCAAGGTTATCACTCATTCACATTCAGGAAGGCCATTCAGTAATTAGTTTAGGTGATATTTACAAAGCTACAGTTGTTTAAAATCTGTTTATATCTAGAATATTATATATTTTATATCTAGAATATTATATATTTTAGAATAACTCTCGCGTTAATAAGAATTGAAAGCATGTAGATACCATTTATTGAAAAGAAGTTTGCAAAAGATTAGATTGTGACCTTTCGTTGTTTTCATTTTAAGCAACTAGATTGAAGGATTTCTACTGCAAATATTGAAATAAATTAATTATGTCACTTATTTCTTTACTGCTTCATGAATTATACAAGGATTGTTTAATATTTAAATTGAAAATATTCTGTTTTGATGCTTTCATATTCAAGGTACCTTCGCAGGTGCAGTAAAGCATTAAAAACTAGATAGTTTTACCTTTAAAATGTATTTTGGAAGTATAAAATCACTCCAATGGGTATAATGATTAATGAGAGGATGTTCTGCTCATTATCCTTTGCATATTAGCAAAGAACACCTTTTTCGGAACACTGACAGCGAACAGTGAAGGAAAAAAGGAAAATGTTTGAGCAGATCTGGCTCTAATAAAAAAATGTTTCTTTCCTTAGTAATATGGCACACTGACATTATCCATCCTTATCCAGAAAACATAAATGCAGAGGGTGAATATTGAATCCTTCATGTGGCAGGTTCTGCAGGATTCAACCAACAAAAGCACTGCCACAGTAATGGTGTTATAGAGTCATACAGTAGCAATGTTACAAAATTTGGAGATATAAAAAATCAAGTCTGCAATTTATCCCATCGGATAAAGCATACATCTTTAATTTGACACCTAATTCACTTTCATATCTTCAGTATTAAAAAAGGTATGGCCATTTTCATACTCGGAAATTAGCATCTTGTTCCCCATTGCCTTTTGCATTGACTTAACACAAAAGTTGTGATCGAGGACAGTCAAAAGCCCATAACTTTCTTAAAAATTAAGAGAACTGAAAGAAATCTTCAGTTATTATAGATTGAAGCATTCTGAAACTAATATGAAACAATCTTACTTGGATGACCTGAAATTAAAGCATATAATTAGTTAGTTACCCAATTGTAGCTAATTACAAAATTCAATTACTAGATCTATACATCTATCCATTTCTTAAGAAAATATTAACATTTGTTTTAAAGCCTAAGTGTCCAAATAACATTCACACAAGAATTCGCAATATAACATGATTTTAAAATCTCATTGTTATGAATTTATAGGCCAAATTGAAGGAATTTAGTGTTTAATGCCCATAAATTAATGGGCATTTTAAACAGCTTGTGAGTGGCATTTTCCGGAGCGCGATGTATTGGAACGTTGCGGTGAATTTAAACCCAATATTGGCAGGAAAAATTCTGCCAGTTCATATGGGGAATAAATCACCGTTTCGCAACATGAAATATTGATTAAAGTCACCTAAACAAGCAGGTTTATATGTAAAAAGAAACAGCTTTAACTTACCTGTCCCCTACGTAAAATGGGTCCCTGGTGTTGGCGTTCACGGCATTAGGAGCTAATTTTAATTTTACTGCAGAGCTGAAATAGTCGGGCGATTAAAAAAAAAAAAAAAAACTTACCGGCAGTCAGTACGAATCTCCAGAAATAGCTCGCACTCCGACAAAATATAATTCCGGGGCAAAGGGAAAACCGCATTTTAACCCTGCCCCCCCCCCCCCCCCAAAGATGCCAAAGTTGTGCACACGGCCAGCGGCAGAACTACAGCACCGCTGAAGGTAAGTTTTGTAACATACCTACATACAGCATGGAAACTGGCCCTTCGACCCATCTCATCTACGCCGACCACGATACCCATCTGCGCATCCTCTGCAGGTTGCATGCTACCCCGATTTTGAAATTCCTCACCGTTCGTTCATCATCCCTGGAACCTCAACCCCAAAATGACAACAGTGGTTTATGAAGGCAGTTCACCACCACCCCTTGTCAAGGATGATAAATGATAAATGAGGTGAAATAGGTGTTAGCTTTTTCATGGCTCAGATACCTCCCGATCTCCACCAACCAAAATTAAATTACAAGGCTTTGTATCCTGGATGTTCTGGAGACTATGAACATTGTCTTCACTTTGTGGTGTGAACAGATCAAAGACACTGCTGGGAGAGTAGAACAGATGGAAATCAGCTCAGTTTTTTGAGTATGAAGAAATTACTCTATTGTACTCATCAGACTCTGCAATAAAGTAATTTGGCAAAAGAAAAGAGGCACACAATAATTCCAGACGGTAAAACAATTACTCAAAGGAATATTATTCTCATTATCCTTGGCATATTATTCAAAGCTAACCTTTGAAGAAAGATGGCTGGAAAAGCTTTGCTTCAATAGAAATTTTTCTTACCAGATGAGCATGCCAAGATTGTTTAATTTACAAACGAGAGAAATGAATGAACAGGACATCCAGATCAACACAACTCTGGGTGTGAAAGAAAAGTTGCTGGAACAGCTATTTGCAGGAGTCTACACTTCCGCTCCACTATCCCAGACTCACCCAGTACCTCATTGCTCTCCTGACTCCCACTGGGGTCGAGGCCTCCCACCACTCAGACGTCCAGGTAGTGCACTAGAAAATGTTGGCCGGATTAGTGGTATTGGAAGTCGTTCTCCTATACAAAGAATCCACAACTGATCACTTCTATTAGACTATCATTCAGGAAGATGAGATGGTTGATTAGTGATCAGAAAATGTCTCCAAACTGAAATGGTGTTCAATACCAGCAGCTACAGCCTAGCAAACACTTGGCTTATGGCAGGTCTACATTTATGGGTCAGGGCATGGGATATAAATGTTGGAAGGTTATGTTCAAATTTACAAAACTTTGGTTGTATAACATGCAGTATTGTGTGTAGTTCTGATCGCCACACTGGAGGAAGAATATGTTCGTGCTGGAGGGATGCACAGGAGATTCACCAGATGTACTTTACTTCTATCTACCCTATCTATGCCTTATCTAGTTTTATAACCTCCAACAGTTCACCTCTTAGCTGGGGCAAAGATGGCTGGGTAGGCTAGGGTAGGGTAGATAGTCAGAATATTTTTTCCAATGGTAGGGATATCAAAAAACAAAAAGGCTTAAACTGAAAGGGTGGAGTTTTAAAGGGAATCTGAGGGGAAGATTTTTTAACACATAAGATAGTTGCTAAGTAGAATGAGCTGCCAGAGGAGGTTGAATCAGAAATAATCATAATGTTTAAGAAGCAATAAAAAGACAGATGAATGGGTAAAGCATAGAAGGATACGATATATGGGATTATGGTAGATAGGCACAAAGATCAGAATGGATGTGTTGGGCTGAAGGGTCTGTTTCTGTGCTGTATGACTCCGTGACACTGTGACTCTGAAATTACTAGACGGTCTAAAGTTATGAATGCTGGAAATATGAAAAGCAAAGGCAGGTTTTTTGATAACCCGAATATTTGAGCTTGGAAGACAGTAATGAGCCTGATCAGAAGATGAAATATTTGTCTGTTTTATTAAAGCAATGAAGGAGGCCCAAATACTGGGAGGTGAAACAGGGAGACGAATGAACACGAGAAATAAGATTTCTGAGTCTTCTTAGTGACTGAATGAAACTGATCTGAAAAGTGATTGACAAATCTGCACTTATTTTCCCCAGTGTCGTGGAGACCATATTGTGCCCATAAAATTAAAATCTTTTTTTTTTAATGTGAGTTTACCCGGTACAATCTTTTGGCTACGCCAGACCCATTAAAACGTGTCAACAAACTACAGAGAGCAGGGAAATTTAGAGTTGAACAATAAATATTGGCCTAGCCAATGACATCTGCAATGCTTGAATAAATAAACAATAAAACCATGAGGTTACAATACCTTGGAAACAATGACTTTTGAAATATCCTTTGTAGCCACTCCAGTGGGAAATTAGCTCTGATAATGGATTCAAATTGATTGGATATAGTCAATAGTCACTAATCACTTCAAATTTCAACATTACTCAAGAATCACCATTCATTTTGTGCTGCTAATCTCCTTGGATTCGCTACTATTAATTTAAAGGTTTCTGACTAAAGTCAATGTCCTTTTTGCTGGTCAAAAGGTTAAAAAAAACAATATATTTCATAAGGTTGCCACAAGAATCCTTATCAGGAGTAAATAGTATAAGTAGCGGGAATCATGGAAGAGAGTCCATTAATCATCGTCATTGGTTAGATCCACTTCTATCCATCAACCTGTTTTGTGTCCTATTACTACACCAGTTTAACAGCTGGCTAATTAGTTTTAATGTTTATTAACAGTCCCACATGTGGCAATTTCATCTGATGACTGCTTGAAATCTTAGTGCATTTCATTCTTTGTACTGCACTTTCTTGAATAATTCCAATCCAATACATTTATGAGGCAATAATTATCCTTTCAAGATGCATCCTGATTGTTGCTACCATGAACCTTGATAACTTGTTGTGAATGCTGTTGAGTGAGCATTTTGATAGAACTACAGAAATCTCCAACACTGATTGAGGGACTTGGCCCATCATGTCCAAAGCAGGGTGAAAGAGTTGAACCTGTGTCTCTGGCACTGTAAAGCAGTGACTCTACTGCTGTGTCACTGTATGCCCAACTCTTTTAAAAGTATTTTCTACCTGTAAATCTACCACCATTTCTAGTTTTTATAATAATATTCTACCGCACAGGGAACTATATTCTGCTTTCTCTATCCTTCCCATTGTTCTACCTATTGTACTTAAGTTTGCCTTTGCTGTATTTATGGATATGGTATTATCTGATTGATAGGATACCAGGCAAAACAAAGCTTCTTATTGTACCGAAGATAGACACAAAAAGTTGGAGTAACTCAGCGGGTCAGGCAGCATCTCTGGACAAAAGGAATAGGTGACATTTGGGTCGTGACCCTTCTTCAGACTGAATGAGTCTACTTTGCCTATGCCTCCCTTGAAGGGGATTACTATTGCTTTGCAGTTTTCGGCAAGTGTTATTACAGGTTGTGGCACATCAAAGGTCATCTAGCTATATTTAAATAGATGGGAGCTTTTGCCCTTCATCACCTCTTCATTCAGTGAGTATTTTTTATTCAACTCCCCTCAAATCCTACTACATATTTACCTTATTCTATGCCACCTACTTTCCTATTGTATTGGCAATCTGTCTAACTCTTGGTCTGGATTTTCATCACAGAATTTGTTACAGTACAGTTTTAGCCTCTCTGTCCAAAGTAGGGTCCTAACCCAAATTGTTGTCTGTCCATTCCCTCAACAGATTCCACCTGACCTGATGAGTTACTGCAGCAGTTTTTTTTAAACTCAAGATTAAGACCTCAATCTTAGGTCTTAATCCCAAATATGGATATAACTGAAAACTTACATGGAAATATATCACAAGGGATCCCATACTGCTTGGTTCTTGGATAAGATTTTTCATTGCTTGAATGTGCACTTCAACTTATTAGCTTCAGTGTAAAAGGAAGCTACTTCACAATGATGGCACAGCTGTAGTGTAAATGCAGCTTCTAATTTCATGATTCATTTCTCATTCCTCTTCTGACTATTAATTAGCAACCATTATCTTCAGGGGATTAAAATTACTCATGTATGCTATTTGCAATGCACCAGCTGATATATTTGAACAATGTCCCTAAGCTTTATTTTAACAGGGTGTTAACCCTGTCTTACTCTACAGATGTTGTCTGACTCGCTGAATATTTCCATCATTTTCTGTTTTTATAATAGAATTCCAGTATCAGCAGTATTTTGCCTGTTAACTTGCTAACCCATTGGCTGGCTGGATTTTTTTTAAAGAGGCATTTTATATGTTTCAAGAAGCACACCAAGGAAATTCATTCATAGGGTTTGAGAACATGGGTCACATGTAGGGAGAGATTAGTTTTACTCGACGTCAAGTTTGGCATTGACATAATAGGTTGAAAGGCCTGTTCCTGTTCTACACTGTTCTATGTTCTGTGTTATCCCCATAATTCACCAGAACTTTGAGATTTCAATCCTCTTGTCGACTAGAAAAATTGAAGTGTATAAATGATGTTAACACTGCAAGTGTGTGAACTGAGATATACTTATTATTTAAGGCTCCGTACTAGAAATATTTCAAGAGTCAACATCAAGAGTATTTTATTGTCATACATCCCAAAATGGAACAATAAAATTCATACTTGCAGCTGCAGCAGTTTGTATACACAGATAAAACAATAAAAAAACAAAAAAGTTCAATAGATAAAGTAGAACAACATAGTGCAAAATGAAACAATATCTGCCAATTTATTTTTTGCCTTCATACCTGGATTATCCAGTAGGAATTGTGAAGATAAGTGGTATAAATTTAGAACACTTCATCCACCATTATGTTCCAACTCTTAAAGGGTTCTCAAAGGGCCTGTTTTTTTTTTTTGCGTGGATACCTTCACTACTCCCATTGCTATCTTCCATTAACTTTCAGATTTCTCTGTCTATCGCTATCTTTTCAGTTTTTTCTATACCTTGTGATTCTTGCCTTTCTTTTTATCTTAGCAGAATCTCCAGTGTTTTGTTTAATCTCCACTCCACACTGTGATGATTTGAATGCATCTTTCCTTGGAATGCATGATGGCATCAAATTTAATTTAAATTTTAGCTCCAGGTCACATGCCTGAACATGTATGATCTTCCATCGGAGGTAGTTTTTTAAAGTATTTGTAATAAATTAGTTTATTGCTGCTTGCTCAGCCCCTTGCTCTACTCACTCTATACCCATGACAGCGTACCCGGGCATAATGCAAACTCCATCATCAAGTTCGCCATCGACACCACTGTGGTTGGACGAATCACAGATGGGGACGAGTCAGAGTATAGAAGTGAGATCGACCGACTGGCCAAATGGTGCCAGCACAACAACCTGGCTCTCAACATCAGTGAGACCAAGGAACTGATTGTGGACTTTGGTAGGGGAAGGATGAGGACCCACAATCCTGTTCATATTAATGGGCGACGTGGAGAGGGTCAATAACTTCAAATTCTTTGTCATGCATATTTCCGAAGATCTTTCCTGGACCCAGCACACCGATGCAATCAGAAAGAAGTAGCAACTCTACTTCCGGAGAAGATTACAGAGATTCGGCCTGTTGAAGAGGATTCTCCTAAACTTCTACAGGTGCATGGTAGAGAGCATTCTGACTGGTTGCATCATGGCCTGGTTCGGCAACTTGAACGTCCAGGAGCGAAAAAGACTACAAAATGTTGTGACCACTGCCCAGTCAATCACCGGCTTTGACCTCCCCACCGTCGAAGGGATCTATCGTAGTCACTATCGAAGGCAGCCAAAATTATCAAGGACCCAAACCATCCTGGCCACACACTCATCTCACCATTGCCATCAGGAAGAAGGTACAGGAGCCTGAAAACTGTAATGTCCAGGCTCAGGAACAGCTTCTTCCCTACAGCCATCAGGTTATTAACCACAACAACAAATTAAAGCTCTGAACTGCAAAAATACTATATTATTATTGCACTATATTTGTTATTTATTGAACTTTTTCTCTTCCCCCATTATGTACTATGTTTACATATTCACATATCATGTTGTGCTGCAGCAAGTAAGAACTTCATTGTCACATCTGGGACACCTATATAATTAAAAGTCTCATCCTGACCACTTCCTGTCTGCGCTCTATATTGATTTTAGTAAAAAACGTTACCATATATCGCTATGATTTTTGGCCATCTTACTCACAGTTCTCCTCCGCTGAGCAGGCCCTGAGGATTTTTCCCATTGATGAAAAAAATAGTTATGAGTGATTAAAAACCATTGTGATCCTATCGCCTGTCAATCACCCCGATTAAGGTAACACCCATTCTGGTTACAATGGGGGGGGGGGGGGCAGGGCAGGACTATAAAACCCCGGATCCCAGGACGTGAATCAGTCACTCTGCAAGATCGCGAGGGAGATGCCACAACTCTCATTCTAAATTGTGTATCAACTGAACTGTGAGTCTGCAACGTACTTGCTGCCAGCCCAAGAATCCATTCGGCCCTTAATGACAATGCCATGAGTTCTTTGGCCTGCTTCCCTGCCTGTGCTTGAAACTGCAATGCTTTATAAGGTCCGACTGTGTTTGTAAGGAATACATGCTCAGCCATATGAGTATTCAAGAATGTTTACTGCCATATATATGGTGTTTGAGTCAGTGAGTTTGTTTGTATGTGTTTGTGAGTGTGTGTGTATGTGTTTGTGTGTGTGTTTGTGAGTGTGTGTGTAAGTGAGTGTGTGAGTGTGTTTGTGAGTGTGGGTGTGTGTATGTGAGTGTGAGTGGGACTGTGTGTGACAGTGAGTGAATGGTCTCAGTGACTGAGCTGCCAGCCCAATAATAATATTCGGCCCAAAGTCCATACTAGCCCTCTGGAAACCAGTCCCTTTGGCCCACCACAGCGCTCCAGAAAGGCCCCCCATTGGCCAGCAATATTGGAATTGGTGGAGAGGTGGAATATTGCGTTGGGGGACCAGCCCTCCCGTCTGAAACTGGAACCCAACGGGTCCACTTAGTCTAGTATGACAATAAAACACTCTTCACTCTTGACTTGTGTACCGAGGTACAGTGAAAAGCTTTTGTTGCGTGCTAACCAGTCAGCGGAGAGATAAAACATTGACCATCCACAGTATATCCACATGATAAATGGAATAACGTGAATAATATTTAGTACAAGATAAAGCCAGTAAAGTCCGATCAAAGCTAGTTTAAGAGTGTCCAATGAGACAGATAGTAGTTCAGGACTGTTCTCTACTTGTTGGTAGGATGGTTCAGTTGCCTGAAAACAGCTGGGAAGAAGCTGTCCCTGAATCTGCTGGTGTGCGTTTTCACACTTGTATATCTTTTGCCCGAGGGGAGAAGAGGGAGTGGGCAGGGTGCAACTTGTCCTTGACTATGCTGGTGCCTTGTTGAGGCAGCGTGAGGGGCAAGTCATTGGAATGGAGGTTGATTTGTGTGATGGTCTGGGCTGCGTCCACAATTCTCAGCAATTTCTTGTAGAGTTACAATGCAGTTGCAGTGAACTACAATGCCATTGACCTAATTCAAGAGCATGAAACTGACCCCATAACATACTCTTAGCTAATTTAGAACATTGTTGTATGGGACAAATTGATTTGTTCTATCAATAACTGCTGTGATACTTCCGCGAATTGCCGGAACATCTAGGGATGTGGCTGGTGGACAGTACAATGCCGGTCAGATAATCAAGCTGTCGTGGAATTCTAGCCATCCAAGTTTGATTTTGACCTACGGTACTAATTGTGTCGAGTTTGCACTTCCTCCTTTTAACCGTGTGGGTTTGGCCTGTATTATTCCATTTCACCCCAGATGCCGCAGAGAGTGGTGGTTGTTAGATTAAATAACCTAATGTAGGGGAGGGGTGTGTGGAGAGAGAATCGGGCAGCTGGTAATGGCCATGTACAGAGTAGGTTACAGAGAAAGAAATGGGGAATTAGATTGTGGGGATTGCTCTGAGAGCTAGCATGGACTTGATGGGGTCTACTTCTACAATAGAACTATGAAAACTAAGGAAGAAGTTCTGAGTGTGCAGCCTCAGTAAACATAAGTTTGTCTGAAGGTGACAAATTCAACAGTAATAGTTGGTGAACCATTCACTCAGAAATACAGTTCTTCCTGTTCCTGAAACTAGGTGCTACCAGCTGGATGGAAAGATGCAACAGAGAGTATAGATGGAAGATGAATCCCTGGTACAATAGCTGTAATTTGCATTTAACGAGCACATTTAACATAAAACATCACTTAATGCATCCCAGGCACATTATCAACGCTTGGGCCACTTCAGGAGATAATGGTGTAGGAAGGAACTGGAGATGCTGGTTTAAACCAAAGATAAACACAAAATGCTGGAGTAACTCAGTGGGACCGGCATAATGGGCCAGCTGCCCGAAGACATGGTCAACAAGTGGAGGCAACTTAAGTCATAATTACCAATGGTGATTTAAAATAAATAGGGAAAATGAAAGAGGCCTGAATCAGAAAATCAGAGGATGATGAGATCTCAGAGAGTTGTAAAATTGGAGGAGGTTATCGACAATGGGAGAGATGAAGCGATTGAGGACCTGATGGAAATTTTGCAAACAAGGCTTTAACAGAGCAGCCAGTAAGCATGGGGCAGTGGTGGAAGAGATCTGGGGTGACTTAGGATTGGGAAGTCGAGTTTTGGATGAGTGAGAGATTACAGAGGGACTAGACGTCTTGAGGTGGGCAAGACAATGAGGGGAAGAGATAGGGTGAATGCACAAATTATTTTATTCAGTGTAGAGGAATCAAAACATAGGTTTAAGGTGAAAGGGGAAAGATTTAACAGGAACCTGAGGGGCAACTTTTTCACACAGAAGGTGGTGAGTATATAGAATTAGCCACCTGAGGAGGTAGTTGAGGCAGGTTAAACAACATTTAAAACACTTTTGGACAGGTACATATATAGGGAAGGTTTAGAGGGATATGGGTAAAGCACGGGCAGATGGGACTAGCGTAGATGGGGCACCTTTGTCGGCGTGGGCAAATTGGTCCGATGGGCCTGTTTCCGTGCCGTGTGACTATGACTCTATGATTCTATGATGTTAGAATAATAGGAAAAGATGCACCATGAGCATCAGTCACAGTAAATGGGGGAGATAGATAATATTGATGGGCTGTACTACGTTATAGATATGATGTGCCAAACTATTTTACTCCTAAATTCAAGGCACCAACTGGCAGCCAGCTAATTAATATTGACTCAGCACATCTAGCTTCAATGGCACTTGCTCCACTTCCTGTATTCAGGATGGTCTTTGCCATAATTTAAACCACCTTCCACTCGCTCTGAAAACCACCAGGAATCTTACGTGAAATTAATGATCAGATTTTATGTGGGTGACATATTTACTGCCATGCCATCCTCTCAGTGGGGTCTCAAGGGGCAGTCAATTAGACTGGCATTCAGAATTACTGCTGGTGTTTAATGCATGGTGAAAAACACAAACTGTCTGTAAATAGGCCAATGCTGTAATTACTGTCAAATTTTAGAGCAAAAATCATAGATCATTATGTCTCAAATGCCAAGAAGAAAATAAGCTCCTACTGCACAGATATTGACAGAAGGGACACCATCTCACTAGTTAAGCTCAGCACAGGCCATGTTGAAATCCCTTTATGTTGTCTCCTGAATATATTTTCTATGCTTTACTGCCAATTTTTTAGGATTAGATTGCTGATTCTGACGGCTCAATTCTGCAAACCTTACTTCTAATGAGCTCCCTCGTATTGCATGTCTTAATGCATTGCTTAATACTCTTAAATTATGTTTAACTGTTTGATGATATATCAAGGTACTGTATGAAATACAGGCAAAAGTGATTTATCAAGACTAATATTCAAAATGAACTTTCTTAACCGATTTTAAAAGTGGAGCATATTCCATGGTGCTTTGTGCCGTCTTCATTAGGGAGGATTTCTCACTATCGCTTTGAGAACAGAGAATCTCATGGCGGCCTCTAATGAGTTCGCTACAACATTACAAATTACATTTTTCTGGAAAAGCATTTGCAATTTGCAATATTTTGTCCTTTAAAATGCATTTCTCATTCTCTCACAATGTTTTACTGATATTCATGAAATGTGAAAGCAAGTTAAATTATGCTCCAGGGGTCATACAACTGTGCAGGCCAATCCATACCTTAATTATTCTTGTAATGTAGGAAATGTATTTAAGCTTGGATCCAGCTCTTTAATTTGTAGAACCATTAAGGGTGTGAGTAATCTGTCACAATGTTTCTGCATAACACTTTCAGAACTTAAACTTCTAAATAATGTGTAAGTAGGAACTGCAGATGCTGGTTTAAACCAAAGATAGACACAAAAAGCTGAAGTAACTCAGCAGGACAGGTAACATCTCTAGAGAGAAGGAATGGGTGAAATTTCGGGTCGAGACCCATCTTCAGACTGGTTGACCTGAAACTTCACCCATTCCTTCTCCCCAGAGACGCTACCTATCCCGCTGAGTTACTCAAGCTTTTTGTGTCTGTCTTCTAAATAATGTAATGGATTAGACGTTACCCTGAAGGGTTTCGGCCCGAAACGTTGCCTATTTCCTTCGCTCCATAGATGCTGCTGCACCCGCTGATTTTCTCCAGCATTTTTGTGTACCCTTTTTACTTCACAGACTGTATTCTACCTAGAATGATAGGATGGAAGTTAGCGATCTGTGAGCTGTAAGGAATCTGGTGTTAGTGGGTATATTTGCTGTGGAAAATATATATCAGTAATGTAATGGTATAAAAAAAGGAATAATTGAATAATAGGTGAGGACTCAATAACAGGTTTCAAAACTCTGAAAGATTCTGATGAGCATGAGGGTGAATCTGATATTAATTGACAGCAGTGTCATTTTGAAAAGAAAACAGATTTATGATGAATAGTGAAAGACTAAGAGAGGAGATAAAATGTACTTTGTTTATTCAGCAAGTTGTTACAAATTGAGATATTACAAAAAGGGAAGATAGACACTAGAAGCTTGAACAACTCAGCGGATTTGACAGCATCTCTGAAGAAAAGGAATAGGTGACGTTTCGGGTCGAGAACCTTCTTCAGACTCGACCCAAAACATCACATATTTCTTTTCTCCAGAGATGTTGTCTGACCCGCTGAGTTACTCTTGAGTTACTCTATCTTTTTGTGCCTATCTTCGGTTTAAACCAGCATCTGCAGTTCATTCCTGCAACTTTCAAAAGGGAATTGGTTGGGAAGTGGAAGATCCTGCACGGCAGTGGAGAAGAGCACAAGAATAGTGTTAGGAGGGAGAGATAGATCAACCATGATTGAATGGTGTAGTAGACTTGATGGGCCAAATGATCTAATTCTGCTCCTATTACTTATGACTTTATGAGATAAGCGGGCTAGAGCTTCCAATGAGCCGGGCTGGGAAAATTGAACCACCTGGTTACTTTTGAGTCTTTTGATTTTGTAATTCTTCAAGTATCAGTACAGAAGTGTGAAAAAGCATACTTCCAGATTCAGGGACAGTTTCTTCCTAGCTGTTATCAGGCAACTGAACCATCCTATCACCAACTAGAGACTGGTCCTGATCTACCATCAACCTCATTGGAGACCCTTGGACTATATTTAATTGGACCCTACTAGAGTTTATCTTGCACTAAACATTATTTCTGTTATCCTGTACCTCTGCACAGTGGACAGCTTTATTCTACTCATGCAGAGTCTTTTTCGCTAAATGTATAGAACATTGGAAATGGAAAAAAACCTTTTCACTGTATCTCGGTACACTTGACAATAAAGTAAACCAAATTGAACTAAACTATAAATTTTGCCACTTTTTACAAATTCTATTTTCTTGAGTTTATGCTCAAGTCTTGAAATGAGTGGTTATGATAATGTATTAATTATTAAACAACCTCTTTGAAAATATTTCAAATATCTGCCGGTGTATAGACAGAGATTGAAGTGTGAATTCTGATGTCAAAATGCACTACTGGAAAGGGATAATAAATACTCAATTTTGGAATTAAAATGCAGAATGCAGATAGTCACGCTTAATTTGTGAATTGTGATAAACCACCATCTTTCACAGTTTTTAATTATTCATCCCAACCAAAGACACGTCAATTAATGTATTAAAGCAGGTCTTTATAATGTTTCCCAATGCTTGGTAGTCATCATTACAAAGTGCTGAAAGTGTAAATGGATTATTAAATTGCCTGCTACTATAATTCTGCATCATGAAGTAAGACGTTCATGATATTTCAAAAATTGTATTCTGCTATTCTAGGCCCAGAGCCTTCAAACGCTCCTCATATGTTAACCTAATCCTCCAAACTTTTAAGGTGGGGTTTATATCAACGATTTACCTTTAAATACGACCAGCCTTTTTTTCAGAAGTAGGTTAACAATTTAGCCATGCAATTTCCATTCACTGATCTCTCCTCAGAGTGGTTTGTTTCTACAGGTTTCAATAGTTAGCTCCTCCAAGAGATGATTCTTTGGTTGTGAACTGATCGATGCGTATTAGGCAGCTCAACCACCCTCAAATTAGCTCTGAATCCAGGAACATGCGTAAATTAAAAAAGAGAGAAGGTCCCAAATGAGTGATTGCACCGTAAGTTTAATAGGGCCCAGGTTTACAAGGTCACAAGTTATAGGAGTAGAACCCCCCACCCCCCCCCCCCCCCCCTCCCCGCCGCCCCTGCACGTCATACCGCCCCACCCCCATTTGGTCAATCGAGTCAATTCTGCCAGTCAATCAAGGCTGATCTCTGCCACCGAATTCAATTTTTCTGCCTTCTCCCCATGACCCTTTCTGATCACACGTTCTGATCAAGAACTTGTCTATCTCTGCCTTTAAAATATCCACTGATGGCCTCCACAGCCTTCTGTTGCAATGAGTTCCACAGATTAACTCCACTCTGGCTAAAGAAGTTCCTCCTCATCTTTTTAAAAGAGCACCCTGTAATTCTGAGGCTATGACCTCTGGTCCTAGACTCTTCCACCAGTGGAAACATCCTTTCCACATCCACTCCATCTTTGTCTTTCATTATTCTGTAGATTTCAATGATGTCCCCTCTCAGCCTTCCAAACCCCAGTGAATAGAGGCCCAGTGCTGTCAAATGCTCATCATATGCTAACCCACTCATTCCTGGAATCTGCTGTGCTGCTGTGCCATGGTCTGCTGTGAATTCAGCTGCACGTAGTCCTAGCATTGCAAAGGGAAAAGTGAAGGCAGGACCATTATCATTCAGGTGTTGGTTCTTTTGTTTGATACAATTTGAAATATTTGAAATTCCTCGTAACTCCACCTTTCCACTAATGATTTAGAGTTGTCCTGGTTTATTTTCTTTTAATGTAGTTGAGAGATGCAGCATGAAAACAGACCCCTCATCTCACCAGGTCCGCGCCATTCTATCCTACAAACTAGGAAGAATTTTCAGAAGCCAATTAACCCATAAACCTGCACGTTTTTGGAATGTGTGAGGAAACTGGAGCACCCGGGGAAAACCCACGTGATCAAGGGGAGAATGTACAAGTTCTGTACAGACAGCAACTGTAGTCAGGATTGAACCCGGGTCTTTGCGCTGCAAGGTAGTAACTCTTCCATTGTGCCACTGTGCTGTCCAGATATTTGACACCTTTATGGTTTTAATATTGAGATACAACTTGTTCATTTCTATTTCCTTCCATGGCATAAATTGGATGGTGTTTGTCTTTTAGGCTCGTTTTTTTAGATCAATTGTTTAATCGTTTGAACTCCCCATAACTGCAGCTCTTTTATTCTGCACAGGGGCACCATACTGTAGCTTCATCTTAGTAAAATGTTTAAAATGGAAGCTGCTTCTGTGCTGTGTGATTCTATGACTCTAAGCAGGAGAATACCACCTGATCTTGTGTTTGCACAACTATACAGTGAGATCATGGTTGATGGTTGATGTTTAATGTAAGCACCACTCTCCTGCAAAAATCCCATATATTAGTCATAGAGTCATACACTTTAGAAACTTACCCACGCCGACCAACATGCCTCATCTACACAAGTCCCAACTGCCTGCATTTAGCCCATATTCCTCTAAACGGGTCCTATTCATGTACCTCTCTAAATGTTTCTTAAATGTTGCGATAGTACCTGCCTTAGCTACCTCCTCTGGCAGCTCGTTCCATACACCCACCACCCTTTGTGTGAAAAAGGTACCCCCCCAGATTCCTATTAAATGTTTCCCCCTTCACCTTAAACCTTTATTCTCTGTTTCATAATTCACCTGCTCTGGGCAAGAGACTACCTGCGTCTACCTGATCAATTCCTCATTTAAAAATCTAATGATGTATCTTGAAAATATAGTGCAGCTTCACAGCCCTCTGAGGCAGAGGGTTCCATTAGTTCACCATCCTTTGAGTCCTTGAATAGTTAAGACCCCTGGTTCTAGACACCTTGCCTAGAAATATCAACTCCATATCTATCCTGCCAAGATGTAAGAATTTTACATTTCAAATAAAGGTAGAAGTGGCTTGCTTTGACTGACTTTACTTTTGATCCTTTGTTTTGTTTAATCATGCTCCTTCAATCACACTGCACTGAATTATTGATTCCAGGCACAGCACAATTATTAAGTGCACCCTGAGTCATAATTTTCTCATCACTGTAATTAACGTTTTTAATCACATTTGAGTAAATTATTGATCATACTTCATATTGCAAATCTCAGATCAGTCACACCTAAAATGAATAGTTGTATTTCATGGAGGCGTCTCCATCATGGGAGCCCAAATAAATTATTCCGCTTAGCTCTTTTCTTCTCCTTCCAATTAAGTGGCACAGAGTCAGTGGCTATTCTTCTTCTTGCGAATGAAACGTAAACCAAAGGAATAGTTAGATCTCAAGCTGGTGTTGAGCAGCCAGGTTGGTGTCTCGATTGATTAATTGAGACGCAGGAGACTGCAGATGCTATATTCTGGAGCAATAAAACCAAACTGCTGGAGGAACTCAACGGGTCAATGGTTCAGTGTTAAAGAAGGAACTGTGGGTTCAGTGGTTCGCTTTACCTCTGAGTTCTTACACTAAAGTCATACACTAAAACACCTAGATCAATCTGCATCTCGGAGTTTGGTGATCTCTCACTATTAAGGTAAAATGCTTCCTTTAAGTTTTTCATACCAAAAGAGGCAGTTTAGCATTTTTTCACATGATATCAATTTGCCAGATGTTTGCCCACATGCTTCACCTATCTATATTGTTTCATAGCCTTTTATGTCATCTTTGCAACTTATCTTTATCCTACATTTGTGACATTGGAAAGTTTAGCAACCATAACCGAAAATGGTAACTATTACAGCATCACTGATCTCTTCTGACCTATCATTTTCTTCCAAAATGAAGGAGACTCGGCTGTGAATTTTTGGCTGAAATTAATTTGAAATGTTACTAGAGACTAGGCCAAGGGGGACCCTTTGGGCCCCGTTCCCCAATGCGGGGGGGGGGGGCATAGGAGGCATTGGCATTCCCCAGGAGGGGGAAAGGGGGAGGGGGGTGGGGCGGCACGACATGCAGGGGTGGCGGGGGGGGGGGGATTTGGATGGTGGGCAATGAGAGTTCCCCCCCCACCGAATTGCTCTTCCCACTCCCTGTCTTGTGGCCAATCACCAGGATCATGGGGCAGTAACCTTGTTACCATAAGCAACGTCCCATTGTGATGTCATTGTAGCAGTCGGCAGCCAGCTTGAGAGGCCATTGTGATTAGTGCACTGTGAAAGGCATTGTGACATCATCACTGGAAGCTCTTTGTGAGAAGGTTGGAAGTTGTCTGTGAGAAGGCAGTTTTGGCTGTAAAAAAAAACTTTAATCATTAATAACTTTTCAAATATAGCATGAAATGTGAAGCCAACTCGTTACCATTGGCAACGTCCCATTGTGATGTAATTGTGGTAGTTGCCAGCTAGCTTGCAAGCCCATTATTACCGTTGGCAATGTCCCATTGTGATGTCATTGTGGCAGTCGGCAGCCAGCTCGAGAACCCATTGTGATTGGTGCACTGTGAGGGGCATCACTGTGAGAATGCTGCAAACTGTCTGTGAGAAGGTGGTTTTGGCTGTTTATAAAAATTCAACCATTAATAACTTTGGAAATATAGGTAGAAATGTTACCAAAGCCACTCTAGATAGTTCTATCTTACACACTAGGAACAATTAATAACCTACAAACTGCACGTCTTTGGAATGTGGGAGGAAACTGGAGCACTCAGAGAAAACTTACATGGTTACAGGGGGACCGTACATACTCCATACAGACAGCACCCATAGTCAGGATCGAACCCGGGTGTCTAATGCTGCATAGGGGTTGTCCCACTACGGCAACCTAATCAGCGAGTTAAGAAGAGTGTCTTCGACCTTCAGGTTCGAGGGCAATCGCCTGGAAAACCTCGAGCTGGATCAACCGTCCACATTGAAACTGCGAGCTGGATCGACCAACCGCGCGCACACACACAAACACACACACTAACAAATCGCAAAGGCGGGGGCCATGTGAAGCGGGGGAGCGCTATCTGAAATTCACACCTGCGATGAAGAGGAAGGCAAACGGCTGCCACAGTGTACGGTAAGTTTTTCAGAGAGCACGGAGGGTGGGGGGGGGGGTGGGGGGGAGAGATGGGGAGAGAAGGGGTGAGAAGGGGTGAGAAGGGGTGAGAAGGGCTGAGAAGGGGGCAAGAAGGAGTGGATACACCTTTAAGAAGTACAATAACATTTAGGGGGCATTATACCTACCGGTCGGTTTTCCCTGGTCCTGAAAACTCCAATGAGCCAATCAAGCCTACCGTTCAGTGAAGGAGATTGCCTACAGCTGCCCTCGACTTCCTGTAACTAACCAGCGACCCCACTCCACTGCACTACGAGTCAAAAAGAACCATGCCGACTAAATTGTACTCGCGATGCGATTTTCAACATGCTAAAACAATTTCCGCGACCTAGCTGAGGCCGTGAGTATGCAGGAACTTCCTTCGAGCATGAAGGAGAGTTCCAGTGACCTTATAGAACCTCCTAGGACCTCGTGTCGACCATGCTGTGAGTTTGAGTCAAGGGCAAACTCGTCTAAACTCGCATATTGGGCCGCCGCAGTGGGACAGCCCCTTAAGACAGCAACTCTACCGCTGCGCCACTGTGCTGCCTAATGGTGTTCAAGATGGTCAGGCACTGTGAAGACTCTGCTGCTCCTATCAGTTGGGACTGTTCTATCACCAGTGTCACAATCTCAGTTGGCTTTGCATCATTAGCACAGTCGAGCAGTAAAATAAAGAAGCATCCCAACCCAAAACATCACCTATCCATGTTCTCCAGAATGTTACCTGACCTACTGAGTTAGTCCAGCTCTTTGTGTCTTTTTTCAAGATATAAGAGATTCTTATTCTCTGAAAGACCTCAGAATCCTCTATAATAAGGCAGAGAACCAATTGTACACTTATATATAGTGGCTTGCAAAAGTATTCATACCCCTTGAACTTTTCCACATTTTGTCACGTTACAACCACAAACGTAAATGTATTTTATTGGGATTTTATGTGATAGACCAACACAAAGTGGCGCATAATTGTGAAGTGGGAGGAAAATGATACATGGTTTTCAAAGGCTGTGGAGGTCAAGTTAATGGATATTTTTAAGGTGAATATTGATAGATTCTTAATTTGTATGGGTGTTATGGGTGAAGGTGAGAAGTGATGGGAATTGGGTTGAAAGATAGATCAGCCATGATTGAACAGAGGAGTAAACTTGATGCTCCTACAAGTTATGCACTTATGAACATTGACAGCCTTGGACAATAAGGCCTACATTTTTATGATCATAGAAGGGCATCATTAAACCAACTGATTGTTTTGAACTCCCATTTCACCAATGCAGTCCATTCCAATCTTCTGCCCTTTCCTGTGGTCACGCAAAGTATTTTCTCCCTTTGCCTTTCAAAAGGGGGTAATTTATACCCCGACTTGAAACCTTGCATGGTCATGGGGCAAGTTTAAAACAAAAACACCTGAATTGAAGCTTGGACTTTATATTTGCTGTAGATCATACAGAAGAGCTTCAGCTTGTTGATTAATTCCAGCTCAAATATGTACAGACAAGGAAAGTTTTATTCAAATACCCCTGAGGTTCCACCTATCAGCTGTGATTAGTAAACCACTAACTCAGCAGAATCACTCAGGGAATGAGAAATCCCACAAGTGCGCAATCTGGCCAATATATTGAGTGTGGGGAGAATCAGCCAGCATTTACAAAGAAGATAACTAGAGGGAATGTACCATGGCAGTTACATCAACTTGTATTAACTTAGCTATATATACAAAACTACAACAACAACTTGCAATTTACAATACCTTTACCATACAGAAAACCAGCAGTAAAACCAGAAGTGATATTTAAGCAAATGTTGGTGAAGCAAAGGTGTCACTAGGAAGGCTGACTAAAGATCCAGGTCATGAAACGTGTTATGTAGAATAAAGAGGTGAAAATGTAGATCCTTAAGGATGGTGTTCGAAGTACAGATCTTATACATTTAAAATATTAGCTATGTTTAGGAAGGAACTACAGCTGATGGTTTATGCCAAAGATAGATACAAAGTGCTGTAGTAACTCAGCTTATAAAGCAGCATTTCAGGAGAAAAAGGATGACTGAGGTTTCAGGTCAGAACCCTTCTTCAAAAGGCCCGAAACGTTACCCATCCTTTTTCTCCAGAGATGCTGCCTGACCTGCTGAGATACTCCAGCACTTTGTGGCTACACAAGATTAGCTATCACTGAAATCAAACAAAATCATTTATGAACTGCCTTACATATCTTTTTCAGTGGATTTGTGTACAGCAAGAATTTAAGCAAATATGAAGAGCAGGTTATTTGGCCAGTCAAACCTCTTCTGTCAATTATGGTGATCATCGCTGATCTACTCCAGGCTTCATATCTCAAGCTTACAAAATTAGTCATGAGATAATGACATGGTCAACAGTTTCTTGAATATTATTTGAGAGATTGTTAGCTGGGCATGTGAAAGAGTTGGCTTGCTTCTGATGAGGATACTTTATTATTGCAAGTACCTATGTATCTACATACATTTTTTGTTTGGCATACAATTCAATAAAAACATCTAATAGGTAAGCGCAATCATTAGGATGGTGCAGTGGTAGAGTTGCTGCCTTACAGTGCCAAAGATCGGGGTGTGATCTTGACCATGGGTGCTATCTGTGCAGAGTTCCTATGTTTTCCCTATGATGCATGGGTTTTCTCCGGTGGCACTGGTTTACTCCCATATTCCAAAGACGTGCAGGTTTGTAGGTTAATTGGCTTCTGTAAATAGAGAGAGTCAAGACAAGAGAGAGAGAGTCAAAAGTGTTTTATTGTCATATGTCCCAAATGGAACAATGAAATTCTTACTTGCAGCAGCACAACAGAATATGTACATATAGTACACTGTAAACAGCAGGTGATAGACTACTGACCAACATCCACTATAAACTCACTGTCTCCCATGGCTATCTGGACTACACTTCTTTCCACCTTGCTTCCTGTAAGACTCCATCCCCTACTCCCAATTCCTCCGTCTATGCCGCATCTGCACCCAGGATGAGGTGTTCTACTCCAGAGCATCAGAGATGCCCTCATTCTTCAGGGAACGGGGGTTCCCCTCTTCTACTATAGATGCGACTCTCATCAGGGTTTCTTCCATGCCCCCGTAACTCTGCTCTCACTCCCCATCCCCCTCACTCGTAACAAGGGGAGAGACCCCTTTGTCCTCACCTTCCACCCTACCAGTCATCACATACAACAAATAATCCTCTGACATTTTCGCCACCTCCAACGGGATCCCACCACTGGCCACATCTTCTCATCTCCTCCCATGTCTGTTTTCCGCAGAGACCGTTCGCTCCGTAATTCCCTGGTCAATTCGTCCCTTCCCACCCAAACCACCCCTATCCTGGCACTTTCCCTTGCAACCGCAGGAAATGCTGCACTTGTCGCTTTACCTCGCCCCTTAACTCCATTCAAGCACCCAAGCAGTCTTTCCAGGTGTGGCAGAGATTCACCTGATCCTCCTCCAACCTCATCTATTGCATCCGCTGCTCTAGGTGGTAGCTGCTGTACATCGGTAAGACCAAGCGTAGGTTTGGTGATCGCTTCACCCAACACCTCCGCTCGGTTCGCATTGACCTACCTGATCTCCCGGTGGCTCAGCACTCAACTCCCACTCCCACTCCCATTCTGAATCCAATCTTTCTGTCCTGGGCCTCCTCCATGGCCAGAGTGAGGACCACCGAAAATTGGAGGAGCAGCACCTCATATTTCGCTTGGGTAGGTTGCACCCCAGTGGTATGAACATTGATTTCTCTAATTTCAGGTAGTCCCTGCATTATCCTTCCCTTCTCAGCTCTCCCTCAACCCACTGTCTCCGCCTCTTCCTTTCTTCTTCCCCCTTCCCCCCCCCCCCACCCTCACATCAGTCTGAAGAAGGGTCTAAACCCGAAACATTGCCTATTTCCTTCGCTCCATAGATGCTGCCTAACCTGCTGAGTTTCTCCAGCATTCTTGTCTACCTCGATTGTGGATTTTCCAAAATCTGCAGTTCCTTCTTAAACACTGTAAACAATATACAATGCTGATTTTGGCTGTTTCTTTCATACAGGTAAGCTCTGAACTTTCATGATTTTCTGCAGTGCTGCTGGCAACATTTCACAATAGAAAGGTGCCATTTTGATCCCTAGCATGTAGGATAGCACAAGTGTACGAGTAATGGCTGGTTGACAGACTCGGTGGGCTGAAGGGCCTCGTACCATGCTGTACCTCTAAACTAAATTAAGCTAAATCATAGGTACAAAGGTGCAATGATTGTAATATAATAGTAGACTTAACTGAGACAGTACACAAAGAGCCGCCACATTTCTGACACCCACAACGTTTCAGTTCCTAAGAGTACAGTCTTATCTTAACCTTTAAGGCCTGTCGTCCTGGCAGCATCGATCCTCTCCTCCGTCAGGCGCCATCTTGAAATGGCCCTTTTTCCAGGGTCAGCTGCCGTCACTGTCACTTCACTTTGTATAGTTAAGTGGAACATCTACCTCAGAGGGCAAACGCGTCCTTTGTTCAGGATCGCGGCTGGAAAACAACACCTCAGCAAGTGTTCTCCTTCAGTGTGTCATTCCGCATATTGTATTTGAATCTGTAGTGGAACTTGAACCAACAGTCTTCTACCTCAGAGAGACGCATTTGCTATCACAAGGTCACGGATGAATTGTGCACCTCTAGTGTGATGTATGGTGTTGCTATACCATCCTGAATAAAGAAACAAGATCAATTACCTGAAAACTCAGTTAGTAGTTTGGGAAAAATTTAGCCAAGCGGTAGGAATAAGATAAAATGGATTTTCTGCTGTATTTCTGGCAAAGATACATACCTAAGCAGTTCTATGGACAACAAAAGACAAATTGGATCGACAAATAGTACAAAATATTGCACTATTTTACAATATTGTTTTACAATAATACCCCAAGTTAAGGGGATATGGAAATTAGGAAAATGTCTTAATATCAAACTGTATTCAGGAACCCAGTTCGATAAGTGCATTTGGTCGAAGATGTTAAGGAGGCTTTTGTAATTCTAGATACATTGAGATTGCAAGCAAAAGTATTGCTTAGCATATTTGTATATGTTTTAAATTACTGCACTTTTCAATTCACCAAATCAACTAGGCTGTAGTGGAGATTTTTATGGGCATTTTGTGCTATTTAACAAAAATAAATTTAAAATCAAATCAAGAGGGGGTACAGAGAAGAGGGGTACAGAGAAGATTCACCAGACTGATTCCTGGGATGTCAGGACTTTCATATGAGGAAAGATTGGATAGACTCGGTTTGTACTCGATGGAATTTAGAAGATTGAGGGGGGATCTTATAGAAACCTACAAAATTCTTAAGGGGTTGGACAAGCTAGATGCTGGAAGATTGTTCCCGATGTTGGGGGAGTCCAGAACAAGGGGTCACAGTGTAAGGATAAGGGGGAATTCCTTTAGGACCGAAATGAGGAAAACATTCTTTACAAAGAGAGTGGTGAGTCTCTGGAATTCTCTGCCACAGAAGGTAGTTGAGGCCAGTTCATTGGCTATATTTAAGAGGGCGTTAGATGTGGCACTTGTGGCTAAAGGGATCAGGGGGTATGGAGAGAAGGCAGGTACGGGATACTGAGTTGGATGATCAGCCATGATCACATTGAATGGCGGTGCAGGCTCGAAGGGCCGAATGGCCTACTCCTGCACCTATTTTCTATGTTCTATGTTTCTATATCAAATATAAAATTCAAAATTGTGAAATGCAAAAATCAATGAGTAAATATGAAGCACCATTGCTTTATTGGCTGGTTTACATGAGAGGCTTCAACCTGAATAGAATATCTTATAGCTTGTTGACACATGGTGATTTCTCTACTTGATCTTGTTTCTTGCATTCTTCTGTTGGTGTGATGGGCAGTAAGTCAATTATTTCAGATTTATCAAGCTGTATTGATTAATTACTAACTATTTCTATGAGATTACACATTAATTTCAGTGCCTGTCAGTTATGTTTATAATTGCATTCTTGTTTTACCCAGGTGAGTAAATTAACTCTGTTAAAGTCTTCTTAGCTGGTTCTGTAGTCTCAGCCATTTGAAGGGTTTTCATAACAAAACATCCCCATTGTGAAATTGCTTCAAAAATCACATTATGAAATGTGACGTATTTCTCTCTAATATAACTGATGTTCCACCACCTAGATTTGTGGCTTAATCCAACATATTGATTTTAAGTCTCCTTGGTAAAAATATATTATACAATAGCTGGTATTTTGTGGGTTTGATCCTAACTTAATTAAATTAATGAATTGTTTGTCTTATTATTACTGTAGCAGTAAGAATCGTGCTTTATAATTTCTGGTCAACAACAATTTGCATTCTTTTTAAAATCTATCTTTTCCATTGAAAATTTGATAGGAACACCAAGGAATACCACTATGAAATTCAAAATTGTGAGCCAATAACCAAGTTCAGACAATAAATCGTTAAGGTTTAGGCAACTGATTTTTAAAAGTCTGTTAATTAAAGGGAGAAAATAATGGTAACAGGATTCAACAAAAAAGATCAGAAACTAAATTTTGATTTCTTCATTAAAATTATGATTGCAATCTTTATAGTTTTTAGAAAATTTGTATAAGATTACAGCAATACTATTTTCCAAACACTCAAGATTTCTCATCTTTAAAACATTCAGACAATCGTCAATAATGCTAACGTCCGAGCATGCAATATACTAATAAAAATGAGAAATTTAGGAATAGGTTGATTTTGTCACGTGTTCCGAGGTACAGCTTTGTTTTGCACGCTATCCAATCAGGTTAAATTATATTATATATAAATACAATCAATTTATATTATATATAAATATAAATACAAGCCCAACTCATATACAATAGGTAGAGCAAAGGGGAAAATTCAGTGTACAATATAACTCTCTGCATTGTGGTGTACCAGTTCCATAGACAAAGTCCAATATCCACAATGGTATAAACATGAATTGGATATTCATTTAAGGAAGGACTGTTCAGAAATCTAGAAACCAAGGGGAAGAAGCTGTTTCTGAGCCTACTATTCAGTGCTTCAAAACTTCTATAACTTCTGCCTGATTGGAGTAGTGAGGAGAATGAATGACTGGGGTAGAACAATTCTTTGAATATGTTAGCAAATTGTCCCAGGCATCATAACATGTTGATGGAGTCAATGTTGAGAAGTCTAGTCTGTGTGATGGACCGGACTACATCTACAACTTTCTTCAATTTCATGTGGGCTGTTCCCAAACCAAGTTGAGATGCAACCCGACTTTATACTCTCTGTGATGCATCTGTGGAAGTCTGTAAGAGTCACTGGAGACATGCTAAATTTTCTCAGTCTCCAAAGGAAGCAGAGGCATTGGTGCACCTTCTTGGCTGCCACTTCAATGTGGTTGGTCCACAACAGATAGTGGTAATATTAACAACAAGGATCTTGAAGATCTCAAATATTTCCATCTTGGCACCATTAATGCTGATCGGGGCCCATACTTCACCATGCTTTCTGAAGTCGATAAATTATGATATGATACAATACGACAGAACTTTATTTATCTCAGGAGGGAAATTGATCTGCCAACAGTCATAAAATCATAAAAAACAGAAAATACATGAAACAACAGAATACATTAGCTCCTTCATGTTACTGACAAGTTGCTAAGTTCTCTATTTCCTTTCTGTACTCCATCATTTCATTGTTGTGATTCAGCCCACCACATTCGTGTCATCTGGAAACATGTAGAGTTAGAGCTGAATTTTGCCACACAGGTGAGTGTTGGGAATATAATTGTGGACTGAGAACACATCTTTGCCAGTCATTTGTATTGAGAATTATTGTTAAGGATGTGCTGTCACTGATTGTGGTCTGTGGGTCAGAAAGTCGTGGATCCAGTGGCAGAAAGGGGTGGGGGGGGGGGGGGTTATGATTCATAGGCCCATAAAGGTAAACATAAAAGCATGATCACCCACCAAGACAAAATTCAGACATTTCTATCCATAAAAGGCATAGCTTAATCAGGGCTTCATGGATGGAAGTATGGAGTACAAATACAGAGAGGTTGTGTTGACCTTGAAGAGTGGACAAACCACAACATGGTTGGTTATCACTCTTCAGGCAGTGTATGAAGGCCCAAGAGAAGGTACTGAAATTATTACTACAGTGGGTCCAGTCATGAATAATGTAAGCTATAAGATTAGATTGGAGAAGCTGGTTTACTCTCTTCAGAGGAAAAAAAATGGTTGAGTGGAAGTTTAATAGAGTTGTAAATGATCGTAACTGGATTAAAAAGTGCAGGAGAGAAGCTGTTTCCATTAGCATGTTGTTCAAGGCCCAGGAGGCACAGATGTATATTGATGCAGAAAAGATTTAAAGGAAATGTGAGAAAAAGCTTTTCCTTGTAGAGAAAGGTTATGATTTGAAATTTACTACTGGCGAGGCAAAGAAACATAATCATTCAGGGCCTTCAAAAGGGAGCAGGATATTCACTAAAGGGAAAGTAATTTTTTGGGCTTGATCAAAGAGTGGGACCAACAGGATTTCAGTTGAGGAAATCCATTAAATCCATGGAACACTTTGACTCCAAGACTGAGTGGCACAGAGCCTGGAAAGATGCCAACACCAACAACGGAGGGGTCATCACAGACTCTACAGTGAAACCACCGGGTTTTGACCTCCATCGCAAGCAATGGCTAACCCTGAACTGAATCCGCATCCTTCATGCAAGAACAGCCCATCACCTGCCTAAGTGGCAGATGATAGGCAGCCCTGCTTGCAACTGCGGACATCCAGACCAGACCATCCCACACATCATGAATGACTGCTCAGTGAGGCTTTTCCCTGGCATCAAAGCCATCCACCCAGTAACTGATGCTGTCCTGGCCTGGATGTCTACCCTTGATCTACAACTTTAGGCTGTGCACACCAAACGGAAGGAAAAAGTGAGTGTGAGGAATGAGCAGATGATGGGCTGAATGTCCTCTACTGATCTTATTGTTTAGAAATTGGATTGCACATTTTTATTACACTAAAATATTGTTGTATGAGGTGTTTGTGCCTATTTACATATTTCCCATATGTTGTGAGATTGTTCAAAAGTAAGCGTGCAACTGAGAGCCCAGCTCAGACTTCAGAGCAACACTCTGAAATCCTGTAGGACATAAAACAGTACAGCACAAGAAGGGTTTTCATAAGATATTGTGGGCCTTTGGCCCACAATATCTGTGCTGAACATGATGCCAAGACAATCTCTGATCTGCCAGCACAGTGGTACACAGAAACATAGAAACATAGAAAATAGGTGCAGGAGGAGGCCATTCGGCCCTTCGAGCCAGCCATTCATTGTGATCATGGCTGATCGTCCGCTATCAATAACCCGTGCCTGCCTTCTCCCCATATCCCTTGACTCCAGTAGCCCCTAGAGCTCTATCCAACTCTCTCTTAAATCCATCCACTGATTTGGCCTCCACTGCCCTCTGTGACAGGGAATTCCATAAATTCACAACTCTCTGGGTAAAAAAGTTTTTTCTCACCTCAGTCTTAAATGACCTCCCCTTTATTCAAAGACTGTGGCCCCTGGTTCTGGACTCACCCAACATTGGGAACATTTTTCCTGCATCTAGCTGGTCCAGTTATTTTATAGTTTTATATGTTTCTATAAGATAGCACCTCATCCTTCTAAACTCCAGTGACTACAGCGGTAGCGTTGCTGCCTTTTGCCCCTTTCCCACTTAGGAAACCTGAACGGAAATCTCTGGAGACTTTGTGCCCCACCCAAGGTTTCCGTGCAGTTCCCGGACGTTACTGGAGGTTTTTGTCCTCCAGCAACCACCTTCAACTAGCATCGCAACCGGCTTCAATTAAAAAATTACCGATTTTTTAAACGGAAACCACTTTCAACCATTAGGGAGACTGGCAAAAACCACCAGGAACCTCCGGGAACCGCACGGAAACCTTGGGTTGGGCGCAAAGTCTCCAGGTGGAACAGGTGGAACTATTCCTAGGTGGAACAGAGGCATAACACCGCCAGAGTTCCAGGTTCGATACTGACTACGGGTGCTGCCTGTACGGAGTTTGTACGTTCTCCCTGTGACCTTTGTGGGGTTTCTCGAGATGCTCCAGTTTCCTCCCACACTCAAAAGACATACAGGTCTGTAGGCTAATTGGTTTGGTAACACGCCTGTCCCACTTAGGCAACTTTTTAGGTGACTGCAGGAGCCTCTGCGGTCGCCACATGGTCTCCACATGTTCGCGGGTGGTTGCCAGGGAGTTGCCTTCATGGTCGTGAGTAGTTCCCGCATTGTAGGAACTAGTCACGGCCTCATTATGGTGACCAGAATGAAGCGGCCATGGAGAGTAGGGAGAATTCTCGTGCCCTAGGTGAGTGGCCAGGAGGCCGAAGGTTCTCATAGGTTCTTGTAGGTTGTAACCGGTTGTAGCTGACTGGTGAATTTCATTGGCACATTGGGGAAAAAAATGTAAGCAGCAGTTTTCAGAACCAAGGATAACCGACCGGTAATGTTAATGTCTGCCGAGCTTCACAGCCATGTTTTTCTGTCTCCACTCCTTCTCTCTCCTTCTCCATCCCTCTCCCTCCTCTCCCCCTTTCTTCCCCTTTCTCCCCCCTCTCACCCCCCCCTGACCCCCCCCTCTCCCCCCTCTTTTAAAGAACTTACCATACACTGTGCTTTAGCTGTCTTAATTACAGTGCCAACCTTCCTTCATCGCGGTGTGTATCTGTATCACCTTGGCTTTGCATCTTGTGAATTTCACTCAGACAGCGCTCCCCGGCTTGCCCTGTCCCCCGCCTGCATAATGGGCTGGTGAAGGAAGCGATATGTGTGTGTGTGTTCCAGTCTGATAGTCGCCATTCCAGTTGCCGGTTTTTCTGACAGTCGCCGGCAGTCGCCTGAAAAATTGCCTAAGTGGGACAGGCACATTAAATTGTAAATTGTCCCTAATATGTGTCGGATATTGTTAGTGTGCTAGTCACCTCGGTGGTCTGTTGGACGTATTTCCAAGCTGAATCTCTAAACAAGCTAAACTACCTGCGCATAACCTACAGTATATCCCTCCATTCTCTACATATCATTATGCTTATCTACAAGTCTTTTATATGCCACTAACATTACTGCTTCAACCAGCACCCCTGGCAGCGTGTTCCAGGCACTCACCGCCTTTTGTGCGTTAAAGGTCCCACTGACTTTTACATAAGGAACTTGAGCATGTGAAGGCATTGCACATCAGGGATATGATGTGATGTCTTCAAAAGCTGTCAGGGTCTTCACTGATAACCAATGTCCTTCACCTGAGCCCTGATCGCTGACCCATCCTGACTTTTGCCATGCCTATCCCAAGGCCTCCAATAATGATGTGCTGCCATTGTTCACCCATGAAAGCACTGCTCAGTAGCAAAATTCTGCTGTAAGACCACCCCCCCTGGACTTTTCATGTACTGCAGGATTGGGAAATGTTCGAGAAGCTTTCAATGGATTCCAAGATAATCAGTATTGTTCTATTAAATAGTGAGAGAGTGCTGCTCTAAACCAAATGTGTCTGTTATTTTATTTTATTTTGTGTCATCACACAACTGTTTGCCAAAAGTGAGCAAATTTTAGTGCCATGTTATTGGCCTCTGCAAGGTCCTTTACAGTGCATGCTTCATGCAGCATGTCACAGCTCAGGCGATGTTCCATAGTCTGGAGGTCCCGTCCATAATCGCAGTCTGCCACATCTTCAGTACATCCCCACTTCAGCATGTTTGATTTGTTCCTTCCTTTGCCTGTTCGCAGTCTTTTGAGACTGTGCCAGGTTATCCATGGTTGGTCGGACCATAGAAACATAGAAAATAGATGCAGGAGGACGCCATTCGGCACGTCGAGGGAGCACCGCCATTCATTGTGATCATGGCTGATCGTCCCCAATCAATAACCCGTGCCTGCCTTCTCCCCATATCCCTTACTTCCACTAGTCCCTAGAGCTCTATCCATCTCTGATTGGAGTTTCTCGGAGGGATCGATTGCCATGTGAATGTTTACCGGTGATTTCTCTAGTCTCTCTTCCCAGAGTTTGATCCTTCTGGACGATGCACTGCAGTCCAGGGGATGGACAGAAGAGAGGAAACTTCTGCGTGATTTCAAACACTGTGTGGTCATGGTGGTCATGTTGGGGGTGTCTTTCATCCTCATTGTCTAAGGTGTTCTTTTTGTCTAGCTACAGCTCTTCTGATTCCAGGGGGTGCAATGCCAGAGAGTAGGTAGATGTTGTCAGTCTTGGTCAGTTTCCACTGAGGCAGTGACAGCTTGTTAGCACAGGATCAATCTTCCTTGCATACTCGGCAGCGAAGAAGCAGAGACCCAGAACTGTTGATCGGATGGTTGGTGAATTTGCTCTCCACTTTGAGGTACTGAGCTTACTAAGAAGAGCATTTCTGGAATTGACTTTTCCATTAAGCTTGATGATATGAGCTTTGTAGGTCAGAGATCGATCAAGTCACTTTGAGATAGAATGGATTGCCACAATGCTCCAATCTGACTCAATTCCATGTGATCGTCAACCTTCGATTTGCATACTTGTTCTTCAAGTGGAAGGCGCAGACTTGGGTTTTAGATGGATTGGCTCTCAGGTTATTCTCTTTGTTGTATGAGGACATAGCCTGACATAGAGTAGATTCTGCCTCGAGGAAGTCAGCACTTTGGGTTCATATACATAGGTCATCTGCATAAATGAAACTCCCGGTGTTGGGATGGATAGGCTGGTTGTTAACATAGATATTGAGCAGGGTGGGTGCCAGTACACTTCCTTGAGGGAGGCTGTTTTTCTGCCTGCGCCAGCAGCTTTTTTTCCTGACAGCTTGACAAAGAAGCATCTATTTTCAACCAGAGTCTTCACCAGGTTCATTAGATGCAAGTTGTGTGTCAGATCAAGTAGTTTGAGTAACAGTCGGTGATGGTTTACTGTATCATGCGGCTTAGAGGTCTACCAAAACAGCGCCTGTTATAACACCTTCCCGAAAGCCATCCTCTATGTGTTGGGTGAGATTGAGAAGATGACCTGTGCAGGACATCCTAGGCCGGAACCCTGCCTGCTCCTTTATTACGGACGGCTCTATCGCCAGGCTGAGGCGGGTCAAGACGAGTCACTCAAACAGCTTGTAGGTGTGGCAAAGAAGTGATTTTGGCCTGTAGCTCTTTGTTGCTGAAGGATCTTTGCCTGGCTTCAGCAATGCTATGACACGTGCACGACGCCAGATCTTTGGGATGTGACATCTCTGCATGAAGGTGTTAAACATGGCCACCAACCACAGTTTTGCAGTTGGTCCAAGGTACTTGATCTGTTCAGTCATGATGTTATCCAGACCTGCAGCATTACCTATTTTGGCTGTGCACATGGCAGCATCTAGTTATTTCATTGTGAAAGGCTGACACAGTTGTGGGTTATCAGAGTTACGTTCATAGCACGGCTGGGGTTTCTGCTTTATCATTGGTGAGTCAGTTTTGTCATTGAGTAGGAGTTGGTATGCTACTTGATTAGCAGTAGGCCGGTCAGTGTAGAGTGACTTGTCCTTTGTTGAGTTAATCCTTGTTAATCCGAATGAGAGTAGCCCAAGCCTTCATGTTGCAGTGTGTCATATCCAGGGATTCAATCAGATCCTGCCATGACTTGCGCCGATCACATGCGATAGCTGCAGTAAGAGCTTCACATGTGGCTATAGAATCGGCAGAAAAACGGTCGGCTGCATCCTTTTTGTATATGGCATATATGGTAGCGGAATCTGGGGAAAGGCCAGGTACATATTCTGTGCGGCATCCTCGAGGGATATGTCTTCTCGACGACTTCCATAATCTTAGCACGAATTGGTTATATGCTTCAGGTGTCGGCTCCAAATCCCCAATCGACTGGACAAGGACCTTAGCAAACTCCTGCCAGTCCGCCTTTTTGAAGTTGAAATGCCTTCGTAGTGGTGTTATATCATGGGATCTAGGACAATCATGGGTGTTAGATTGGAACTAACGAAAATGAGGTTTGGTTTATATCCCCTTCTCCATCGTCAACTGTTGAATGACCGTGGAAGCTTAGGGTCATGGATGAGATTGAGGTTGTGTGAACCCATCCAGTTTTCCAACAGCTCTCCATTCCTGTCTGTATCTTGATAGCCCCATTGATTACTGTGGCAATTAAAGTCTACTATGAAGATTTTGTTTCTGGGGCCACAGCAGGAGAGTTCTTGTCGCGGTCCCTGTCAGATTCTACAAGAATCTGTAAATCCTGCAACCACACCGCACAATGTATTCATTGTGTCTGCTCCTAACCAATGATTCAACTTTATTTCACCTGTACCTAGATACAGTGAAATTCTTTGTTTTGTATGCAACCCAGTAAAATCATACAGCAGGCCTCACCTAGGCAGTACACAAGAGTTGTCATGTTTTCTGGCTCCGACAAAGTTACAAAGGTTCATCGAACAGTCCTATCTATGATCAGGCCTGCCACCACACATGGCAGCAGGTGGCCCGCCAGTTCCCCCTTCATTCTTGGTGGCCCCCCCACACTGTCGGCGGTGTGGGTCCTCCCAGCTCTCGCTGGCTCCTCGCTCTTTGGTGGTGTGGGTCCCCTCCGCTCACGGCCCCCCCCCCCCCCCCCACACTGTCAGCAGCGCAGGCCCTCCTCCACTCACGGCGGTCCCCCGCTGGGTTACTCTCAGCGTCGGGGGTCCTTCCTCACTTGCAGTGGCCCGTCCACTGTGTCATCTGTCCTGAGAATGTTTGTTATCGGAAATTTTGAGATCCATATTCTGTTGGTGTGGACTAACGTATGTGTTATATGATGATGAATGTCATAAGCTGCCCAAGAATACCGTCAAACTCTGCTAACTTTGTTCATGAATAGAAGCTGTCTGGGCACATTGCCACTAGGACTCAATACTGATGACAACAATTTCAGCTATGTGAGAACCGACCAGTTTGGATGCAAGTTCGTGCACCTGTGGTAACAACTCAGATTTCCTGAATAAAGAAACAAGATTATTATCTGTAAATTCAGTTAGTAGTTTGAGACAAAGGTTGCCAAGTGGTAGGAATAACATAAAACGGATTTTCTGCTGTATTTCTGGCAAAGATGCATACAGAAGCATTTCTATGAACAACAAGCAATATTGAATTGAATTATTTTACAATAATATTTAACAATATCCGGTTTGATATGTCCATTTGGCTGGAGAGGTTAAGGGGGATTTTGTAATTCTAGATATAGTACATCAAGGTTGCAAACACAGGTTTTGGTTAGAATAGTTGTATATGTTTTAAATTACTGCACTCTTCAATTTGCCAAATTCATTAGTCTGTAGTTGAGATTTATATGGGAATTTTGTGCAATTTCCCTACAAATTCTGCCTCATCTGTATAGGATTTCCAGCATTTTTGGCTTTTGTTTGTGATCAGAAGTTATTAATCCAGTTTAAAAATTAGCGTAATATCATTACAAAACTTTCAGGTAAAAGTGATTTTGCATCATGTAATATCGAAATTCAAATAGCGTTGTGCATTCCAACTTCTAATTGTAGGATTCTTACGGCCTGAATTTAATTTAACATTCTCCCTTCCCCGACAATTGTCCCAATTTTTATTCAACTTCCTTTTCCAATTAATAATCAAAAATTCCTGTCTTGCAATGTAAGTTTATCATCTTGCTCCCTCGAATTCATAATTGATGAGAGCAGTTTGTTTGGAGGTCTCCATTGTTTAAAATATTCATTTTCTTATTGAGTCGAAGTGTCAATGGACACATACAAATATAGAGTCAGGTTTGTGGAGATTTGAACACTTAAGCTGTGCTTAGTGTTGTCAACAGTGAGGCAAACACCAAATGTAATTACTTCGGAAGCTAAACTGAAAAGATACTACCCACCTCATTACTTGAATCTGGCTAGTTTCCTTATCATCTTCGGCCAGACTTCAGCCAGTCTTTGTGCAATGACCAAACACTGATTTTTCATCCTCTAAGCATGCAAACATCTCTAGATGACACAAAATTGAAATTGTTTTGAATAGGAAAAATATCCATCATAGATTCCAAAACTAACCTTTCATATGCCCATGATTGCATTTCTAAGCCACAGATTAAAAAAAAATCTAGTCAAGTAGCAAAATATTACTGTGCCATCTGCCCACCTGCAAAGGATGATGGTGCGGCTTTGACATTGCCCTGCTTGGAGAGGGGAACATTTCATCAGTGGTTGGATTTCCTGCTGGGGCTGATTAGGCCTATTCTTGAAAGGCAGACCCTCCCACAGCTTCCACAGGTGAAGTTGTCTCTGGCCATTGGATTGGGTAGAGTCTTGTCACACTGGACATGGGACACTAAGGATATGCCCTGAGCAGTGGATTACAATGGAGCTAAGCTTTGTACAAGCCACTGTTGCGGAAAGGTATGGCATTCTTTTTATGCTGTATCATACTGTGAACATATGTGCAAATTGATTGACTGATGCAATGTTATCACCTTTGCTCTGTACAACTCGGTAAGATGGTGGAGAGAAATTGCTTAGTGATACAAAGTATTTCATGTCTTATGTAGAATCTGCCTTCGTGGAGACTGAAGAAATAAACGTGGAAAAACATGGGCATGGACTCCAAACGACTGTTTAACCTAATCACAGAATTTGAAATGAGGTGAAGTAATATTCATGTGTCGGGTGCTACTCAAAAGACTCCTGGATCATTAATGGAAGAGCGATACAGCGCGCAGCAGCAGAGTTGCTTCCTTACCGCACCAGAGGATGGGTTTGATCCTGACAATGGGTGCTGTCTCTACGGAGATTGTAAATTCTCCCTGTGATTGCATGGGCTTCTCTGGTTCTCTGGTTTCCTCCCACACTACGCACAGATTTGAAGGTCAATTGGCTTTGGTAAACATTGTAAATTGTCCCTTGTGTGTAGGATGGAGCTAGTGTATGGGGTGATTGTTGGTTGGCACGGATGCAGTGGGCCGAAGGGCTGCTTCCGCACTGTATCTCTAAACTCTAAAGAGGCTAACATCACTGAAACAGAGGAGATATCCAAAGTAGGGTTGAATCTGCAGAAGTAGCCGTTGCTAGGTTCTTGGGAGGCAAAGATGTTAACTTATTTGTTTTTTTTCCAAATACTGAGGAATACTGAACTTTGAGCATTATCATTTGCAGCTTCTAGTATGAACCTTCTTAGTTTCACACTCAGGTACAATTTCCAAGTTTGTGCTTGGCACACTCTGACACCTGTCTGAGTTTTATACCAGTAATAAAACACCGTCCCAATCCCAGCCTTTGCATTTGCTTTAGAAGCTACTGGGAGATAAATGGATCAAGCCTAGAAAATCAAAGACTTGCCATATGTCTGTGATAAATCTGTTTTGACTGTTAGTGCTAACATTATACTTGTCGAGCAGAAAGTTTATTACAAGGAATTTCATTGATTATATTTAGACATTAAAAGAAGATGCAGAAAATACACAGACAGTAGAAATGAGTAAATACTTGCCAACGCACAAAGGAAAATTGCTACTGGATATATTTCTGATGAAGGATACGTGCTGAATGTTCAATCCTTTTCTACATAGAATAAAGTCCGTTAGCTGGTATGTTAATCAGCCTCAGTAAATTGTCTCCATTGTGCAAGTGAGTGGGAGGAATTGATGGGAATGCAGAAAAAAAGATTGATAGAGGAATAGTACAATGGATGTTTGACAGTCACCACAGACCTGACGGCTTATTGGCCTATTTCCATGCTGTATAACTCTATGTCAGGCTTTCATAATTGATCGCTTTAATTGCCATAAAAACAGGAGCCTTGTGTTTCTAATAGATGGTTTATGTTAGGAAAAAGGTGTCCAACCTTACAAATGTTGCTAATGTGTTCTTGTGCTCATCCATTCACTCTCATGCCTTGCTTGGCCCTCTGATACCTTGGCAAACAGTTTAATTTTCCTCAGGCTTGAAGTTCATTGTTGACATATTATTTGACTGAGATGCGGAAATACCTAATGTTACTCGTACCTTTACCCAAAGAACTCAGCAGAGCAACATGACAACAACAATGCCCATCTATTGAGTAGCATTGTGATCTCAACACAGTATTCACCCATTTAATATAATCAGCTGCTCCATTTCTTTTAGGCTTTTTGTGACCCTTGGGATTCAATATTGTAACGGGAAGTGAGTGGGGAGAGGGTGGTGGTGGGGAGAGGGGTGGGAGGGGGAGGGGGATGGTGGGGGTAGGGGAGATGGTGGGGGCAGGGGGGTTGTGGAGGCAGGATGGGGTTGTGGGGGTAGGGGGGGTTGTGGAGGTGGGGGGGTTGTGGTGGTGGGGTGGTTGTAGAGGTAGGGGGCGTGTGTGGTAGGGGGGCTTTTGGGGGAGGGGAGAGGGTGAGGGGAGGGTGGTTGAGGGGAGGGTGGGGGAGGGGGGGTGTAAGGGAAGGGATTTGTTGGGGAGGGGGGATGTAGGGGAGGGGGAATGTGCAGGAGGGGTGTGTGGGGGAAGGGCGTGTGGGGTTGTGGTGGGGAGGGGTGTGTGGGGTTGTGGTGGAGCGAGGGATGTGGGGGGTGTAGGGGGGAGGGAGGGTGTGGGGTAGGGGTAGAGGAGGAGGTGTGTGGGAGGGGGTGGTGTAGGCCCCCGCTTGCAGAACACAGAGCATAGCACCTGCTCGCAGAACACAGACCCCGCTCGCACTTTGCTCACTACGCTCCTTCAGCTTTATTCTCACGGCCGTTGATTGATAGCGGGGACCGGAAGGGGCGACACCATCCTGGCGGATAACAGACCAATAACTTTTCTAATATTTCACCGATTGGAACAAAACTTATTTGACTTGCAGCAGAGGAGAATGCTGAGTAAGGTGGGAAAATCGTAGTGCTATGAGGGATCGTTTTTGCGCAAATTTAATTACAACGCAGACTGGAAGTGGTCAAGATGAGAGTTTTAGTAATAGTATAGATTGATAGTTAGATAAGTGTGCAGGGATCGCTGGTCGGTGCAGACTCAGTGGGCCAAAGGGCCTGTTTACTGTGCTGTATCTCTAAACTAAACTCTAAACTAAACTAAATAACCAGCCTTTATGGTTTATGTCAGACTTGGCAGTTGCATTATAAGATTATTCGACTATCAGTTCAAATCAGTGTTATGCTCTACACAGATGCTACCTGATCATTTGAGCACTTCCAGCTTCTATTATATTTCAGATTTCTAGTAACTGCTCTGTTCTACAATTCAAAGTTCCAGTGATGTTGTTTTTCTCCCCTGTCTTCATTCATCTCCTGTTTGCACTCCTCTAGATAGATCATAGTGATTAAGAAGCATTTTCTTGGACGTTGTGAATCATTTAGTCACCACCCTGTCACAGACATTCACTATGTTCTCTCTGCTGGTTCCCACTGTCTACATCGCTCCCAGTTATCTTGATAGCTCATCAACCTGAAAGATTAATTATGTTTTCCTCTCCACCAATGCCGCCTAACCCACTGAGTGTCTCCCGCTCATCCTGTTTTTATTTAGCTCTTCAGTTTTTGATTTTGGAATATTAAATTGCAGCCTAGTGGAAGTTTGCATCCTGATCCTCCGCCACCCTCCCCTCCCCCCCCCCCCCAACATCACACCACTCCGCCCACCTAATAATATATAATATTGTGGAAGTCTCCTTTTAAGGAAGTGGAATATCAGGGTCTGCCAGCAGCTCTATCTCTGGAGCAGATAGTATGACGGGCTTGTCATTTAAAAAAAACAACAACTTTTGAATGGCTTTTCTAACCACACTGCTGTAATATTAATTAAGTCAAATGAACCCCTTGCAATCTTTGGCCCTCTCATCCACTCAAGGGTTGGAACCACTGTTTTATATTGTTCCAACAAAAGTCTTATTGTTTTGTTTATTCCATGCAGTGGCCAGTATGTCCAAGCAATCAGTCTTAGCCACTACTTGTCCTGACACCTTCAGGGATCTATGGAAATGCTTCGCACTCCAAGACTCCTCTTGGTATGCTACCAGTTATTGCGAATCCCTTTACATTCTTTACCTTTACGGCGGCACAGTGGCAGCAACCCGAGTTTGATCCTGGCCTCAGGTGCTGCTTGTGTGGAGTTTGCACATTCTCCCTGTGACCGCGTGGTTTCCCTTCATGTGCTCCGATTTCCTCCTACATCCCAAAGACATATGGGTTTGTAGGTGGCTGTAAAAAATACCCGAGTGTACAGGGAGTGGATGCAAAAGTGGGATAACATAGAACTCGTGTGAACAGTGGCAGGGTAGATTTGATGGGCCAAATGGCCTAATTCTGCTCCTATGACCTTGAAGAACTAATACCTTGAAGGACTTCAGGTTTATTCAATTATTTGAACTTAAATTGTTCAACTGCAGTGGAGGGATCTGAATTAAAATCAAGATCAACATTGCAGACCTGTCTCCATTAGTCCAGTAACATGACTATTGTGTTACCTGACAAACCCTGGCAGTTTGCCATCCTTTAGCATAATGAAGACATATAAAATGTCTCTTGAATCCATTTTAATATCATTCACATCTTTATGGATTAGTTCTAGACCTCTACTATGCTCTCCTTAAATAATGACAGCACTTATAAATTAGCACTACCATTTCCTAATTCTCATCCACAGATTCACAACATTCTCTCAAGATCTTTCCTTTCTTTTTCACAGTACTTATAAAATGATTTAACCTGCCTTAATTCTTGAAATCCTCACTCAGATCCTTTATGCTATTCTTAAACGTTCTATTTTTTTTACATGCTTTGTGTCTTCATTTAAAAAAAAGTAAAATGATGCAGAGATTATGGATTTACATGAATTTCTGTATATATTTTTTAAAAATTCGCAGCTTGGATTAATGCAGTAGGGTGCCCACTGGTTGGCATGGAAGTGGTGCACTGATTGGCCTACCTGTATTTTCATGCTGTAGGACTCCATAAATTCTATGACTTTATACTTCCTGCCAAGTACGACTTGGGATCAGGATGATTCCATTGAATACTGGTTTAATTCCTTCAGGCTTAACCCTGACCTGGATTGTATCCCAGGAATACACTCCTGAGAAATCCATTTATTATTTCTATTCTTGCTGTTGGTGTCCCTGTTTGGTACTCCCTCCTCACTGATCATATTATAAGTCCTACCTCCTGACTTGTAGGTCAGTGTGGCATTTGATCAGGCTTCTTTGAACACATCACTGCTTATTTGGAGGAAATTGCATTTGCCAGCCAAAAATAATTTTAATGACATATATTTCTTCCATAAAATATAAAACCAATGGAAGTACAGTAAAGGCAGCAAACATGGACCAAAAAACAAAAAGATTTCAGGACGCAGTGGCAGGGCTGCTGCTATACAGCGCCAGAGACCCAGGTTCAATCTTGACTATGCATGCTGACTGTGCGGAATTTGCATGTTCTCCGGTTTTCTCCCAAACTCCAAAAGACCTACAGGTTTGTAGGTTAATTGACCTTGGTAAACTTGTAAAATCGTCTCTAGTGTGTAGGATTGTGTTAGTATACGGGGATCGCTGGTCGGCACGGACTCAGTGGGCTGAAGGGCCTGTTTTCATGCTGTATCTCTAACGTCTAAAGCCTATAGTCTTTTATCCAATCTTTTCAAAATGATAACAGAGCATCTATTTGTTCATGAGGCCTCTGACCTGGAATCCAGTGGATATATCATTTTATTCATCTCCACTTTATTCAAGACTTAGGAGGTAGAATTAATGTTACTTTGAACACTTTGTATAACATCGATGCAGGAATGGTCATTGACTGACATTGGTCATTGTCAAGCAGCATCTAAGTGTTATTGTTAGAGTCATAGAATAATAGTGCACCAACACAGGTGGTGTAACCTTCCAAGACTAGCTCCATTACTATCAAGATCATTAGATCATAAGATCATGTGATAGGAGCAGAATTAGGCCATTTGGCCCATCAAGTCTACTCCACCATTCAATCGGTGCTTATCTATCTCTCCCTCCTAACCCCGTTCTCCTGCCTTCTCCCTATAACCTCTGACTCCCGTACTAATCAAGAATCTATCTATTTCTGCTTTATATATAACCACTGACTTTGCCTCCACAGCCTTCTGTGGCAAGGAATTCCACAGATTTACCACCCTTTGACTAAAGAGATTCCTCCTCATTTCCTTCCTAAAAGAACTTCCTTTAATTCTAAGGCTATAACCTCTAGTCCTAGACTCTCCCAGTAGTGGAATCATCCTCTCCGCAACCACTCTATCCAAGTCTGTAAACCTATCCAGATATAGAACTCTTCTGCATCTCCAACTCACACAGTCTGGCTTTGAGTGCATCCTTCATTCTTTATTGCTCATCACAAGCAGCCAAAACTTCACAAACTAATGTTTTCATCTCAGGAATTCTCTTTATAAATCCCACAGCCTCTCTTCCCTCTCTACTGTTTTAGGATGCTTCCCAAAAGCTGTCTCTTTGATCCTTTGCTCATTTGACATACAACCTCCACATCCAATTTTATTTGATAAAGTTCCGTAAAGCATCTTGGGATGCATACCTTGATAAAGACAAAAATGGCACAAAGCGTTAGAGTCAGCAGTACAGGCTGCATCTCAGAGAACATCGATATCTGACATTGCGGATTGGGACCAAAAGTGGGGGAGAAAGCTGGAAGAGTGAAGGGGTAGGAGAAAGTCTAGCAAGTGATGGGTGATTACTGGTGAGAAGAGGTTTTGATTGTCCATACTAACTGGAGCGACTGTTCATATGGTGCCAGCACAATAACCTGGCCGTCAACACCAGCAAAACCATGGAACTGATTGTGGACTTTGGAAGGAGTAGGATGGGGCCCCACAGACCCGTTTATATCAATGGGTCAATGGTTGAAAGGGTCAAGAGCTTCAAATTCCTGGGCGTGCACATCTCTGAAGATCTTTCCTGCTCCGATTACACTGATGCAATTATTAAGAAAGCACATTAGTGCCTCTACTTCCTGAGAAGATTATGGAGAGTCAGTTTGTCAAGGAGGACTCTCTCTAACTTCAACAGGTGCACAGTAGAGAGCATGCTGACTGGTTGCATCGTGGCTTGGTTCGGCAACTTGAGCGCCCTGGAGAGGAAAAGACGACAAAAAGTCGTAAACACTGCACAGTCCATCATCGGCTCTGACCTCCCTTCCATTGAGGGGATCTATCGCAGTCGCTGCCTCAAAAAGGCTGGCAGTATCATCAAGGATCCACACCATCCTGGCCACACACTCATTTCCCTGCTACCTTCAGGTAGAAGGTACAGGAGCCTGAAGACTGCAACGACCAGGTTCAGGAATAGCTACTTCCCCACAGCCATCAGGCTATTAAGCTTGGCTTGGTCAAAACTCTGAACATTAATAACCCATTACCCATCATTTGCACTTCATCAGTTTATTTATTAATGTGTGTATATATTTATATAATGGTAAATCGACACACTGATCTGTTTTGTAGTCAATGCCTACTATGTTCTGTTGTGTTGAAGCAAAGCAAGAATTTCTTTGTCCTATCAGAGACACATGACAATAAACTCTCTTCAATGTCTTGAATCTTGATTGGCAGATGACTGGACAGGACATGAAAAGCCAAGAAATGTGAGACAGAGATAAGAATATAAGAGGCATGAAATGTGAAGCCAGAGGAAGGAATATAGGTGGCAAGTTTCAGGAGGAATGGAGTAATTGATATATATCCAGGTAGGGCACAAAGAAGAGAGGGGGAAAAAGAAGGGAGGCAGGGGCGTGCCCATTGGCAGGGTGAACTGAGGAGGACACTATGAGGATGCAGGTTGGCTTGAACAGGTTGGGTGAGTGGGAAGCTGCATGGCAGATACAGTTTAATGTGGATAAATGTGGATAAATGTGAACTTGTCCACTTTGGTGGCAAAACAGGAAGGCAGATTATTATCTGAATGGTGTCAAGTTGGGAAAAGGGGAAGTACAACGTGATCTGGGAGTCCTTGTACCAGTATGCAAGTACAGCAGGCATTGAAGAAAGCCAATGGCATGTTGGCCTTCTTAACAAGAGCAGTTGAGTATAGGAGCAAAAATGTCCTTCTGCAGTTGTACAGGGCCCAAATGGGACCACACCTGCAGTATTGTGTGCAGTTTTGTTCTCCAAATTTGAGGAAGGACATTCTTGCTATTCAGGGAGTACAGCGTAGATTATTAAGGATTTGGACTCGCTAGAGGCAGGAAACATGTTTCTGATGTCAAGTCAAGTCAGATTTATTTGTCACGTGCACAATAAAGTGCAGTGAAATGAACTTGCCAGCGGCGGTATAATAAAAAAAAAGAACACACAATGCACAATAAAAATTTAACACAAACATCCACCACAGAATTCATCACTGTGGTGGAAGGCTCAAAGTTTACTCAGTCCTCCTCCATTTTCCCTCATAGTCAGGAGGACAACCCTCCGCAGTTGCCGCTGTGGGCGGTCAGATGTGCAGACAAGGTAAGTCCCGAATCGGTGCTTCCCTACCGGAGACCATGGTTTCAAGATGGTGTAGGCTGCAGGCCGGCGGTTGAAGATTTTACGTCTCCACCGCGCCGCAGTTAGAAGAATTGCAGACTGCAGGGCCGGCGGTCGGAGCTCTTCTCCAGGGATCCCCAGCAAAGGGTCCTGCTCCGGATGGTAAGTCCCCGCCGTGTCTGCGGTTAGAAGTAGGCTGCAGGACGGTGGTCGGGGCTCTTTTCCTCCAGGTTCCCCAATGAGGGATCCCAGGCTCTGGATACCGCGTCAGTTGGAGCTTCGCAGACCGCGGCTTCAGGCTGCTGCGGGCCAGCAAACGGAGCGCTCCCTTCCAGCAACCCTCGGCGAGAGCTCGCCCACTCCACGATAAAAAGTTGACGCTGCACCCACTGCTGAAGCCCCGGGCACGTCTTCGGGTTAGGCTGCTGCCGCGAGGGAGGTGACATGGAAAAAGTTGCTTCTCCATGGAGGAGGCGACCAAAGCGGTTTCCCACTTACTCCCCCACACCACCCCCCACACAAGACACATCGAGAAACATTAAAAATACACATTGGGACATACTAAAAAAACAAAAAAGTAGACTACTCGCAGTGCCCCCACTGACACACCGACTATGTTGGGAGAGTCCAGAATCAGGGACCACAGTTTAAGAGTAAGGGGTAAGCCATTTAGAACCGAGATGAGGAAACACTTTTTCACCCAGAGAGTTGTGAATCTGTGGAATTCTCTGCCTCAGAGGGTGGTGGAGGCCATTTCTCTGGATGCTTTCAAGCGAAAGTTAGATAGATCTCTTAAAGATAGAAGAGTGAAGGGATATGGGGAGAAGGTAGGAACGGGATACTGATTGTGGATGATTAGCCATGATCACAGTGAATGGCGGTGCTGGCTCGAAGGGCTGAATGGGCCTACTCCTGCACCTATTATCAATTGTCTACTTTCTATTGTCTATAAAAATTGGTTAATTCAATTATAATGCCTTTAGTCTGTAAGCTACCCAAGTAGGATATGGGGTGCTGTTCCTCCAGTTTGCCTGTGGCCTGACCCTAGCAATTTATTTAAAGACTTTATGAATCCAGCAGCAAAGAACACTCTACTTCTTTTTTATTTTCCAGACAAGATGAATTTGTTACATTTGGTCAGCAGATAAATGCAGTTATTTAGATGAACATTTCCACCTTTGCTGGTGGTTTTATTCAGTCATCACACTTTTTATCAATTACCTTCTCCTCAGTTCATAATAAAATTATATTTCCAAAATGACTATCCAGCAGGATTGTAGGTGCACCAGCTCAGCAGAAATGCCTGTATATTTAGCTGGTACCTGGAGCACATTGACATTTAAATACGCTAACATTTAAGATGGGGAGTACCTGCCATTCCTCTTGTATTATAGTGAAAAATAACGCTGCTGTGAGAATATTCTTCTGTCTGGATATTGCCATATGATTAGCCGCTCTCTGGGATGCAGAAAAGTTCCTGGGTAGATCCAAAGAAGTGATCAGTGACAAACTCTTGAATAGAGAGGACCTACTTTGTTTAAACCATGACTGGAAATCAAAATCTACAGTTTTGAATATGAGATATTGGTGATCATGCTGGTGGTGATATGGTTTTATCAATACTTGCTAGTAGGATGATTTACATGATTACTCATGACAAGCCATATTGATTTTTGAAAGCTATTTCTCGGACTGCATCAAGGATGCAAAGAGGACTAAACTATTGCCTTAACCTGACCATGATATCAAGTGCATCAAATAAATGATCATGGTGGATGTCTTGCTGAGACTATCTTTTCTTAACCACTGCACTCTGGGCTGCAATCATGTAATTGAAAAGTTTCCGAGAGACAGGCAGTGATGAGCTCTTGAATAGGGCACACCTTGTTTTGAACTCCTTGTACTTCCATTTGTCCGCACATTCAGCAAACAGACTTTATTGCACGCCATTCCCTCCTCACAAGTGATCTACCTGTGGAACCTGCACCTCCTCTCTCGCAGTAACTCAATAGCTGCCAGCACCATACTAATAAATAATCTCTCTCACCTTCTCTAATTTGTTTTCTACTATCCTTTACAGCCTCTCCAACACCTTTACCAAATCTATATTAGCTGTTTCCCATTCCTTCTTTTCATTTGCCATAGGCCACTTAACTCTCGATTTCAGCCCACTGTTCTTCTCACTTGACCTCACCACGTCCATTCCCCTCTACAATGCATATACTCTCCTCACCAGTGACAGAGGTAACGCTAACCTCCAGATTCAAGGACAATTTCTTCCCAGCTGTTATCAGGCAACTGAATCATCGTACCACAACCAGAGAGCAGTCCTTAACTACTTTCTACCTTCTTGGTAACCCTCGGACTATTCTTCACAGGATTTTGCTGACTTTACCTTGCACTATACGTTATTTCCTTATCGTGTATCTATACACTGGAAATGGTTGATTGTAATCATGTATAGTCATACTGCTGACTGGATAGCTTGCACCAAAAGCTGTTCACTGTACCTCGGTACACGTGACAATAAACTATAAACTAAACTATCAAGTGAAGTCAGCCAATATATAAACTACAATGTGACTGTGATAAGCAGACACCCTCTGGACATTGGAGATGCTGACCAGTAGATTTTATGGGTTATTAAATGCTATGCCTATTAATTTTCTATTACATTTAATTGAATTTTCTTTTAGATATTACATGACTAATTTTTCAGTGAACTCTGTGTTTAAGGAAGCACATGAACTAGGACCTCTGTGAGTGGAAAGTAAACATAGTGAAAACATCACCTGGTCAGCTAGATGCCAAACGGTTGGAATTTCCAAATCATTGGAACACTGCTTTATTGGAGTTTTACATTAAATATTATTTGAAACAGGAATAGCCATTCAATCCTTACAGCTAGTTTGATTACATTATGGCTGAGTTATGTTTTAACTCCAACAACTCACCTAGATTCCATGAAAAGAAAGCATTTGTGGAAATAATTATTCAGGTTGAAGATCTTTAATTAGAACTGTTGAAGAGATAAACAAGTTCATTTTAAATGTCAGACAGTTGTGGAAGGATGGACAGGAAAATGGAAATATCCTTGATTTTGTGAGGGAAATGTCTTATTCATTTACTTATATTTATTATTTAATTTATTATTCATGGTTTTTATTTATAGTTTTTCAACTACTACTAACCCACTCTTTTCCCTTCTTTACTCCTAACCCCTGCTTCCCCCTTCCCTCCATGCTTCCCTATGGCCCACCTGGAGTTGCCCCAATTTTCTCCACTCCCCCTCGCCTTCCATCAGCTTTCCTTCCTCTAGCTTTACAATTCACAACTGTTCATGCATTCTTTAGATCAGATTGGATGGAAAACATGACATAATCAATACCGATTTTGTGCTTAAACTATCCTATCAGCAAATGGTTAACATTTGCTCAGTATTTTTAATATTTATAATTTGCCTAACTTTAGCCAATTTTAACCTTACTCTCACAGACCTTACTCTCACAGACCTACCAGTAACACAGATTAATTAGTTTTATATCTTCATTGTTTTAATGTCCTCTAATTATGGAAAGACTAGTTATACTCTGTGATGTTTCTATTTCTATGGAAATGAATCCATGAACAGGGACATTTACAGTATAAATATTCTAAATGTTTTCTACCAAGCCATTTTAACTATGGTTAATAATAAATGGGCCTCCTTAGAATAACAAAGAAGATAGTGTTGAAACATGTATAAGGACACATGGGTATTTTAGTTATAAATTTGAAAGCTTTGTGAGAAGTAATAGGGAACAGATACAAGCGTAAAACAAAGTGCTGGAGAAAGTCAGCAGGCCATGTGGCATCTGTGTTGGGAAATGGATTGACAACGCTTTGGGTCGGGATGCTACTTCAGACAAGATATATTCAGATAAATGTAATAACAATTGTAACTATAGTTTATGGGCTTCATTTTAGCTTAATTTAGTTCAGTTTACTTTGGAGATACAGCGCGGAAACAGACCCTTCGGCCCATCAAGTCTGCACTGACCAGCGATCCCCGCACATTAACACTACCCCAACACACACTAGGGACAATTTTACATTTATACCCAAGCTAATTAATCTACACACAGATGTGACTTTAGAGTATGGGAGAAAACGGAAGATCTAGGAGAAAGCAAACAGCACCCGTAGTCAGGATCGAACTCTGGTCTCTGGTGCAGTAAGGCAGTAGCACTATCGTTAAGCCACCGTGCCACCCAGAAGCTGGTTACATTGAAGGTCTTGCTCCTATCTTCGTGAATTCTTCGTGATAGTGTTATGAAAACATTCATTATGTTGCAAAATCAATCAATCTCAGAAATCCGAAGATAAGGTGTTTAGCGGAAGTAACAGGATAATTTCACTTTTACCATCAGATATTGTGAGGAGCTTCAACTTTAAAAATTGCTAACAGAAGTCGGCTAAGAATTCAGAAAATATGTTGTTTTTTTTAAAACAACAATAAAAATTTCATAGATCTCATATGTTGAAATACATCTAAACTTGCTGCAGAATTGCAGCACCCATGGAGATGGCATTGATGTGGATTATGGTTTAAAAGATTGTGTCCACTGCTAAGAACATTACTCACAAACATACTAATTGGGAGTAGGAATATGGGTCCCTCAAAATGTTTCTAATAATGAATGCGATAGTGGCTGATCAGGTTGTAACATGCATTCCCATCTACCCAACAGTAAACTTTCATCCCTTTGCTTGATCATGTATATAGCCTGTAATGGTTTATCGAGACCAAATCCAAAATTTATAAATTTATTTCTAAACCCCATAATTTGAACACAATTCAGGTATTCTACTCCAAACCACAGAAAAATATTTTATTTGAAATCAGTCCTTTAGAGTGAAGTTTGTCCCAGAAGTCAAAAGTCAAAAGTCAAGTCAAACAAACTTTATTGTCATTTAGAAATACGTTGATATATGCAGTTCCAAACGAAATTATGTTGCATTTGGCTCCCTGTGCAACACGATAAATTAACAGAAGGGTAGGCATGGATAAAAAGGATAAAAGGATAAATAGACAATGGTGGCAGCCCATTACATGGCATTCAGGAGTCTGATGGCTCGTGGGAAGAAGCTGTTGCAGAACCTTGATGTTCTGCTCCTTATGCTGCGATATCTTTTTCCCGAGGGCAGCAGAGTGAACAGACCGTGATGGAGATGTGTGGGGTCTTTATGTCATCAGTGTTGTTTCTTTCAAAGATGATTAAAGTGTCCTTTATTCCCCTTCCATTTATTCCTCCAGTAGCTAGGTGATATTAAAGTTGGGCACTACGGTAGGTCATTTTCTTCCTCCTTTCCAATGATGGTGTCAGTTACGAGGGAGTGGAGATACTGAGGAGCATGTCACTCTGCCTTCTGGCCTTCCCAAATGTCTTAAAGGGGCAGGACAGTATCAATTCTTCCTGCTGGTCACCTTTTTCTGGGGAGCTACATTACCTTTCGCTGTCTTCTTCCCGTTCTTAGGGGTCTGTGCATTCCTTTACCTCACTTTCCAGATAGTCTCTTGTTGACATACTGTCCTTTACACAGAGAGTCTTTGGAATTCTCTGCCACAGAAGGTAGTTGAGGCCAGTTAATTGGCTATATTTAAGAGGGAGTTAGATGTGGCCCTTGTGGCTAAAGGGATCGGGGGTACGGAGAGAAGGCAGGTACAGGATACTGAGTTGGATGATCAGCCATGATCATATTGAATGGCGGTGCAGGCTTGAAGGGCCGAATGGCCTACTCCTGCACCTATTTTCTATGTTTTTATGTTTCTATGTCCTGCAGGCACAAAATTCAGCAAGACATTAGTTCAATATTTTCTTTTCCCCACTCCCATTCCTCCCCACGGTAAGTTTGTTTCTTCTCTCCCTAGTGCTATTTCCATTCCTCAGTTGTTATCTCTTTTCACGCTAGCTACTATGTTTCCCTGTCATACTTCTTCCTTTAGTGAGAGTTCTCTGAGAGTCAGATTCGATGCATCTTCTCCGATTTGGAAGGGGTGGTGTTCCTGTTTAATTTACAGTACTGTTTCTTAGGCCAGGTGAGGACGCCTTTTAATTTTATCAGGTGGTATTACTGCTAACTGGCAGGTCAGGGCTACCGAACTGGGTTGGACTGTTGGAATGTCCCTTCCCCCTGATCCCCCTGCCAGTGCCCCTGTCTCTACCTTCAGGGTCACAGGAGCCTCGGTGCCCTCTTGGAATCCATCGGTTTCCGTAGCTCCGTAGCCTCCTTATCTGCCCCCTTCCTTCCTGATGATATTCTCTCATGGGACATGACCGACTCCAGTGCCCTTGTCCTCCTCAACTGAATCACTGATCGGCCGGATTGCTCTACAGCCTCGCCAACCAAACCTGGGAAAGCTTGGTTCTGTAAATGGGAGGTCTATTCAGGCCTTGAGGTCTTCTTCCTCCTTATCCTCATTTGTTCTTATATCTTTTATTTGGACCTATAATCTCCAGGCTGCCGTTGACCCAGGCTGCCTAGGTGCCTGATTGTCTGTGGTCTGGGGAACATTAAAAAAAAAATATATTAATTTTTTTAATATATTTTTATTAGAAGCAATAGTACAAAGGGAGAATGATCGACATAACAGCTATACAATTTTCGTACTGCTTCAGTTTTAACATTTTATGAACTAATAACTAGATCGGAAAAAGAGAAAATGGAAAAAAGGGAAAGAAAGAAGAAAAGAGAAAGAAAAGAATGAATTTCAAGAAAACCACGAAAAAGAAAAAAGGAAAACCCCTGAACTAACAAAGGAATGAAAGAAGCGGAGATGTATCCCACTGTCCTTCCATACATCTGCTCACCCGATCCTAGCGTCGGTTTTGAATTTGTTTCAACCATTATGTTATGGGGTGCCGCAAGGCTCAGTGCTGGGACCACAGCTATTTACAATGTACATCAATGATTTGGATGAAGGGATTCAAAGCAACATCAGCAAATTTGCAGATGACACAAAGCTGGGTGGCAGTTTTGTTACGACTCCCAAAGGCTGGTTCCTCAGAGTCGTGGAACAAATCAAAACCAGGGTCAAGTTTAAATAAAAAAAGTGTCTTTAATTGTAACACTAAACAAAACCCGAACCTGATTTTTAAAGAACACGGTCAGGGACCAGAATTGGCTATAAAATAATATATAATGGTGCTCCAGCCAGCCCTTAATGGACCGTCGGACTGAAGACTCTAAACTGCCTATATAGCCCTAACTCTACAACCAAAAATACCTGAAAACTCTCAGGTCATCCCTTCCGTCCCAGTAGAACATTAATTTACAAAAGTATATCACAAATATACAAAGTGCAGTGCCATGCGGCCAGGCCTCATGCAGCTCAGCCCGGCACCTCTTCCTCCAGAGATCTATCTTGAAGAGAGAGAGAATTCTGGGAGCTTCTGCCTTTTAAAGCTCCCGATGAGTCATCTGATGTTGCTGGGCCAATCGGGTACAGAAGCTGTTAACCCCTTGGTTCCTGGCTCCCAGCCACGGCCTGCAGAGAACAGACAGGTAAGTACAGTATTCAACAGGAGGGGGGGGGGGAGTACCTAACAAGTGTGAACTGTGAGGAGGATGCTATGAGAATGCAGGGTGACTTGGATGGGTTGGGGGAGTGGGCAGATGCATGGCAGATTAATGTGGATAAATGTGAGGTTATCCACTTCAGTAGCAAAAACAGGAAGGCAGATTACTATCTAAATGGTGTCAGGTTGGGAAAAGGGGAAGTACAATGGGATCTGGGGGTCCTTGTACATCAGTCTATGAAAGTAAGCATGCAGCTACAGCAGGCAGTAAAGAAAGCAAATGGCATGTTAGCCTTTATAACAAGAGGAATCTAATATAGGAGCAAAGAGATCCTTCTGCTGTTGTACAGAGCCCCAGTGAGACCACACCTGGAGTATTGTGTGCAGTTTTGGTCCCCTTATTTGAGGAAGGACATTCTTGCTATTGAGGGAGTGCAGCGTCGGTTTACAAGGTTAATTCAAGGAATGGTGGGACTGTCATATGCTGAGAGAATGGAGCAGCTGGGCTTTTACACTCTGGAGTTTAGAAGGATGAGAGGGGATCTCATTGAAACATATAAGAATGTTTAGGGTTTGAACACACTAGAGGCAGGAAACATGCTCCCGATGTTGGGGGAGTCCAGAACCAGGAGCCACAGATTAAGTATAAGGAGTAAACCATTTAGAACGGAGATGAGGAAACACTTTTCTCACAGAGAGTGATGAGTATGTGGAATTCTCTGCATCAGAGGGCGGTGGAGGCAGGTTCTCTGGATGCTTTCAAGAGAGAGCTGGATAGGGCTCATAAAAATAGCAGTCAGGGGATATGGGGAGAAGGCAGGAACGGGGTACTGATTTGGGGTGATCAGCCATGATCACATTGAATGGCGGTGCTGGCTCAAAAGGCCAAATGGTCTACTCCTGCATCTATTGTCTATTGGAGCGTCTTTGAAATATCGTTAGATTAGGGCAGCCCTCTGACTTCCTAATGTTATTAGTTTTGGATCTGGCTCCAATTGAGTTTTAAGTGATTTAGAAATAATATTGAATGTTTCCGTCCAGAAGTTTTGTATTTTTATACAGGATACTAAAGAATGAGTTAGAGTGGCTTCTTGAAAGTGATATTTATCATAAAGAGGAGAAACAGTTGGGAAGATCTTGTTCAATTTGGTCTTTGAGTAATATAACCAATGCAATACTTTAAATTGTATCAGGCAATGCCTAGCATTTAATGAACAGTAGTGTATGTATTGTTGGCTTTCCTCCCATATATCTTTCGAAATGGGTAAACCCAGCTCGTCCTCCCATGCTCGCCTATAAATCTCAGAGGGTGGGGTGTCAATATTTAGAAGGGTGGTATAAATGTAAGATATCAACTTACTTGTATCAGCATGTCTATTCAAACAGTCGTCTAATATATCTGGACCCATAAGAGGACAGTCTTGTGTACATGTTTTCCCATGATTTTGGATTTGGAGATAGCTAAAAAGTTATTGGCATTCAAGTCATATTTCGCCTGTAGTTCTTGAAAAGAGGAGAGTGTCCCCTTTTTATAGAGCTCTCCCACAGTGTTGATTCCCAGGTTCTTCCATTGAACAAACACCACATCTAAAATAGACGGTTTAAACGAGGGATTATTTGCAATAGGAAGGAGAGACACATTTCTCAATTTAAGACTGAATTTCAGCTGTTTCCAGATATGGATAGTACTATGTATTATCGAATTTTACTCATACTTTGACTTATTCAGATGTATAGGTGATAGGAGGATCGAGCCTATACAAAAAGGCAAACAATCTTCCCTCTCCATTTTTAACCAATTTACATGTTGACATGTATCGTCAAACCAGAAAGTTATATTTTTAATATTAGTTGCCCAATAGTAAAAAATAAAATTAGGTAGAGCTAATGCTCCATTTTCTTCAGATTTGCACAAATGTCTTTTATGTATTCATAGTTTATAGTCTTTTTGTTCTTTTATTGGCATGATTTCACTTTTATTCCAATTAATTCTGTATCCAGAAAAAGAACCAAATTGTTATATAACATTTAAAACATTTGGAATACTAACTTGGGGATTAGTAATCCATAAAAGTACATCAAAAGTACTTATAACAAAATTTTATTGGAAGCATATTTGGTATTATATCCATAAATGCCTGAATGGGACCTAATACTCTCGGGAAGGGGTTCTATGGCTAAAGCAAATAACATTGGGGAAAGAGCACATCCTTGTATGTTACCGCTAAAAATTTAGGTGAAAGCGCATGTTCACGAGGTTAATCCCGGGATGGTAGGACTGTCATATGTTGATATGTTGATAGAATGGAGTGAATGGGCTTGTATACTCTTGAATTTAGAAAGATGAGAGGGCATCTTATTGAAATATATAAGATTATAAAGGGATTGGACACGCTAGAGGCAGGAAACATGTCCCCAATGTTGGGGGAGTCCAGAACCAGGGGCCACAGTTTAAGAATAAGGGTAGGCCATTAAGAACGGAGATGAGGAAAAACTTTTTCACCCAGAGTATTGTGAATCTGTGGAATTCTCTGCCTCAGAAGGCAGTGGAGGTCAATTGTCCGGATGCTTTCAAGAGAGAGTTAGGTAGAGCTCTTAAAGATAGCGGAGTCAAGGGATATGGTGAGAAGGCAGGAACAGGGTACTGATTGTGGATGATCAGCCATGATCACATTGAATGGCAGTGCTTGCTCGATGGGCCGAATGGCCTACTCCTGCACCTATTGTCTAGTGTCTAACTGGCCTTTATTGTCCTTGCTTCCTGTCTTTTTCCATTTTTGAATAAAGGAGTTACATTTGCTGTTTTCCAGTGTAACTGAACCTGCCCCAAATCCATGAAATTTTGGACAATCAAAACCAATGTAATGACATATAAGATTCTAGAATTGTGTGTCAGAAGCTCAAGATTTGTCAGCCTGCAACTCCCACGATTTGCTCAGTGCAATTCACAGATGATTTCTGAGATCTGTGTTGTACTATGTTGCTTTTACTATTGTATCCCTTAGCAGTCATGCAGTTAACAGGCAGTTCCTTGTGGGGTTTTTTAAGCGCTTTGAGAAACAAAATGAAACTTGCACACAAACTTATTCTGCCATATTATCCAGCATCAGATTGTAAAGTTTAATTTTGTTTAGATTAGAAATACAGAGCGGAAACAGGCCCTTCGTCCCACCCAGTGCGCGCCAACCAACGTTCCCTGTACACTAGCACTATCCTACACACTAGGGACAATTTACAATTTTTTATCAATGCCAATTAACCTGCAAACTTATACCTCTTTGGAGTATGGGAGGGATAACCTACATGGTTACTAGCAAAATGTACAAACTCCGTATGGACAGCATTCATAGTCAGGATAGATCCCGGGTTCTGCCGATGAAAGGCAGCAACTCTATCACTGTTGCCACCATGCCGCCCAGCTGAAAGAATTGTGAAAGAAGCACTGGTAATATTCAAGGTTAACATTGGGCCATTACTGCTAAACTTCACAGCAATGCCAAACTTCACAGTTGATTATAATCCTGCTGAGTCCGAATGGGTAAAAAATTCAGAGCACGATTGAGTTTAGTTCAGCCAAAGCTTGAGGAGAGATTGGAAGACCAACAGCCAAGACATAAATTAAATTATGAATCAAGTCATGGAGAGAAACAATTCAAACAACATGATTGACCCCCATGTCTTAACATCACATCAGCAAATTTAATATCTAGAAATGGGATGTTGAAGTGACAGTTAAAGTAGATGATACAAAGAGATTCCGAGCAGATAACATTTGATGTTCACATAGGTCCCTGCAACAGATGTATTGAAGAATTCTGCTGATTAAGTTATAAAAATAACACCTTCCACAAATCAAATGTAAGAAGACAAAGGAATAAGGGTCAGAATTGAGGTGGGATGGAGAGGGGGAGTGGGATGGAGGGAAGATGTGGGATGGAGAATGAATGGAATGGAGGGAGGAAGAGGGATGGAGATTGGGAGTGGGATGCAGAGTGGGAGTGGGATGGAGAATGGGAGTGAACTGAAGTGGGGGAGTCGGATGGAGATTTGAATATGATGGAGTGTGAGCATGGGATTGATAATGGGAGAGTGGGAGCATAATGGGAATAGGAGTGGGATGTTGAGTGAGAATGGGATGGAGAGTGGGAGTGAAAAGGAGAGTGGGAGTGGGATCGGCAATGGCAATGGGATGGAGAGTGAGAGTGGGGTGGAGAATGGGAGTGGGATAGGGAATGAGAGTGGGATAGGGAATAGGAGTGGGATAGGGAATAGGAGTGGGATAGGGAATAGGAGTGGGATAGGGAATAGGAGTGGGATAGGGAATAGGAGTGGGATAGGGAATAGGAGTGGGATAGGGAATAGGAGTGGGATAGGGAATAGGAGTGGGATAGGGAATGAGGGTGGGGTGGAGAGTGAGAGAGGGAGGGAGAATGGGAGAGTGGTGGAGACTGGGAGTGTACTGGAAGTATGGGTGTTTGAGAGAGAGTAGGGTGAGTATGCGTTGACAAGCCTGCATGTCTTCATATTGTTCAATGTGATCTGCATTGCTCGAGATTGGAATGAAGAATCACATGCTTGTATCCCATAAATTTTGTTGACTAATTTGTGTTAGCGAATGCTGATCGGGACAGATGTATCAGCAAAGTTATGGTTGCATAATTTTATAAATTTAAGAAAGGTTTCTCCAAGAAAATGCTATGTTTCTTCTTGATTGATGACAGCAAATGAAACCTGGCTCCCGATTTCCATCTGAGGGAAATATTTCAAATTTCTTTGTCTTAAAATGTCAATGGTTACATATTTCACTGCTGTACAAATTCTCCAAGGATCGACAAACTTTATCTAAGGATGTTTTTTTTTTAATCCAACTCTCTGCCCGATGTGGCAAGATAATGTTTTAGAACAAGTGTATTGATTATATTTTTGAAAAGCATTTATGAAATTGTAGTTCAAATCAAACTGGATAAATAATTTAATTGTGGCTTCAGCTAAGAAACAGGTTCAAGGTAACTCAGAATCAGAGTAATGGAGTCATACAGCACGGAAACAGGCCCTTGGGCCCAATTTACCATGCTGACCAAGATGCCCCATCTGCACAAGTCCCACCTCCCCACATTTGGCACATATTCCTCTAAATCTTTCCTATCCATGTACCTGTCCAAATGTCTTTTAAATGCTATTATGGCAGCCGCCTCAGCTACACAGTGCACAGTAGCGCAGTGGTAGAGTTACTGCCTTACAGCGCAACAAACCCAGGTTCGATCCCAACCATGGGTGCAGTCTGTATGGAGTTTGTATGGTCTCTCTGTGAGCATGTGGGTTTTCTCTCGGCACTCCGGTTTCCTCCCTCATTCAAAAGACGTGCAGGTTTGTCGGTTAATTGGCTTCTGTAAATTGGCCCTCGTGTGTATGATCATTGTGTAAACCTCTAAGAGTAAGTTGCAAGAGGAATTTAATCCTGTCAAGTGAGATGCAAGGAATTTTAGAAGATTTATGGGAATACTAATATCGGCGTGGACTGGGTTGGCCGAAGGGCCTATTTCCGCTCTGCATCTCTAAAACTAAAGCTAAAGCTAAAACAAAAACACTAATACTATCTCCTCGGGAAGGTTATTCTGTATTCATATCACCCTTCGTGTGAAAATGTTGCCCGTCAGATTCCTATTAAATCTTTCCTATCTCACCGTTAACCTATATCCTCTGGTTGTCGATTCCCCATCTCTGGTAAAAGACTGTATATCTGCTCTATCTATTCTCCTCATGATCTTATACATCTTAATTGGATTACCCTTCATCGTCCTGCGCTCCAAAGAATACATTCCTAGCCTGCCCAACCTCTGTATAGAACAGGCCGTCTCAATCCTGACAACATCCTTCTAAATCATCTCTGCATTCTTTCCAGCTTAACAACATATTTCCTGTAGCAGGGAGACCAAAACCGAACATAGTTCTCCAAATGTGGCCTCACCAATGCCTTATGTTATACAGCACAGAAACTGCCCAGCACATCCATGTTGCCCTTTTTTCCTATCAACGCTAATTAGTCACTATTTACCACCATTCTGGTAGTACCCTGTTAGTTATTCTATATGAGCCATTCCAATTTGACTTTCCAAAATGCCTCGCATCTCACTTGACAGGATTAAATTCCTCTTGCGACTTACTCTTAGAGGTTTACAAGCAAGCATATTTATATTGCAAGCATATTTATATTTTATTTTAAATTGTCTGAAAACTGTGACAGACAAGCTGAAATATCTTCAATTAATATACAGCAATGTCTCTTTTAGGAAATCGAATGAAGGCCTAAGGTGTTGTAATTTGGGGATCGAGCTAGTAAAGATTAAAGATTAAAAATGGCTTACTAAAAAGCAATTAGCAGGAAGCCAGGAGTACTGTGGATTCTGTGCCCCTGAATTTCATAAGCAAGGTATATTTTGGAAATTCCTAATCTTAATCTTGAACAGAAAGTGACTGATTCTTATCTTCTGGGTCTTACTCATCAACCGAATGGTCTATTCCTTGGGATATACATTTGCTCATTTGGCCCCCAACAGGCTTTTGAGTATAATATTAGTATAGCCACTTGAGTAAAACTCATTTGCAAACTTATTGGAATGATGAAAAACATTTCCCAGTGAGTGTGGTTTTATTGCACTAATGGTCAAACATCGAGCATTTCTATATTGGATAATCCATGGTCTTTTAGCAGGCAAGCAGGATGAAGATAGTGCAATCAACAGGAAAGGAGGCGGAAATCATCTTGGGTGTGATTCTTTATATAACATGCAAGATTGAGGGTAGACATTGTAAACCTGTATAAAAGCCAAGGGCAAAACTAAATCACTTCTAAGTAGTTGCTCGGGTGAATAATGTTCAACATTTTCTAGAACTAAAAATGGGATTTTACTCCGGAGTCACGTGAGTTACTACGTGAAGAACCCCGTAAAGCCATTCGTGCATCATTACGTCAGACGCTTTCGTGCAGATTACTGTGGAGCAGCGCAGCTCCGCTCCTCTAACGGTAAGTCTAAAACTTCAGGTAAGTGCTATTCCTTACCTGTTGTAGGTCTCCTGCAGGAACCTCCGAGGTTTTTGCAGGATGTTCGCGACGGCCAACGAGGGAACCAGCCTAGGGCTTTGGGGAAAACCCTGGTCTGACCGCGGAAGCGGAGAGCTGGGGAATGTTGAGTTTCGCGATCGGAGTCACTGATAACGCGGTCAGTGACTCCACACATTGGGTTCCCGGGGAAGGGAAACCCAAGAATAGGCGGTTCCTAGACCACAGTAGTCCCCAGGAGATGGGGTTAAACTCACCTAAATGATTAGCCCGGGTGCTGGGAGGGTTACCGCCGGTATGTATGTATGTATATATATTTTTTTGTCAGTTGTCCCCATATCCTGGAGATTACTGATTACTATATATATATATATATATATATATATATATATATATATATATATATTCCCAGGGAGGGGAAATTCAGCTATGCGGTTCCCAAACCACAGTAATCTCCAGGATATGGGGACAACTGAAAAAAATGGTCAGTACAATAGAGAACGTTGTTGGGAGGTTTCCCCTCTGGGAATGAATTTAGAGACACTCCTTCAGCAGGAGTTGTGTCAGTGTGGGTTAATGTGAGAGCCCGCGTCAGCAGTAAAGTTTATGACAGTGTCAGCCTATTGGAGAGGCTATGCCAGCAGCACCTTTGTTCAGGGCTGCTTCATGGGCGCCAGCAGTACCTTATTCAGGGCTGCTTCATGGGAAAAGGCTGCTTAGTAGGGTATTCCCATTTACAGTAATCATGGGGAATGAGGAGGCATTGTTCGGATAAGGCAATATAATAGAATGAATGACAAAAAAAAGCACTCAAAGAGAACTATTCACAGTCAAAAACACTGGTTATTTATGTGTTAAAATCCACTGTTAAGTCTCAAACTATATTTGAGAAATTGGGCTTCTCTATCCAGTTAGATTATCCCCGGCCTGGGCAACAGATTGCAGTCAATAGACTGTAGTAACAGTTTTGTTGTTATAAAACAGTTGTTTCTAGTCATTAGACTAATTGTTAATGGTATAGATGTGATTCAGCTGTGCAAGTAGGACAACTGTTATCTTGTTAAATGGTTAACTATTAAGTGCCCTGTAGGTCATTGTTAACACACCTTGTTATCACCAGCTGAAATTAATAAAGTCACAATGATGGACAAACAGTATTCATTACTGCTCAAGCAGTTGTTAGGTAAATCTTTCATTATATTGCAAAATGGTGCTAATGGCCCTAAATGGGAAATTGCATCAGCAGCACTTTATAGCAGGCCTGCTTAATGTCTCCCTCATGTAGGAGGAGAGCATGCCGCATCAGTATTAGTCTGATGCTGGGGCCATGGCATAGTCGGCGCATTGCTGAAACTGTGCCAGCAGCACCTTGTAACAGGGCTGCTTAATGGCTCCCTCGTGTAAGAGGAGAGCATGCGGGATTGGTATAGTCTAACGCCGAGTCTGAGGGTATAGCCATAAAGCATACCCAAGGGATGTAGGGCATGTGCCAGAGATCTATGCCTGGCAGAAAAATTGCCATCCCAATCACATATGCAGTAAAACCGCTCTCGGGGGACATTACAGTTGGCCGCCGAATCTTCTATTCAGGTAAGACCTTTCCATAGGCGCAACCTGGAGGACGAAGCACAAGCTATTGGAATGAGCAAGGTTTCATAGTTTCGGCGACAGTGCATGTCTTCATCGGTAGTAGGTGGGTCACTGAAGTTGGTGGCAGCATGAAAGCTGGCCAGAGGTTCCACGCACTGTACCTGTGCTACTCTACAATTAAGGGACCACTTACAACTTGGTAAGGTATACACTTAGTTATACATTACAAATTATTGCGACATTATCAGCTACTTTGAGGGTCTAACCATGTAGAATGGACAATACTAGCATTCCAAGCAGGTTAGAATTGGACAGGTTCAGTGTAGGGGCCAAGATTATCTTGCAAGACTGGCTTGGAAATGGGCCACAGTTGCTGTTTACGGCAGATACCAAATTGCAAATATCATCTCGAGTTTGGAGGTGGAGCAGACTTGCATGACATACCAATTTTTCTGTTATTGGTATCAACTATCTATAGATCCTACGGACATTGTATGGGTTAAAGAGTGATTGAGCAAATATGCATATTGTCATGCTCAGGTTCAGGTTGATACATTATGATGATGGCATATGTTAGTCATGAGGGTGCAATCAGTTAAAGACCCCTGGAATGGTTACATTATATTGTTTGCCACAGGAGAATCATCAAGTATAGGTTAATGGCAACACAGAATTAGTGTTTGAATCGCACTGCATTATGAAATTCTGGTTAAATGGAACAGTATGTGTGTGTATATATGTATATGTGTATGTATGTATATATGTATATATATATATTGTTTTCATGCTTATTCACTGGTTGCAAAATATGTGGCATAACAGTGGTGAAAGATACATTCTCGCTACAAGGAGAAGGAAGGTCTTTTATGGCTCCCTCCATTTTGCTTCATCAATCGAGGCTTCAAATATAGTCATTAAGAGGCCACTTTAGGTTCCTATTGTGTGATTATGCAAATTGTTTCCCGATTTGTCGGGAATAATAATATAACCTTATTTGGTTATTTTAAACGTAATTTTGCTGGTTCAGCCTGAAGCTTGGGATATCAGCCATTGCATGATAAACTAAAATTATGTTCTGCAGGTTTAATAAACTGCCCTAAGGTTTGGGTTGTTACATCTATCCTTCTATGTGTTCAAAGTGCTTGGATAGCACCAAAATGCAGAACCTTTCTTTTTCAGGAGATGAAAGAGTTTGTTTATGCTCATGTTACTTTGAAATTGGTATAAATTGCTAATGTTTGGAGTTCATGTTAAATGATCGTTTGTTAATTATTGAGTTGTACGGCCATTAATTGTGTCAAAGTGCTTTCTCATTGAGTTGGCTGTAGCAAGCAAGGCCCGCTCTGTCGGGTTCACACTGAATATCAAGTGGTAGGGTATCTTCAATATAGGTCTCCCAGGACCAGTACAATGCCATATGCGATGTTGACATTTGTGAACACTATTTCACCAGGAGGCTCCAGCTATATCCTTAAATTGGCTGGAGTTTTTTAGGTAGTTATCCTTCTGGTGCTGGTTTAGTGCAGCAGGTTCAGTCGCTACATAATTGTGATGGCACAGGATGATTACATCTGTAAATTATAATATTATAATTTAAATAAATACTTGAGCAGACCAGAAGGGGGTCAGGTCTCAAAATAGTCACAGGCATGCCAGGGGACCTTTGATAAGGTAAGCACACATATATACTACAATACATCAAGGTCACCAAGAGCCTTGGAGGTTCTGGACTAGCAATGTTGTTGGTCACCAAATATTTGGGAGAGCGTATTTGTTCAGGCCACTCCAGATGATAAAAACGGAGTTTGCGTTTCTGATTCCAGATCTCATTGCACCAGGGCTGCTACAACATCAGCAGCAAGGGTATTTACGTTCCGCTGGGTTGCATTGTTACAGCTGCAGCATGGTCCAACGAACGAATCTCCAAACATTTATAATAACCTATTGCTGAACTTATTTGTTAACTCTATTTATGTTCTGGTTATATTTTCCATCTGGGTGAGAGATGGAAATATTATTATTTCATTTAAACAGCATCAACATGTTTTACATCTATGTCATGACTGTATGCATTATGAATGTTTTACCTTCATTTGTCAATGAAGCAGCTGTGGTTGTGTATACTCATTTCACATTGCATGAAATCGTCACGTAGTCACTCCGAAGTAAAATAGTAAGATTAAATGAGAATTTTCCAGTTTGAAGTTTGATCTTTATTTTATGAGGAGTTACGATGAGGGATTACGTGCCCTCCGCTCCCAACCCTCATAAATATCAGCTGGTAGTTCTAGTCTTTTGTTCTTACTATTATACTTCAGTCACTGTTACCTGTGATTTCACACCGTTGCTTTGAAGATTGACGCACGAACGGCTGTATGGGGTTCTTCACGTAATCCCTCATCATAACTCCTCATAAAATAAAGGTCAAACTTCAAACTGATAAGTTCCCATTTAATCTTACTATTAATGTTTAAAGAACAGTGTGCACTCACCGCCCGGAGACTTCTCCTCTCGCTCCAACGGCTCCTGGGCCTCTGTGAACCAAAGCCCCACGCTCGATTTAGACACTCACCACCTGGAGACGACTCCTCTTGCTCCAAACGGCTCCTAGGCCTCTAAGAGCAAGTGCAGCTCTGAGAGATTTGTGCACAGTCAGTCAAAAAGTGCAAGTAAGAAGATATTATAATTCATGTTTAAAGCTGTGTGGGGTTACTGAGTATAGAGGTTATATCACTGTTCCATGATATATTATATTTTACATCATATACAATTCCCACATGCTTTTGCATCAGAAATGCATCACCCCAGCTCTGAACATTTTTGAGGAACATTGTATTGAGTGAGAAATTCCCGAACATTTATCTCAGTAAAGAACAAAGTATAAAGAGTTTTTTTTTCCACCTTCTGTTGTTAATGGATGACCCTTTATGACCACAATGGCCTATGATGATTATTTCTAAATTCTTCTCCCAGATAAAGCAGTTCTTCACATTTCCCTCTCAATCCCTCACTGAACGTCCCCATTCTCATGGCGGGGGGGGGGGGTTGGCTCCGCTCCGAATCCCAGATGGGCAGTCCACCAGCAGAAGACAAGTCACCATTTCATGGACGTTTCACACTTTCTTTTTCTCATTAAAGCTTGATAAAATATACTTTTTAATCATTCGCTTGATATTGGCTATTAATAGCAAGTATGACCGTTAAGGGCCTGTCCCACTTAGGCAACTTTTTAAGTGAGTGCAGGAAACTCTTTGCTTGCCTCATGGTCGCCACATGATCGCTGGTGGTGTCTGGTGAGTCTCCTTCATGGTCGAGAGGAGTTCCTGCATTCTGGGAACTAGTCACGGCCTCGGTATGGTCGCAGCAAATTTTTCAACATGTTGAAAATGTTTCTGCGACCATAAATTGGTCGCCATGGAAAAAAATCAATACTTTTGTTGTTGTAGGTACAGTGGTATTGGGGTCGCCATGTCGTTGTAGGTAATCGTAGGTAGGTTTAGTTAATTTCCTTTGCTGACTGGGCATTTTCATTGGCTCATTGAAACGCAAGCTGGAGTTTTTAGAACCAAGGAAATCCGACTGGTAATGTTAAATGCCCGCTAAACTTCACAGCTGTGTATCTCTGGCTTATTAAATGTTGGCTGGCTTCTTAAAAGTGTCTCCACTCCTTCTCCCTTATCCCCTCTCCCCCCCCCCCCCCCCCCCCATGCTCTTTTAAATGACTTACCGTACACTGTGGTAGCCGTCTTTAACCTTCCCGTTTATCACAGTGTTTGTCTGTATCACCTTGGATTTGCACTGTGAATTTCAGTTAGCGCTTCTCCTTTCCCTGGCCTCCGCCTTTGCAATGTTTGTGTGTGCGTGTGTGTGTTCCACTCTGACGGTCGCTGTTCCACTTCGCGGTTTTTCAGGCGAGTGCCTCGAGCTTGAAGGTCGCAGGCAGTCCGCTGAAAACTCGTTTAAGTGGGACAGGCCGTTTAAATCTTCTATGTATATCAGGTCTCCTACCTCTAAAGATATTAGGCTACCTACTTAATTTTAGATACAATCTGATAGTTTTAAGATCACTTTTACCGATACCAAACCTCTTATTTCCAGATTTATTTTAAAATTTATTTCAATCTCCTCACCTGTCATGGTGGGGACACTGGGGACAATTTTAACCAAAGCCAATTAATCTACGAACCTGCACATCTTTGGACTGTGGGAGGAAACCAGAGCACCTTGAGAAACCCCACGTTGTCACAGGTAGAATGTACAAACTCCTTACAGACAGCACCCGTAGTCAGAATCGAACCCAGTTCTCTGACGCTATAATGCAGCAACTCGACCGTTGGCGCCCCACCAATTTTGGTTTTGTAGTCATCAAGACACAATATCTTGGGAGGTAAAGATTCAACAAATCATATTCAAGTCGCGTATATAAAATAATCCTTACTAATTATTAATTAATTATTATGAAATGTAGCAAATGATTTATGATACAAGGTACAATTTAAATGCTTGTTATGATTCCTTGAGGTGCCGTGCTTAAAGAACTTTGTTTGTGTAAAATGTGAAATGCAATCAAACTGAGAATTGAGAGATGGCTTTCTTGAAAGTGTAGTTGACTCTTCCTCCAAATTTGTCATACAGTTAATTAATGTTTTAAATATACTAGAATAAAGTCCCAGCCATCTCAACCTCTCCCTATAGCCCCTCAAGTCCTGGCAATATGCTCATACATTTCCGCAGCACTCTTTCGGGCTTAATGATAACCTTCCTATGTCAGGCTGACCAAAACTGACCATAGTTCTCCAAGTTTAACCTCACTGACGTCTTGTGCAACTGTAAAATAATGTCCCAACTTCATGAAGGCTACACAATGCCTAATAATCTTTGGTTTCATTCATCTAGTCACAAAAAGAAACAAAAGAAAGGCACTTTCCCTAAAATGACTCGGGCGAAAGACGAGTAATTATAATCTGATAATTATTTCAGCGTCACTCGGTAAATATGAAGAAACATACAGTGCATTCCTGAAGAAAGGTATACTTTTATTCTGCGGTTATCCCTAGATTATAGTTGTCACATTTAATATTGTTATGTTATTTTAGTATTTGGCAGACATGGAAAGTTGATAGATGTTGTGCCACTGCTCAGTCATTTAAACTGTGCCAGAAGGGAATTGATAAAGTAATGCTATTTTTCATTGTCTAGTTTTTTGTGCACGATATGGAGTAAATGTGACTAATGTCACCTCAAGCTGCTTGATATAATGTTCACTCAGTGGAATCTTTGTTTACTGTACTTGTTGGTTACCCCATCTGTTATATCGTGCAAACAAAGCATAAGTCATTGTTTTTTTCTTACTTGACATTTTTCAGGATCTGGATGTCACTGACAAGGCAAATGTTTACTGTCCATTGCTAATTGCCCTTAAGAAAATAAGACCTGCCGTCATGAAACCAATCTCTCAAGTGATGGTATTCCCAAAGTGCTGTTGGATACGTGATTCCAGGATTCATTTTCAGTCAGGATGCAGGACAAGAGATATATTTCTATGTTAAGGTGGTGTACAACTCTGACGGGAACTGACAGATAGTGGTGTTCTCCTATGCCTGCGGCTCCTGTCATTTTTGACTTGAGAGGTGCTGCTGGAGTGGCCCAGACCGGTAGCTACAGTGCATTTTGTAGATCATACATACAGCAACCAATTTCTGCCAGTCTTATAGGGAATGAATGGTCAGAGTGGCAAATAGGGTGATGCCCAAGTCAACTGCTTTGCCCTGGATGCTGTTGAGTTTGCCAAGTGCTCCTGGAGCTGCACTCGACCAGCAGATGTACAGTATTATCACATTCTTGACTCATTCCTTGCAGGTGGTCAAAAGGCTTTAGAGGTGAAATGGCACAGGGTACACAGCCTATGACCTGCTTTTGTAGCCACTGTATTTAAGTATCCAGTCCAATTGAGTTCCCATTCAACAGTGACCTCCAGATATGCCATTAAATATCCGTGTTCAGTGAAGTGTTGCTTGTTACGCTCTTTCTTGTTGGTGGATGTCAATGTATGGCACTTTTGTAGTGACACTTAGTGATCCATACCTAAACATTATGTGAAAACAAAGAGCTGCTGATGCTGGTAGACACAATGTGCCAGCGTAACTCAACGGGTCAGGAATCATCTCTGGAGAAAAAGAGATAGGTAAAGTTTCTACGATAAATATCGCCTGCATTGCTCCAACACTTTGTATCCATACCTAAACAATGTTTGGGTCTTAGTACATGAACTGGTATAGGATTGCGAATGGACCAGGATATTGTACCATCAGAGTGAACTCTCCCATTTCTAACCTAGAAGGAAAGTCATCAATGAAGCAGCTGAAGATAGTTGGGCCTGGGACTGTCCTAGGACCAATAGTGATGTTCATGTCTCGTCCATCTTGTGAGGTTGGACAAGACATGATAAGTGTCTCGTCCAATCTTATAATGAAACTACCACTGGATATTCCAGCATTGACTCACTTTGACAATAAAAGAATGGTGGTACAGATCCAAATTTGGATGGTGTCTGCACCTTACAGAGCAGTACTTCATGAGCTGAAATGCACTTTGGGATGATGGCAAAGATGCTATACAAATGCAAGTGTTCATTTCCACCAAAAATGGGTTGGTTGCAATTGGCATGATCGGCAATTACACTGAGATAATGGCTTAGAGCTTGCATTTAATGTATACCATCATTCGAGATTGAAATGCATTAGAAGATCCTTTGATTGTTCTCAGGTTGGCTTGCATGGAGTAAACTGAATACAACCAAAAAAAAAATTGTATTTATATTCATATTATTTTTAAAAGTCATATTTTTAATTACAATGTGCTAATATACTGATATGTTGATCAGTATATTTTGCAGGCAAGTGATGCTCTAGATGTAGATATTTATTAATGTGTTACCTTCAGCATAAAAAGTATTTTCGTATTGTAGCTCAGAAAGAGTCTGCTGACTGCTAGGTGTATTATGATTGGATTTTCTTTGCTTTCACAGGAGGCCTTCACTGTTTATGAAAGTAAATACAGATATTTCAATGCAAATTTATCTTTATATTCCTTAATGGCAGATTTATTCCTTTTATTATTGCGACTGTAAAACATGACAGAGAATTGTATCTGTTTGTTTGTCTTATAAATGTTGCTGGGATTGGTATTGGACCAAGTGCTTTGATTGAAAATAAACTGAAAAATATCTAAGGCAAACATATAGACATCCCAGAGAACCATAAATAACCACTGCTTCCAAAGCCCATGACCATGGGAAACCACTATAACACGCAGATGTTATCATTGAACAATTATTTACTTCACATCTATAGCCAATGCGATGTCTTCATATTCATAAATCAATGACAATTTACACTCAGAAGGGTTGATGCAATTCTATTATTTAACATGGTCTAGAGAACATACACTTTTCCCAGGAAAATAAAAATGATCTACCTTTGAAATGATTACTCAACTTCATAGTGTGCCTAAATTAAAAAAATGGAAATGATTTGTGCAGTGGTGATTTAATTGAAGTGCAATAAGATTATATTTTCTATAAGTTCTCTTTTTTCGATGAGGGATCAAATAATCTTCGTAGCTTTGTTGTGTTGTCTTTTCATTAAATATTTCCATGGCATTATTGACACCTGTAAACCATTGTGCACCAAAGCATTGACTTTCCCAGTAATTACTGTTATAGATAGCTAAAGGTGCTGATCCTAGTGATTTGGGTAATGTTTTTGGGGGTTGTCCAAGGTATTCTATTGCTATTGGGATTGATCATTGTAACACGTACCAAGGCACAGTGAAAAAAAACTTTGTTTTTGCCTGCTATCCATGCAAATCATACATTACATAAGTTCATCAGAAAGTTCAGAAGAAAAAAAAAAGTTAAGAGTGCAGAACATAGTGTAACTATTAGAGGTGGGAAAAAACTTTTTCACCCAGAGAATTGTGAATTTATGGAATTCCCTGTCACAGAGGGCAGTGGAGGCCAAATCACTGAATGGATTTAAGAGAGTTGGATGGAGCTCTTGGGGCTAGTGGAGTCAAGAGATATGGGGAGAAGGCAGGCACGAGTTATTGATAGCAGACCATCAGCTGGCTCGAAGGGCCGAATGGCCGCCTCCTGCACATATTTTCTATGTTTGTAGAGAGAATGTGCAGATAATAAGGTGCAAGACATGAAAGAGATTTCTTAACATAGCATCAATGTGGTTGGACCAGGACACATTGTTGGTGATATTAACACATAGAAACTTGAGGTTCTTGATCATCTCCACTTCAGCACCATTAATACAGACGGGGGCATGTACTCCATCCTGCTTTCTTAAGCCTGATTATCCCAGCAACAAAGATTTGACAAGCAAACAGATACTATTCTGTCATGTTTTACAGTCACAATAATCAAAGGGAAAAATCAAATTACTCGTATGTTGCGAAACATACTTGCTAATAAAGTAAGTATGAGTATGAGGAAACATTAACTGTCATTAATGAATATAAAGTAAATTTGCATTTAAATGCTGGTATTTACACTACTTGGGGCACTACCTGTTTTTTTTTTTGCATCAGAATGATTCCGGACTTTGTAAAGCAGGTGGGGTTGGGAGAGGTTATCAGGGTGGCCAGATGATTATTCCTTCGGAGGAAGACTTATAGTATTCTTGGTAGACATGTCATCAGTTTATGGAATAATATATGGAATAATTTGATTTTTTAATGTAATGGCTATATCAATATACCATAATCTTTATTCCTACAGAGTGCTTTATAAAAGCACTCTGGTATATAGTAGCTTCACTATATTTATTTAATGTAAGGTATTGCTTAGCTCACAATCTACCTAATTGGAGTCCCTCGGGCTATCTTTGATCAGACTTTGCTGCACTTTATCTTGCACTAAATATTATTCACCTGGTACACCTGGCAATAAACTAATTTAAACTAAACAAACCAATTAACCATAAGGAATGAACACTGTTTTATTATTCTTATCACCTTTGATAAGGTGATGGTGAACTGCCTTCTTAAACTTCCAGTAAAAGTATTCCCACAATACTGTTCATTGGGGGGAGGGGGGGAGGGGGAGGGGGGGGGGGGGTAGAGCTTGTGTAATATAAACCAATGTGGGATCTTATATCTTCCTTATTGGTGGTAAAGGCCATGGGTTTGGAAGGAGTAGCCTAGGTGGGTAATAGATGGTGCACCTAGCATCAAATGGGCTAATTTATTCAGAATGGCACCAAGCGTCTTGAGTGTGTTTGGAGATGCACTTACTGTATTCAGTCAAGAGGGGAATATTCCAACCCGCCTTGGACCTTCTATATGATGGAAGGGTTTTAGATGCCATTCAGTAGATACCCAGCCTCGGACCTGCCTTTGCAAGCAGCAGCTGGTTCAGCTGAGTTTCAGGTAAAGGATGACAGCTATGTTGATGGTGTTGGTTTCAGTAATGGCAACACCGACTAACATTAATAAAGGAGAGTTCGATTCTCTTTTGTTGGAAATGGCTGTAATGAGCCGAGTCGTACACACATCAAGATACAACACGTTTATTAAGTTAATTCACAGCATTGGTCTGCAGAACATTAGATAACTAGCAGCTACTCAGACGGAATTACGTAGGCAAGCTCTTGGTAATATGAATTGCATTATTAGGCGGAGCAACTACTAACAAGCACTACAATTGGTTAGTAGGAAATAACCAATCTAAATCTTTCGTTGTAGAAACAAAATAAAGCATAGATGCATGGAAACATGGTGGCTAAACAATACAACAGCCAAAATGTTAATAACGCATATGGGGAAGTATAGATAATTACACAAAATCACCGTATCAAATGGTTGACCTGTCCGGCACGTGTGTGGAACGATACCGCATCTCCTCCTTTCACTGGTGAAGTGACTGGGAAGGGAACCAGGGATGTGATCGGGGTCCCGCCGGGTGGAGGTGGTGAAATAGGTGAGTTAGGCGCTGAATGCCGCGGGAGGCACAGTCTCTGATAGTGGAGCAGCTGGCCCAGTAGTGGGAGGGTATACAAAACCCGAAACCTCTGGATGCGGAGTCGCAGGACGCAGTTCCTTCACTGGAAGGAGATGTTGACGGTTGCATCTGTAAATGGCCCCATCCGCACTAACTAGGTAAGAGCGCGGTTCTTTGGCGGGGCTGTGGATGTGACCCAGACGGCCATAGCCCTTGCTGGTCTGGAGGTGAACAACCTGTCCACTGGAGAGAGGTTTAAGTGGCTTACTGGATCTGTCGAAAAAACATTTTTGTGCATTGCGGTTGAATTGTATTTGTTTCTGGACCGCAGGTGGAGAATGAACCTTTTGCTGCAAAAGCTGCTGGAGTACAGGCAGGGCAGCACGGGTTTGGTAAGACATCAGTCTGCAGGCACTAGGATCTGTCCGTTTGCGTCCAAAACAGCAGGCTCAAATGTAAAACGGTCCGCACGTATCATTGTCTTCAGGCCTGCCAGGTTGAGTAACACAGAAGCACTTGCATCTGGAGGATCGTTGCGATGAACGATGCAAACATAGTGAATATAGTCACGCTCGAAAAGGTGCCAGCGTTCAGCAATGTCAGAGTCAAAGATCAGAGGACTAGGACGGTGAGACGAGTTTGCCATGATAGAGATAACGGGCACCAAAAACAATTATAAAAAAACAAACTCCGATAAACATGAACAGAGTAAGTAGGTAAGACTCACTTCCAGCGTTGGTCCTTCAGAACATACAGTAACTAACAGCTACTCAGACTGAATTATGTAGGCAAGCTCTTGGTAATATAAATCGCATATTAGGTGGAGCAACTACTAACAAGCACTACAATTGGTTAGTAGGAAATAACCAATCTACAATGGCCATTGTATGACATGTTTGTAGTGTATATCTAATTTGCCACATCAGTGTAAGCCTGAATGTTGTCCAAGTCCTGGCGCGTGCTGGTACGGGTGGCTTAATTTTCATTGTGTAATCAAGAATAAATTACTCTACTTCTGATTTTATGATGCAAGGAAGATCACTGAAGCAACAGAATATAACTGGGCAAAAGACACTGCCCAGAGGACATCTACCAGTGAAGTACTGGGATTAGGATGATTAAACTCTGACATCTACATTTATCTTCCTTTATGTGAAGCATGACTCCCAAACTGTTCCAGTGCCTTCCCCTTGATGTCCATTCACTACAGTTTATTCAGGCTTCCTAATGACTTATTTGGCATGTTACTTTGAAAAGAATTGTATGCGATGCCATCACTATCAACAAACCTGCTTCAAAGGTACATCTATTGCACCGGCTTCTAATCATGTTTTGCACTGATATCCTGTTATTTTCCAGTGTTCTTACTTTTAGAGATCTTTATGTGTAATCTATGTATGATTTGTCTTTCTCTGAGTCTACAGTGTGTGCCTGTGATTCTGCTGCAAGCAAAGTTTTCATTGTACCTCTATCTCACCATAGTGTGTATATGACAATAACATAGACTTGACGTGAAGCTGCTTGAATATTTACCTCTACAAAATCTTTCTTTCAAAATAAGTTGTTAGCTAGAAATGTTTCTATTTATTAAAATAGCACAAACTTTGAATACACATGTTATTATATACGCATATCAATTATGTACCATATTCAATTCATGCAGGTTTCAGTGCTGCATCAACATAACTAGACGTGCATTATTTGCAATCTTAATGAAATTAATTTAGGGTGACAATTCGTGAATTTAACCATGAAACCTTTTCCTCCATTTTATTAGATCAATTATTGATTGGGTCTCAACATTTTTGCACACCTTCGATTCCCATGCATTCACTTTCTTACCGAATAAATATATGTAAGTCTCGGTGCTCAAAATTTTATGGGTTTGAATATTCATTGACTTTTGAGGAGAAAATTCCTGGGATACACTATAGGGTGAAAAAAATGCATTCTAATTTCACTGGATTTCAACATCGAGGAGCTCGCAGTCTCGGGTAGAGACTGATATCTGGAACTCCAAAGTCGTAGGAGGTTCGATTAGCCTCGACCTGACGCAGGGTGCTGAGATCCCTCCGATGCGGGAGCTTCGACGCGGAGGACGCGACCGCCGGCTACTGGAGCCAAGATTGTCCCATCAATGGAAGGCTAGAGGCCCCTGACTGTAGGGGAATAAAAAAAGGAAGAGATTGAACTTTATTGTTTGCCTTCCATCGCAGTGAGGAATGTGGAGGAGTCAGTGTGATGGAAATTTATGTAAAAATGCATTTTGTGTTCTGTTGCTTTATATTGGTATGGCTGTATGGCAAATCAGATTCCTCATATGTTGTAAAACATACTTGGCTAATAAAGTATGATTACGATACTGAAAACGGAGCAATGAAATTCAAAGACGGGAAAGAAAAGAACATGATTCTGTGGCAACTCCTTAATGTTGTAAATTTTGTTTTGAATTGTTAGTCAAATCTTCTCATGTATTATTAAGATCAAGCGTGGGGAGTGAGAAAAGTTTTTAAAGTTCTGCGATTTATTGGAAGCTGCCTTCCAGCAATGACCACAGTACAAAATCAAATAATGATATTTATTGACATGACTAATGACCTTTAAGAAAGTTTGATGAGGGGGAGTTGAATAAACAATATTTTTCCAAGCACATACATTGTCTAGAATCCCAGGAAGTCCCTGGACTTGTGGGAGGTGATCATGGCATATGTTGAAGTTTATCACCACACCTCAATAAGCGTGACAATAATAAACCAATATCAATAATGTCGGTGACCAAAGCAAGTTTCTTATCAGAAGGGTCTTGAAATCATTGGTGGTGATCCAGACGATTGTGGTACGTTGGTATTTGTTTCATTAAAATGTAATTTATTGCCTGGATAAGAAGGAAATTGCAACAGTTTTTTATTGCAGTCCAGGTATTCTTTTATGCTCTGATATGGAAGACTGAGCATTCTCTCTGTGGCCCAAGACTGATGAGAGAATCAATAATGATCTGACTTGCTGACAGGATTCTCACCAGTTGACACAAAAGAGAAATCGAAAAGATCAGAGTTGATAAGCCATCTGAAGGCATCCTGTAATGATTTGTTTCAATGTGAGTTTAGCTGTGATGGGCCATATTTGTGATTTTCATCAGCAACACAAAATTGGATAATGCTTTGGCCACTATAATTGTGATTCAACAAAAACATGTTTCATGTTTTTGAGTTATTTGTTTTGAACGCTAAAGCTAACACTCTGGCAAGGACGTACATTGTGAGCGTGTTAAACAGTCAGGTTTAAATTCCAATATCCTACACACAAATATTGACAACTTTAAAAGGTTATATTTAAATTGCATTACTTAGCAATTACTGGATTCAAATACATATTTTGCCAGGAATACTTTTATTTTAGTGTTGGAGTTGAGAACATAAATCACAGATCGAATGCACAGAGCAGATTTGTCGGTGCACTAACAAATCTCTCATTTCATGTCACCGTGTGAAGATACGTTTTTATCCTGACAGTGGATTTCTTCACCCTAAAACTCAGAATGACATGTTACTCACAATCTATTTGTAAACACATACATATAAATCACAGTCCAAGAGGATTTTCTCAAGTAAGCTACTATGACATATCAGAGATAGTCAAAACAAGAGCACACAGATTTGGGATAAAAGATTTGGGGATAAAAGTGGGGACTTTTTGCACCCAGAGTGGTGAGTACCTGGAATGCACAGAGTAGCTAAAGCATTTAAGATGTATCTCAATGAGATCATGAATTGCCTCGGCATAGGAGACTAGAAGATGGGATTAGAAGATGGACTAGAAGGACTAGAAGATGGGATTAAGGGGCTGTCCCCCTGCAGCGACCTAATCCGCGAGTTCAGAAGAGTGTCTTTGACCTTCAAGCTCGAGGGCACTCGCCTGAAAAACCTTGAGCTGAATCGACTGTCAGTGAAAATTTTTCTGAGGCCGCGAGTATGCGGGAACTTCTCTCAAGCATGAAGGAGAGTTCCAGTGACCTCATAGGACCTCCTAGGAACACGTGTCGACCGTGCTGCGAGTTTGAGTCAAGGGCAAACTCTTCTAAACTCGCAGATTAGGTTGCCGCAGTGGAACAGCCCCTTTAATTGGGATGGGTGCCCACCTGTCGGCATGGACGTCGTGGGTTGGATGGCTTGATTCCATGCTGCACGGCTCCATAACCTTGATGATAATTTTGATATCCAGGGTTTTTCCTGCTTTTCCATCAAAAACAAAAAGCAGGCAATGGGGAAAAATCTTCAGAAATTTACTCCCGTTATCTTCCTTCGAAGGCCATCTAAATAAGCGGCTGGCTATGTGCACAATATGGGAGACAGCAAACATATGCTCACTTCATGCACAAAGATCAGCATCTGCACATTAGATAAGTATAAGTAGAAGAACATTAATAATTATTAAACCAAGTGCAGACCCGTTGGGTCTGTTCCCCCAACATGCGGTTGTGGGGGGGGGGCAGCATGTCCCTGAGGATGGGTGAGGGGAGTAGAGAGGGGTGGGAGAAGGGTAAGGGGAGGGGAGATGAGAGGGGAAGGTGAGAGGATAGGGGTTAGGGAGAAGAGGGGTAGGGGACTGGTGGAGAGAAAGTGGAGGGGGAGGGTGAGGAGGGAGAGAAAGGAGAGGGAGAGAGGTGGGGAGAGAGAGGGGGTGAGAGAGAGGGGAGGGTGAGGAGGGAGAGAGAGAGAAAGGAGAGGGAGAGAGGTGGGGAGAGAGAGGGGGTGAGAGAGGAGGGGGAGAGAGAGAGAATGGGGAAGGCGAGAGGTGGGGAGGGGAGGGAGAGGGGAAGAGTGGGGAGTGAGGGGGAGAGGGGTAGCAGGGAGTGGTGCAAGAGTGAGGGGAAGGGGTGGGGGGGAGATGGGGGTGAAGAGGGGTGGGGAGAGAGGGGGTGGGAGGGGTGAGGAGAGAGGGAGATGGAGAGGGAGGAAGAGAGGGGGGTGGGGGAGGGTGTTAGAGGGTTCAGGGAGGGGGTGAGAGAGAGGTGGGGATGGGGAGAGAGGGGGACGAGTGTGGAGCGAGTGGGAAGAGTGGGGTGGTAGAGAGGGAGGGGGTGGGGTAGGGGCAGTCCATCTATTCCTCATTCCCTATCACCCCAATCCTCTTTCTCTATTCCCACACACGTGATCAAGCGCTTCGACACAGGCTGCGGGGGGGGGGGGCTGGGGCTGTGGCACAGGCAGATGTAAATGAGATCCATTCCGATTGCACATCTGTGAGCATTGGGCATTGTGACATCACACGAAGGAACGTTCACCAACATTCTATGGGTGAGAGCAGTTTGATTTTTTTAAGATTTAGAAAAATTGGGGGGGGGGAAGGATTTTATTAAAAATTGTGTACATAAAAATGTCTAAATGTAATGAGGAGTGCATTTGTGAATGTAAAAGTGTAATGTCTAGCAAAATGGAAAAAATGGCGGCGTTTGAGGGTCTGGTTTTGCCGGACCAGGGAATCAAAGGGCGAAAATCCTATCTGAAAAAAAATGGAATGTGGCACACACCTGGTCGGTCGGTCGGCAGACACACACACACAGAGTTTTAAAAGTATATAGATGGTGCAGCAGTAGTAGAGGGTGCGGTCTGTCTGGAGTTTGTATCGTTTCCCTGTAACCACATGGGTTTTCTCCGGGTGCTCTGGTTTCCTCCCAAATCCAAAGACATACAAATTTGTAGGTTATTCAGCATTGGTAAAATTGTAAATTGTCCCTAGTATGTAGGATAGTGTTAGTGTATGGGGTGATTGCTGGTTGGCGCCAACTCGATGGGCCGAAGGGCATGTTTCCCTGCTGTATCTCCAAAGTCTAATGCATTGGTCAGGCACCATCTGTGGAAAAAGATGCTGTCTGATCTCCAGAGTGTTTCCAGCATTTTCTTTTTTATTTCAGTTTTACTGCAGCTGCAAATGTTTGATTTCCTATAAAACATTAGTAACAGGGGCACAGAAGACACTGGAGATAATTCCCCTATATTGTACCTCCAGGCTTTAATGTATATTTTTATGGTGTAATTCCCACCTGACTTTATTAGGCTGAGTTGTCAATGACAAGGAAGCATTCGCAAAGAATATTCCAGCTGGCGCATCTTCCATCCACATGTACTCTAACCCTCCTTTCTTAGTTCTCTGTGAAGAAAAGGCTTGGTAATTACAGGTATCCCTGAAATAAGATTAGATAAAATATTTTGAATCATCCTTCCCCTTGGTTTGGTTCTGCTTCTTTAAATAACATCTGTCTTTCATTTAAAGCTTCAGTTCCTCTGGCACAAGGAGAACATGATTACAAAATTATATTTTTGCTTCCATTCTCTGTGCTTGAAAAGATAAATAGAAAATAACACTTGGCAGCCATCCCGAGACTGTTCACATGGTTTGAACGCAGTCAAGTGACAAAGGCTTCAGCTGACGATTTGTATAACAAAGACGTATAAAATGCACATTACTATACTAGGTCTGTTTCACTGTAAAAATAATTAAACTGTGACTGTGTTGCAAGAACATTGGTAGTTGTGAATTTCTGATGTTCATCTATAATACCTAGAAGTTTCAGAATGGCACTGGGACAATTTGCATAACTGGAAAATGTACAGAAAAGCAACAATCTGGAACTATCAAGTGAAATCAGATACTGCAAGTAGAGCACAAGGGGATGTTAACATTTAAGAGGCGCATTATATCGGTATGTGGCCTTCATGGATTGTTTGCGAGCTATAAGCTTACTGTGTCGGAAAGTTGGGAAATCTGTCTGGGTCCGCTATCATCAGCGCTTCACCCATCTTCACACTTGTTGAATCTTATACTAGAAGTACAATTATATAATGCAGATGTATTGAAAACTGTGTGTCCATTGCACTCCCAGAGGTCTATATTATCAGTGGGCGCAAAGATCTTTTCACCTTTTACTTTGCGCATCTCAATAATTTCTCAGAGCATGGCGTGTTTCTGATATTAAATATAATTTAGTTCAGTTTAGACATACAGCATGAAAACAGCCCTTTGGCTCATCGAGTCCGCACTGACCAGCGATCCCCACACATTAACGCTATCCCACACACACTATGGACATTTAAAAGAAAAACATTTTTTGACATCAAGCCAATTAACATTCAAACCTGTACGTCTTTGGAGAATGGGATGAAACCGAAGATCTCAGAGAAACCCACGTGGTCATGGGTAGCACGTACAAACTCCATATCGTCAGCACCCATAGTCAGGATCGAAACTGGGTCTCTGGCACTGTAAGTGATGTAAGGCAGCAACTGTACCATTGTGCCATCATGCAGCCCTTGAATATATTGCCAAAATGTTAACACATAGTGATCCCGGGTGCTTTCAAGCTGAAGTTGTCCAAATGCAATTTTCATTTTATATCAAAGTCACGTGAGTAACTACGTGAAGAGCCTGCCAGCCCGCATGCGCATAAAAACGTCGACGCATGGCGCGGGAATCGGAACAGTTCAAAACTGCTCCGGCAGGTAAGACAATTTTGTTTCAGGAACAGGCTGCTGCTCCGAATATAGGTGCAGCTGTCGCCATTGGAGCTCCAAACGGGAGCAGGCAGCCGGACTTGGTAAAGTCGCCGGTAAGGCTCCGAACGGGAGCAGGCGGCCGGACTTGATGAGGCCGCCAGTGAGGCTCTGGATGGGAGCATGCGCGCGGACTTAGTAAAGCTGTTGGGCACAGCTCATACAGTTGTCGCCTTGAGGCTCCGAACGAGAGCAGGCATCCTGAATTATGACAGCTAACGGCCGTGAGGCGGCTGACCGCGGTGGGCTCCAGAAGGGTGCAGACAGCGGTACGCGGTGAAACTGAAGGGCTCGACCTGTATAGCTTCCTCCATTGAAGCTCCATCAAGGAGCAGTCAGGAGTCACAAGCTGGCCCCGCATTAGCAGCCTGTTGGTCCAGGCTTACAGTACTGGCAGGCGTGACCTGTCCAGTGAGCCCCGCTGAGGCTCCGAAGGAGCAGCTGGCCAAATGAGCAGCCTGTCGATCCAGGCTGGGAAATCTGGCACCGTGATCTGGCAAAAAAGGCAGAAGGCTGTTGAATTAAGCTCAGAGTATTAAGGAACAGAAGGGGCCGAAAGGAGCGGCCAGGCTAACCAAGCTGGGAGTAAAACTGGTAGTGTGCCCTGCACAGTAAAAATCAGAATCAGAATGCCTTTTATTGTCACTATACACATGTACAATGAGATTAAAAGCTGCTCCTACTCAGTGCAAAACAAAACAAAAAGGGGGGGTGGGGGATAAGGTGCACAGTTCCTGCAGCGCTATATACATATCTATAAAAAGACAATGGATAAATAGAATGGATAATAGGATTCCTATATCCAGTATGGGTTATTGCACATATTGGAAATTACAGTTACAGTACAAATTACAGTAGGTGGATAGATGAAAGTCCGGGGGTTAGGCTGTGAAGTCAGTGCATGTGTGAGTTCAGGGAGATAATGAATTTTGGAAAGAAACTGTTCTTGAGTCTATTTGTCCTTGTGCTGATGCACCTATAGCGCCTCCCTGAGGGTAGCAGGTTGAACAGGCCAAATGCAGGATGGGAGCTGTCCTTGATAATGTTCTTCGCCTTGCTGAAGCAGCGGGAGGTGTAAATGTCCATTAGAGAGGGGAGAGGGCAGCCGATTATCTTCTGTGCTGCCCTGACTACCCTCTGAAGCCTTTCCCTGTGTGCCATGTTGCAGCTGCCGTACCATGCTCTAATGCAGTATGTCATTAAAGCTCCAGTAAGCTGTCATTAAAGCTCCAATAAAGCTCCAGCAAGGCTCCAAAGAGGCTGTAGGCCAAAGGAGCAGTCTGTCCTATTGGACTCAGAAATGCTGGCAGGCGTGTCTTGCACAGCAATGTCGCCTTTGAGCTCCTGAAGAGAGCTGTTTGGCAAGCATGGGGCTGAAGATGTGGTCAGACTTGGTCTGCAATGGAACTTCGCTGAAGCTCCAACAAGGAGGGCGACCAGGGGTCAGAGACGCTGGCAGGTAAGGAATTTTGGTTCAGGAACGGGCTGCTACTCCGAATATATGTGCAACGGGCCCGGAGAAGCTGGCACAGCCTGTGCAGCTATTGCTGTGGAGGCTCCGAAAAGGAGCAGGTGGCTGGAATCAATAGGCTGATGACTCAGCCAGTGCAGCTACCACTGTCGCGGCTCCGTAAAGGCGCAGGCGGCTGCATTCAATAAGCTGACGGCTCGGCCGGTGCAGCTACTGCCGTTAGGCTCTGAGTGGGAGCAGGTGGCCGGATTCAGTAGGCTGATGGCATGGCTGGTGCAGCTACCGCCATTGAGGCTCACCTCCATTTTGGGGCTCCAAGGGAGCAGGCAACTGGTTGCGGAGAGCTGACAGGTGCGGCCGTACAGACACCTCCGTTGAGGCTCAAAATGGGAGCTAGACATATGCCTGTAGGAAGCAACACCTGGCTCAGGGTTGCATTATTTTCTGCCCCTTTGGACTCCGTTGAAGCCCCAGAAGGGAGCAAGCCTGGACTCGGAGTCATTAGCAGATGCGACCTGTCCAGTCAGTATATAATAGAATTGTGCTCCTGTCTCAGGAGACATTTACAGGCTGCTCCAGTCAGATGCCTGTGGAAGCAACACCTGGCTCAGGGTTGAGTTATATCTCCTGCTCAGAAGAGGGGAAGCAATACCTGGCTCAGGTTTGCATTTCAATATGTACCGCTCAGAAGAGGGGAAGCAACACCTGGTTCAGGATTGCATTATTTTAGCTCCCGCTCGGTAGAGGGGAGTACTGGAGATTATTACATAGGTAACTCCAACTATGGGGATATCGACAAGGAATTCGAATCCCCTTAACTTATGGGGGATATGCTGCAGTTTAATCATATGAAGGAGGTCCGTCTCTTGTCACATAATTTGCCATCCCTTCAGGGATAGGAGATCCACTGGAGAAGATCTGGCTAAGGAGGGATATATGTTGGATATGGCTGGGAAATATGCCAGTCCAGATGAACTGCCTGACTATGGATGTTCCAAATATCAATCTCACCATTTGGGATATCTCAGTGGTGATACGTGGGCAGAGAATTAAAATATCAGCGTATCTAAATGACTGATCACTGATGTCATTTCAGCCTTTGCAAGGGCAGTTGATGGGTTCAGCTTTCGGTAGTGCAGAAGATGCATCAGCACTTCTGTGTAATGCGCAGTTGGAGCTAAATTGCCTTCGCAAAATGTTATAAGGCCTGAGGTAATTCCTAAAAAATTGCTCATTTATGCAGGGCCAGTAACATGCAGCTTGCAAAGTATCTCTTTGGAGAAGACTTGCAGAAGAATTTTAGGTGGCTGCGGGAGTGGCGGAACCATCCTATGTGGGTAGGGTGTTCAGGGTCATTCAGGGTGTTCATTGTAAAAGGCGGCTGAAAGAAGCTCCTATTTACTTGAAATCAAGGGTGACGGCTAGTTCAGCCTATTTCTCGTGCAGCTAGCTCTGCACGGTTGTATGGGAAGTTTGTGAAGAAGACACGTGAGCTACTTTTAAACAGAAGTAACAGAGGTTTGTGTTTCTTTCAGTTTGGGCTTAGAGAAGCGATTATGTTATAGCACAATTGACACTGCTTGTGCTCCTTTGTCATTCTCTCTAGTACCATGTGGGACAATAAATCATTGGTTATTCACCCACTGTTGACTAACGTTATGCGAGGTGCCTTTTAATTGAACACTCTAAAGCCTGGACTCATAGTAGTGTGGAATGTGTATCAGTAAATTATTATGCAGATATTCATCTAATGTATTCCTAATGGGAGCAGTATCTTTTAAGTTGATTATGCTTTTAGCAACTGATTTAAGCACAAAAAACAGTCTTTACTCAATCTCCAGCTCGGTCTCTGGGTCATAACTGACATGGGGGTAGCTTGTTATGGGAACGATCTCATAAAGCAAAACGGGCATGGTTGGGTACAATTTGGAGTTGACAGCATACCCACCAGATCGGAGTTTGGGGGTGTTATTATGTGTACAGGTTCACTGAGCTTGCTAGTACCTATGAGATGAAGGATAGTTTCTTCATTGTTATTTAATAGTTTTCTCAAGAGACTACTGGTGCAGACCATAGAGTGTAAGCAGCTAATAGCGGGTGTGATTTCAAATAATTTCAAGTCTTGCTCTTCCAAGGGATCTGGCTCATTAGCAGCCAATAGGATGGATATTCCCATTTGATCATCTTCTTGCAACAGCAGGAGGCTTACATAGGGCACTTTCAGAAGTTATACAATTTGGTTGAATATGCCTGGATGATTGCAGATAGAATTCTGAACAATGTTGCATGAGTTATTGTCTAACTCAAAGCCAATTGGGACTGTGGTCCGATTAGGGGCAATGGCCATGTATGCAAGTTAGCATCATGTTGTTAATAACCCATGTCTTTTCTACCATTTATGGTTTATCTATTTAAGTGTTTCACACACAGATTGGTTTACTGCATGAAACCACAGAGCTTCAAAGGCTTCATGTAATCTCTCACGTGACTTCGATATAAAATAGAAAGATTAAACAAAAATTTACCGTTTGAAGTTTGATCTTTATTTTATGAGAAGTTGAAGTGAGGGACTACATGCCCTCCACTCCCAACCCTGAATCTCATAAAGATCATTTGGTATGTCAACAGATATTAATCTTTCTATACTTTAAGTTTGTGCAAGTGGTCTGTGGTTTCATACAGTTGCTCTGAAGATTAACACGCATGCGGGCTGGTGGGCTCTTCACGTAGTCCCTCACTTCAACTTCTCATAAAATAAAGATCAAACTTCAAATGCTAAGTTTTTGTTTAATCTTTCTATTTTTGCTTTCAGGGTATAGATCACACTGGGGTTAGGTCAGCAGATTTATCTTGTAAAGATTGAGTTACAAGTGGTAATTTGTAATTTTAAAATTACTGATTAACTTATTCACTGCCATTAACTCTCACCTTCATTAATATTTTAACAAACATTAAATCCATCAGTTTTCTATTTTACAAGACTATGGGGAAAGAAGAGATTGCAAGTAAATTGAAAGGCATTCTCAAAAAGCCAGCAGACATATGACGACTGGTTATGTATGCATTATTTTATTTGAATTATAGGCTTTTCCTGTGGTATTAATGGTCTTAGAAATAAAAAGACTTAGAACTAAACAAAATGGAAACAGACCATTTGCTCGATTTGTTCAAGCCCACCAAGTTGCCATTCTGGGCTTGTCCCTTTTGCTAGCATTTAGCCCATATTCATCTGAACCCTTCCTATGCATATATTTGCCCAAATGTCTTTTGGTTTTATGAATCCCTGAAATGTTACTTACCTTTGTTACAGGGAAGTGGTGTAAGAAAGGTTTATTTCCTGTTTGCTCCAGCCTGTGTCACAAAGAGGTGTCACCAAGTATTTTATTTGCGATAGGTACTAAGTAATGTGACACTGTGGTGCAGCGGTAGAGTTGCAGCCTTTCAATGCTAAAGACCCGGGTTTGATCTTGACTATGGGTGCTGTTTGTATGGAATTTGTACGTTCTCCCTGTGACCTCGTGTTTCCTCCGGGTGTTCCGGTTTCCCCAAACACTCTAAAGGCAAACAGGTTTGTAGGTTAATTGGCTTGTGTAAATTGTCCTGGCACGGACTCAGTGGGCTGAAGGGCCTGTTTTCCTGTTGTAGCTCTAAACTAAACTAAAAGCTAAACTAACTAAACTTCTAGATTAGTACGATCATTTGGAGAATAAGGAAAACACACAACTAACTAATGAGGAAGCCAGAAAGAATGTCCTCCCAAAGAGAGGGAGAATAAAATTTGAAAACACTTATAAGTATCTCAGCAGCTAGTCAGAAATTCAAGTGAAATATGCCAGGTAAAATCATCTGACACTGAAACCTAACATGGCAGAATTTCACACATGGATAATCTCACATAGCACTCAGTAATAAGGCTCACTTGGAATGGTTAATGTGCTTGTCAGTGTACTGCTGTAAAAGTAGAGACCAAAAAAACAGTCTGATAACAAATAATGATAAAAAATGACCTTTAAGGCCCACTGCCTGCCATTGCAGTGAGCAGGGATTATGAAAGTAAAGTCAACAATCAATCTTTCTACTTTATAAGGGGTTGCTGCTGAAAAATCTGCCTTTCACAGCAGCATCTTCACTTTTTCTTCACAGAAATGTCAGGCCACTATATTGGTGAATTAACAGAGAGAAGCGAGGCCAGAGATGTCGGAAGACTTCAGTCACTCTGGCTTATAATATATAACGTTCAGGGAAAAAAATAAGCAATTATCCAAGGTAACATCCATTTGAGTACGTCTTATAGAAATTAGTTTACTGATGAGATCCCATCCGTATATTACATATTACGTATTGCATACCTAGGAAGGATGTAAGTGTGAAAAACAGATGAATTCCTGGGATGAGGAGGTATTAAATAGATTAGTTCTACACCTACTGAAGCTGATCTCCAGGGGAGCATTCAAATTTTTCATGGGATTTGTAGGGCAGATACAAGATTGATGTTTCTCCTGGTGTCAAACATCAAGGGACAGAGTCTCAAATTAAATAAGGGTGGCAGCGGTAGAATTGCTGCTTGACAGTGCCAGAGGCCTGGGTTAGATCGTGACAGTGGGTGTTGTCTATGCAGTTTTTGTGCGTTCTCCCCATGACTGCATGGGTTTCTCTGGTTGCTTTGGTCTTCCCCCACATTCCAAGGACATGCAGGTTTGTAGGTTACCGTATTTCATGGCAATGAAGATGCTATTTTTTACCCAAAAATAAGGCATGAAAATCTACCTACATCTTGGAGGCCAAAGGTTAGGTAGGTTGTTAGCCAAGAAAGATAGACTTGGCTATCCCTCAGTACAGCAAAATCAAGAACGATGTTGTGATACTGAGGGATATCAAGTGTACCCCTCATTGCTGGCAGCTGATGGGAAGCGACTGTAAAGTGAAAAGCGGCTGTAAAAGGGCAGAGCCGCTGGGGGGGGGGGGGGGGGGGGGGGGGGGAGAGGAGTTTCTTTCACAGTATGTAGGGATTCTGGCCTGGGTCAGCGTGGGCAGGAACATTCAGATGGAGGGGGTTGTGGATCATGCCAGCAACTGACTCACTCATCGTTGCCGTGGCGCTCCATGCGTGGAGCCACCGCATTGTGGCTGGGGAGGGAAGTAGCTTGGGTGGCTGCGAGCGGCCACTGGAACCGGCCACCACCTCAGTGCCTTCTGCCGGCCTGCTCACTCTTTGGCAGTGCTCTCCGTCTGAACACCTCTCTCCTGCCGCTCGCCAGCCTCGCTCATATCAGCCGCTCCCCACAAATCCTTAAATTCTGACTGCTGCGGGAGCAGGACATGGCCTAATTTGCTGCGCTGTTTGGCACAGCATGGCATTCACTGCCCGGTCTGTGTCTTTCAAGAGCAAAGAGTATAGAGCTGAGCGGGTCAGCGGGCGATGGATAACAGGACAGCGGGCAGTGGAGCTTACTCCTGTGTCAGTGCGAGTAACCTCAATTGGTCCCTTGAACTAATATTGTCATTAAGATCACAATTGATTCAACTTGTCTCGGTGTGCTCCCGTTTTTCCCACCATTTCCCCACCTGCTGTCACCCCCCACTCATTCAGTCATTCAGAATGGAGGAGATCTAGAAGCCTTGGGCAAATTGAATTGTCACTTTATTTGTATTTATTTATTTATTTATTTTTGAGCATTAGAGATTCAAAGTCCCAACCTTTTTCCAAAATTAGCAACTCAAAATGGGGGTGCATCTTCAACACAGTTGCATCGTAATTGCCGGGAAATATAGTAATTGCTTTCTGTAAATTGTCCCTGGTGTGTGGGAAAGAGCTAGCGTATGGGTGATTGGTGCTTGGTGTGGATTCGGTGGGCCAGTGGACTTGGTTCCACACTGTATCTCTAAACTAAACAAAACTAAACTGTCAAATAGTCAGGATTGCGAGGAGGAGAATTCTATTCACCCAGAAGATAGTGAATATGTGGAATTCTCTACCAAAATGGGCTGTGGAGGTGCAGTCACTGTGCAAGTTCAAGACAGAAAACAATAGATTTGTAGATATTAAAGGAATCAAGGGGTATACAGTAAAGTGATGCTGAGATGTAAAATAATGTACTCACAGTCTTACTGAATGGCAACTGAGCTTGACAGTCCAAATGGTATTAACTATAACTACTTCCCCACAGCCATCAGGCTATTAAACTTGGTTTGGACAAAACTCTGAAATCCCAGATGTAAGTAACTTCAGGATTCTCTGTAATTTCACTTCCTGAGTTCGAATGCCCGGGCTGATATTGCCCCAAATAGGCATATTGACCGTAGGCACATTGAGTGAATTGCAATTGCCCGGCGCTTTGTGTCTATCCATGGCCTTTGCAAGGACCTCCTCCTGTAGCTCATGGTTTGTGAGGAAATCTATGGTAGCAGCCAGCTTGGTATCGAGGGGTTGTCCCGATGATATGGGTAATCCAAACTTGGCTGCCACGTCCAGGAGCTCTTCCTGGGGAACTTCAGGTGCAACTGGGGCATGTACCAAGATTTCCTGCTCTTCTGGCCTCATGCTACCCATAGATGATGGGGATATGTTCATAAGTCCCCTGGAACTGTGAGTTACCTGTCTTTGATTGAGCAGGAGCTGTTCCCTGATCCTCTCCATCCGATCTATGCGCCCTTCATCGTGCATGAATGGGCGGTTAGAGTCCTCATGCCCGAAGGAACTTCTGAGGCTCCTATCATCGGCCCGTACCTCGTCGAGGTAATGTCGGTGCCGTGACGATAAGTCGCTACCAGCCGCCTCAGCGATACTGAACGACTCCCGCGCGGATCTGCTCATACGCCTTCTTTTGGCTGAGCTGCATCCGGCTGCCTCTGAGGGCATGTGCGGTGAAAAGTCGGCACCCGACGCCTCGGCGTGGTGACCCGACTTCCGCGCGGGCTTGCCGACTGTCCTTTTCCTGGACCCAGACGGCGTACGGTCCCGTCCAGCCCCCAGCGGGGGAAGCGGTGACCGTGGCGAGACCCCACCTGTGTGACTGCTCCGGGCCCAACTAGGTGGTGAGTCTCTACTGGCCCTCCTTGGTCTGCCAGTGGATTCAGGTCTCGCTGATACACCAGGCCGCAATCTAGCGGCTCCTGGTGAAACCTCTGCCCGAAAAGGGCTAGGTTCTCGAGCTCTATCCCTGGCTCTGCTATGAGGGCTCAGGGAGAAGGGCCGTGCAGCAGCACGTAAACCCTTTTTGCTCGCCTCTGCCAACGATCCTGTTGGCGATAGAGAAATGGAGTCAGGGTCCACCTGCTCCGGTGCTGTACCGACTTCTTGCTCTGCGGGAACCCCGCTAGAGCTCAGCTGTGCCGGTGATTCGGGTCCTGTGACTACAGGGCTCCCCGATTTGCGTGCCTTTTTCCCGGTCCTTCCAGCGGGTGCTGTAGAAGGGAGCTCCGGGCTTGGTGGCCGACAGGTCCTTGCGGATGTCCTGCGGCCCTTACTCCTTTTGTCCATGGTTCTCTGTAGGGAAAAAATACACTAACAGACAAAACCAACCAGCTCAAGGTTGATTATACTTACCTGAGTTGGTCCTTATGAGGGCTGGTGGTGAGCCGCGCTCCCCTCCAGCCGTCGACTGCAAATGCGAGCGACGATATGTCGCGCATGCGTGCTGGCGGGTTCTTCACGAAGTCACTCACGTGACTCCGAAATGAAATAACCCATTATCTGTTATTTGCACTTTATCAGTTCATTTATTCATGTGTGTATATATTTATATAATGGTATATGGACACACTGATCCTTTTTGTAGCCAATGCCTACTATGTTCTGTTGTGCTGAAGCAAAGCAAGAATGTAATTGTCCTATAAGGGATACATGACAACAAACTCACTTACATCTGTTATATTTGTGTTTTTTATGTATGTATTTAGGAGTTCACTAGCTTTAGATTTTATATTAAGCCTCTTCTCTTGTACAGATTTATCCAGATATGGATCTAAAACGCAATTGAAGTCTCCCCCAATTATCAAATTTTGATAATTAAACTCTGACACTATAATCAGTATTTTGTTAAAAAAATTAGGATTATCAAAATTAGGCGCATATTTACCATAGTATGTGGGGTAGAATGGATCTCTCCCGTAACTATGAGATATCACCCCTCTTTATCTGCTAATATATTTGTTGATTTAAATTGTATACCTTTACGAATAATAATTGCCGTGCCTCTAGATTTAGTGATATATGAAGAGTAATATGTTTGGCCGATCCAATTTGCCTTCAGTCTGGTCTGAGCGTGAAGTTTCAAGTGTGTTTCCTGTAGGAAAGTTATGTCTGCATTAAGTGAGTTTAATTGTGTGAAAATCTTACCCGTTTTGATTGGCTCGTTAGCACCCCTTATATTCCAACTACAAAATGTGATTCCTCCAATTTTCTTTTGTTTATCGTCTTGCATTATGAATTACTTTGATACCTTTAAGCCATATGGTGCAACACAATGCTTCAGGCCTCTAGGTGTTGGGTGGGTACTCGTGGCTACTGAGTTCTGTTGGTTGTTGGTATATCCCTTTTACATTTAACCTTGAAAAAAAAGTGTAAGGTGACATAAAAATAAAAAAGGTGATATCACAGTATCTAAAAATAGTGATACTATTAAAAAAATAACTATCTATTGGTGGTAACTACCTATTTAAGTACTTCCATTGATGTTAAAGGATGCTCCGCTCCCTTAACCAAATATTGTAAGAAGGAAGAAGGGCCAGTTTAAGACTGAGTGATATATAAAGAAACTACGGATATGTATATCTAATGAATCTTCAAATAATCTACCATTTACTATATACTAACAGTAAAAGCACGTTCCATACCCTTGTAAGTGATCCTCATGTTTGCAGGGTACATTATGCCATATCTTACGTTTTGAATTCCTTCCAGGATCTGTCTTGTCTATGTGAATAGGTCCCGTTTTTTAGCCACTTCTGCTGGGTAATCTCTAAAAAATCTAAGATTGTCCTCTTCAAACATCAGATTAGTTCTGAATGGGATTTTTTTCCATAATATCTTCCAAAGCAGAAATGTCATGAAATTTCACTATGGTCTGCCTTGGAGGGGCTCCTAGCCTTGATTGAGCTCTTCACACCTGATGTGCCACATCTATTTTCAGTTTGTTGGGCAGGTTGAATACTTGCCATCTTGATCGTGCTTCCAAGTCAAGGCATTTGTCAGTCATTTTGACCAGTAGCCCCAAGGCACGATCTTGATCTTTCCTCATTCTTTTCATCTCTTCAGACGTTTCCTTCATCGCTGTTTCCATATCTTTCATAGCAGTGCTATGTGCTGTAGTAGTATGGAATACTTATCATTGCACTCTCTTTCAACCCGTTTGATTGCTGCACTTTAATTATCAATACGTTTCCTTAGATTACCGATTGTCTCAATGATTTCCTGATTCCCATGCTTCATGTTTTCAGACAGACTTTTATACAGTGCAGAAATCTCCTCATGTAGCATAGCAGCAAAGTCTTTCTTTAGTGAATCTCTTACCGATTGCTCCATTGTAGCCATTTCAGTGGCTAATTCTTCAGAACTTTCTGATGCTGTTTGCAGAGTTTTACCCAGTTCTTTAAGACGGAGTCTTGTAATATGTCTCTGGGGAGGAATCTTCTTTTGCATTTAACGGTACCATTATTCTTACCATCAGGAGCGGGGTCCTTGTCTACTTGTCTACTCATCTGGACGCCCTCAGCGGTGGCTGCGGAGGGTTGAGGTCCCGACCACGGGGGAAAATGGAGGAGGACTGGCCAAATTTTGTGCCTTCCACCACAGTGATGAATGCTGTGGTTGATGTTTATGTTAAATTTTTATTGTGTTTTTGTGTGTCTTTTTCATTGTACCGCTGCTGGCAAATTCATTTCACTTGCACTTTATGTGCAAGTGATGAATAAAACTCATTGTGATTATGATCTCCTGTTCTTTAATGTTGTTACATTTATTCTCTGCAGGTTTTTGTATCTCTCCAAATCACATTGTGTTTGAAAACTGATGGTTGTCCACAATGCGTTATAGGAGCAGAATTAGGCCATTTAGCCAATCATGTCTACTCCACCATGCAAACATGACTGATCTATCTTTCCCTCTCAACTCCCCCCCTAAGGAGACTGATAGCGATGCTGAATGGTGAACTGAGTTTGAGGAAGTCACCAAATACAAATGATACTTAATCTTAAGACACGTTGTACAGTACCATTTAGCATTAAGACCCATTAACAAGCTCAACAGTTGTTATTAAGTAGTTACCCTGAAATAAATGAAAGAGCATTAGAGCTACTAAGCACTTTTCCCGAGACCAGAAAGCCATTATGCACTCAGACCACAATCTGAAGCTGTTAGCAACAGCTTCTCATTTTCTGCCTCATTTGGCAGCATGTCTTTTATGCACCCAAGCAACGAAAAATATAGCTGAAAACCAAACACTTAAAATAATTACATTGTTAATTATTTACATGAACGCTAATTAACCAAAAGGATGGACTTTTTGGGGGCTTTTCAATTTACCTCGGCACGTGAAAAAGATAAATCAATACCAATAGCAATACATGGAGAAAAGCACACATTTCCATGTCTCCTTCTGTGGGAAAAACATCAGCGATATGTTAAAAAAGCATTTGGAATGTAACAGTATTTATATGAGTAATCAGAAAATACAAAGGAAATTGAAATGTCTATGTTAAAAATTAATATACATGTTCATATTGAGTACCATTGTATTATAATTCATAAAATGAAGTATCCAACACAAACAAGGAAGTGCAGGCTTCATATAACAAACTGTCAATGCAAGTTGGTGCATGTAACTCAATTCCCAGTTCAACATCGGGGCAGCATAGTTGCACAGCGGTACAAGTGCTGCCATATAGTGCCGAAGACCTGGGTTCAATCCTCATTACAGGTGCAGGAAGGAACTGCAGATGCTAGGTAACACTGGAGATAGACACAAAATGCTGGAGTAATTCAGCGGGACAGGCAGCATCTCTGGATAGAAGGAATCCTTCTATTCAGAGATGCTGTCTTTCCTACTGAGATACTCCAGCATTTTCAGTCTGTCTACTGACTACAGGTGCTATTTGTACAGAGTTTGCACATTCTCCCTGTGACCGCGTGGGTTTTCTCCGGGTGCTCCGGTTTCCTCCCACATTCCAAAATTGTGCAGGATTGTAGGTTGATTGGCTTCTGTAAATTGCCCCTAGTGCATAGGATGCAAAAATGGGGTAACATAGAACGAGGGTACGGGTGATCGTTGGTCAGCATGGACTCGGTGGGCCAAAGAGCCTGTTTCCATGCTGTATCTCAAAACTAAACTGATCAGTTTTGATTGTTTGGTCAACGGGTGCTTTTAACTTAACAGTAAAAAAGGTTACTGCAATGTTGTGTCATTGAGAAGAGACCATCTCACAGTTTTCTAGACACAATTTTGAGTCAGATGCACCAACAGCCAGCAAATCTGAAGCCACTGGAAGAATTCAAGAGTCAAGAGTGTTTTACTGTCATATGTCCCAGATAGAACAATGAAAGTCTTACTTGCTGCTGCACAACAGAATATGTATACATAGCACACTATAAACAATATGATAATCGACAAAGGAATTTATGCACACACACACACACACACACACACACACACACACACACACACACACACACACACACACACACACACACACACACACACACACACACACACACACACACACACACACACACACAGTTTCAAGTTGCCGAACCAGGCCATGATGCAACCAGTCCATATGCTCTCTACTGTACACCTGTAGAAGTCCAAGAGAATCCTCTTTGACATACTGAATCTCCATAATCTTCTCAGGAAGTAGAAGTTTTTTATTTATAATTGCATCATTTGTGCTTTATTTATAATTGCATCAATGTGCTGGGACCAGGTAAGATCTTCGGAAATATGCACGCCCAGGAATTTGAAGTTTTTGACTCTCTCCACCATCGTCCTGTTGATCTAAACAGGATTGTTTGTCATCATCCTTCCTCTTCCAAAGTCCATAAACTCATTGTTTTTCCTGATATTGAGAGTCAGGTTGTTGTGCTGGCACCATTTCGTCAATTGGTCGATCTCACTTTTATACTCTGACTATCACCATCTATAATTCGTCCAACAACGGTGGTGTTGTCAGCGAACTTGAAAATGGCGTTTGCAGTGTCTGGCTATTCATTCATGAGTATAGGGCGAGTAGAGCATGGGGTTGGGCACGCAGCCTTGAGGTGCTCCCGTACTGATTGTTATTGAGGAAGAAGTATTTCTGCCAATTCAAACAGACTGTGGTCTGTGGATGAGGAAGTCGAGGTTCCAATTGCAGAGGGATGCGCAGAGACCCAGTTCCATGAGCTTGGTAACCAGCTTTTTCTTTGTATCAAAAATAATTTATTTAATAACGATCACGATAAAAAGCAAAACCGTGGTAAAGCCCCCACCACCATAGCACAAAATCACCAAATTATCTAGACACTACATTTTCAAACAACTATATTACAATCCTTACAAATATACTAAATAACTACTATACAACTATGTCCCGTTCTTACATTGGAAACTAGCTTTCGCCTGACGCCTTGACTCGCGGATGGCCAGTAGCAACCCAACCAGGGCATCCTCAGTCCTACCCTCTCCTATGCACAGGGTGTCTGAAGATGAGGATGGTGGGTGAGAAGTGCAGCCATAAGGCAAGGAGCAGCTCTTTGGAACCTTACTCTTCTTGGGCACCGATATTATTAATGCCCTCTTAAAGCAGGTGGGAACTTTAGACCTCAGAAGTGAGAGGTTGAAAATGTCAGCAAAATCTCCAGCAAGTTGGTCTGCACAGGTTTTGAGAACACGACTGGGTATACCGTCAGGTCCAGATGCTTTCCGAGGGTTCACCCCCTTGAAGGATCTTCTGACGTCAGCCTCAGAAACTGTGACTGTAATACCATCAGGGAATATGGGGGCTCCGGAAGGCACATCAAAGTGTGCCTAGAACGCATTGAGCTCGTCAGGGAGTGATGCTTTGCTGTTGCTTGAGCTGCTCCTGGTTTTGCCTTGTTGGAGGTGATGGCGTTCAAACCCTGCCACAGTTGCCGAACATCTGCCCCATCCTCCAGCTTTAAGAGGAAGTCCCTTTTGGCCTTTTTGATGGGCTTGTCAAGGTCGTGTCTGGACTTCTTATAGACTTCTGCATCACCAGACCCGAATGCGGACCTCAGAAGAATGCGGATCTCCTGGTTCATCCAAGGGTTCTGGTTAGGAAACACTCTGAAGGGTTGTGTAGGAATACGGTCCTCCACACATTTCTTTATGAAGTCTGTAACAACTGTGGCTGTGCGATGTTCAGGTATGTTGCCGATTCCTTAAACATTGCCCAGTCTACTGACTCCAAGCAGTCCTGTATTTGTTCCTCTGCCTCCCCAGACCAGCTCTGTGAAGTCCTCACCTCTGGGGGTGCACTCTTCAGTTGCTGCCTGTGTGCAGGAAGAAGTGGCACCACTGAATAGTCGGATTTCTCGAAGTGAGGGTGATGGAGAAAGCGATAGGCGTCCTTGATGGTCATATAGCAGTGGTCAAGGGTGTTTAATCCTCTGGTGCTACTGCTGACATGTTGGTGGTAAATATTTCAGGTTGGCTTTGTTGAAGTCCCCAGCTATGATGGTAAATGCTGTCAGGGTATGCTGTCTGGTGCTTCTTGACCATGGCGTGCAGCTCCTTCAATGCTAGTTGGACGTCTTCCTGGGGTGGGATGTAGACCACGGTCAGGATGATGGAGGTGAATTCCCTCGGGAGGTAGAAGGGGCGGCACTTCACTGCCAGATGTTCCAGGTGTGGAGTGCAGGAGTTAGACAGAACTACCATGTATGAGCACCACAAAGAGTTGACCATGAGGCAGATGTCCTCGCCTCTCCCTTCCCCAGATGCCTGCATACGGTCCATACGATGGATGGAGAAACCTTCAGGCTGGACAGCTGTGTCTGGGGAGCTGGGTGTGAGCCATGTATCTGTGAAACGGAACACAGAGCATTCCCTCAGCTCCCTTTGGTACAGCAGCCTTGACCTTAATGGGCCTGTCCTACTTAGGCATTTTTCAAGCATCTGCCGGTGACTGTCAAGTTGCCGGCAGTCGCCTGAAAAACCTGCAACTGGAACGGCGACTGTCAGAGTGGAACACACACACAAACACATCGCTTCCTTCACCAGTCCGTTATGTGGGCGGGGGACAGGACAAGCGGGGGGAGCGCTGAGTGAAATTCACACGGTGCAAAGCCAATGTGATACAGACACACAACGCAATGAACAGGAAGGTTGGCGCTGTAATTAAGAAGCTAATAAGTGCAGTGTACGTTAAGCCCTTTAAAAGAGGGGGCGGGGGGAGAAGGAGTGGACACAATTTTTATGAAGCCAGAGATACACAGCTGTGAAGCTTGGCGGACATTAGGGTCTCCTGCAGTCACCTAAAAAGTCGCCTATGGGACAGGCCCATAACTCCTCAACTTTATTTTCCAGTGACTGTACATTGGCTAGTAGGATGGTAGTGAGAGGGTGTGTAGGCCTCTGCGCTTCAGTCTGAATTGTGGTCCTGCCAGCCGGCATGTTTCCGGACACCATGGCGGCCTCTCCAGTGTTTCCAGGTACAGTACTTACTGTTCCTGCGATCCTCCACTAGGTCGGGGGTTCCCCTGCAATGGGGAATTCTCCTAAGGGCCTGACCCACTTAAATGTCCTTGGCACACAAATTATGCGACCTTGTGGTCGCATTGAGCCGAGATGGTCGAGCGAAGGTTGGGCGCGATTACATACATACACACGGCCGTCTGGAGCACGTGAAGTCATTTGAAGATGGACACAAAGCTAGAGTAACTCAGCAGGACCTGCAGCATCTCTGGAGAGAAAGAATGGGTGACGTTTCGTGTTGAGACTCTTCTTCAGTCTGAAAAGAAGGGTCTTGACCCGAAACGTCACCCATTGCTTCTCTCCAGAGATGCTGCCGGTCCCACTGAGTTACTGCAGCATTTTGTGTTTATCTTCAATTTTCTTTGCCCCGCTCTGGTAGTATAAGTGGGGGCGGATCCGGACCTCAACGGCCATGAGCCCCAGGCCGAATTCGGCGATCGCTTGCCTGCTTCTGCTGCTGTTGAAGGTGAGACATTGCGTCATGCCAGGGTCTGTCCCACTTTGGCCGTCAGTTCCGCGACAGGCCGTTGGCGGGCAAAGATTTAGTTCACTGCAAGAATTTCAGAGCCCCGCGCGATGTCGGGACCGGCCCCGCACAACTCCATACCCCTCCGCGCTTCTAAGTGGGACCGGCCCCACATGGCCATACAGTACCCGTACGCCTCAAACGACCACGAGGTCGCGTAATTTGCGAGCCAAGGAACCGTAAGTGGGACAGGCCCTTTACAGTCGGCAGCTCAGTTGCTGCCGGTAGACTAAGGATAACCGACCGGTAGTGTTAATGTCTGCTGAGCTTCACAGCCGTGTATCACAGGCTTCTTAAAAGCCAGAGATACTGGCTTCTCCCAACTCTCTCCCCCTTCTCCCTCCCTCTCCCCCTTCTGCCCCCCTCTTTTATAGGACTTAACATACACTGTGCTTTTTAGCTTCTTAATTACAGCGCCAACTTTCCTGTTCATCGCGGTGTGTGTCTGTATCACATTGGTTTCTGCTGTTTCTTTTGTACAGGTAGGCTGAGAACTACTATATTTGATGATTTTCTGCTGTGCTGCTGGCAACATGTCACCATAGACAAGCGTCATCGTCCTCAATCTCCATGCACCATTTATATATTCCTGGCATTTTAACATGAGAAACAAGGCAAGAGAAATGTCATCTCATTCTTCAGATTCTCTAGAGGGATTCATTACTACACAGGCTGGATGGAATGAAGAATCATTAGGATTCACATCATCTTTCTCAACCTATTACACTATCTGAGGTACTGTCTCTTAACCCGCACTGGTGGTCATGATTTGTCTTTATGTGTGGCGTCCATTACAGATGCACATTGATACAAGATAAAGGATTGTATTTGTGTTCTGCTATTTTGCGTACAATGTTTACAAGAAGACATTCCACAGCCTTCATTTAAATGTAAATGTAATAAAAGGAAAGCTGCTGGAGGACTACAGGGGAGGGGAAGAGGTGATGGGAAGCATCTGTGGAAGGAGATGGACAGTTAGTACCTAAGGTCAAGGTCATTCAACTAGACTCAAAGAATATAGGGGAAGGTAGCCGGTATAAATTTGTGGGGAAGAGGAAGATAGACACAAAATGCTGGAGTAACTCACCAGGTGAAGCAGCTTCTCTGGAGAGAAGGAATGGGTGACTTTTCGGGTCGAGACCCTTTTTCAGAAGAGGGACGGAAAGGGAGCTAAATACAAGAATACAGTTGATTAGCGGTTGTTGGCGGGTGAGAGTCAGGTGGTGGAGGGAAGGCTAGAGATAGTGACAGAGGCTGGGAGGTGATAAACGGAGAAAAAATTGATGGTTTTGATCTAACTTGGTGATTTGTCAACCATCGCACAGTCTGACTATTCAAGAGATGAAGTCCGGCCATCCCTCAGAATTGCCCCTGGTGAGAATCATAGTTATTGAATCATAGAGCCAAACAGCACAGACACTTCCCCCTCAGCCTAATTTATCCATGCCGGCCAAGATCCCATATAAATCTGAAGAAGGGTCTGAA